>CM059580.1:45869683-46405130 GCA_030386875.1 Morinoia aosen
GGTATCTTTAACGTTAGACTGAATCAGATGACAAGTAAGAATCATTAAACAGATCATCAGAGAATTGAGTTACTTACATTGGCTTAGCTCTGGACAAAGAATATTTAGGATTAACTCTATCTTTGGAAGTAACAATTTTACGATTGTTGAGCGCAACAGAGGGAGCAAGTTTTGTGAAACTTTGAGGAATACAATGTGACTGAAATAACGCGTAATTAGTTTGTACATCAGAGAAATTATGAACATAGTTACCGTCACAAGTATCGTTCCTAGGCTTTTGTAGAATGACTTCGTTCTTATGCTGTAGAGGCTTACTTGAACTCTTCATTGACACATCTTCTCTTCCGACGTTGCGTTGCACTGACAACTGCTCCTTTCCAGCTGCACTATGTAAGTGTGAGCTGCGTCAAATTCTTCTCGTGTAGGTCCCCTTCGTATAGGCTTAACAGGAGGAGGCAGTGCTGTAGATTTACAAACTTTAGAAATGTGGCCTATTTTCCACATTTTTTGCATTTCAATAATTTAATTTTAGGGCATAGCAGTTCTTTGTAAGGTGCTTCTGCCTAGTTCCGCAGCGAATACATATGTAATTCGGCTGTAGTTTTTCTGTAGTGAAAAACGATGAAGATGAATCCTCACGAATAATATCTGGAGCGTCGAAGCTTTACTGTTGAAGGACTTGCTGTCACACTTCTGTAGAACCGCGCTGAGAATTTGCGCTGAATGTAGATCGGCCACAAAAGCATCTCTCAAGAGACGATCGCGACCGCACTTTTCGTAGTTGCACGAAGATGCTAAGTCATTTAACGTTTTAGCATAACTTTTGTATGGATTCATTAACACTTTGCTCTCTGTTTAGAAATGTAACAGATGCGCCAACAGTGGATTTCTTGATTTCAAATTGTTGTATTAACTTTCCTTCAAGTTATTCATATGTAGCATCAGTGAGTAACGTAGGTGAAATTCTTCGTTGTAGATCAGGAATGTTGTTTACAGGCGAAGCTTCAACTATAATACTAGCTTTGGTACCACCATTGTTTACGATTCCAAAATATTAGGCATTTCCGTTCTTTCGTTCAACCCTTGTACATATGAGTATTTATACACATAAATGAATATAGCTCTCTACTTACAGGAATAGCAACCGCAATTCCTACAGCTAGTGAAATTTCAGCGACTTATAATCCGTTCAATTATATTCACACTGAATACTTTCCCAGTAAAATTTTGAGGGAATAATCCATATTAAAAAATTTTTCCACAGAATTAGCGAATAAGTTTGAACAATAAATTCTGTGAGAGAAATAAGCTTCACAGCGCTCAGAGTTTATTCTAAAGAATTTAGCCTTTATGGGAGCCCGCACGAAAAAGAAAATTTGTGGAAAATGAAAAATTTTATCTGGGTAAAAATCCATGTCACTTCTTCAAAAATGAAAGAAAAAATTGTTTGAGCTTCAGGAAGGTGCAATTCCTTATGTATTGTTACCCACCTTTGTTACGCACCTCATGGGAAGGAAAAGAAATCTATTTTTTGAGGTCTTGCTTTCACTAAAGGTCACTTTCAATGTAGAAACAGCAATAAAGTACACATCAAGGTAAAATTTTAGGGTTTTTTCATTCTTATTTCAAAGTTAGCGTTCTGCATTGCTCTATGAGCATTTACTGTCCTGCTGTCATACAAGTAAAACCATTCAGAATCTAAATATATTTACAAACATAACCTATTACCGCTCCCAGTTTCGACACTGAGGAAATATTCTCCCTCAATAAAATGATGTTGAGTCTCCAGAAGTTCATTGTACATCGCATTCCATAAATAATACCCCATCCTCCTTACATATTGCAGAAATTGTGAAGCTTTTGCTGTAAAACATATTATTTCAGAATAGTGTTGAAAGACATTTTTTGTGAAGAAACTGTTTTTGTGCATTTATGAGCAGCTTTCATCTAAATTGAAACAGGCGTGTGTAATTACTGATTCAATTCCTTGGAACTCCCTCCAAGAATGTTCCCGAAACTTGGTATAAATGTAAAATGTTACATCAATTTTTTCCTTCCAACCAACATGGTTTGGCAGCTGCATACCCTTGTACGAGCTAGCTGTTTCCTAATACAGCTCTTCTGACTCCGCTATGATGGCATCGAATAGGGGTAAATAAAAAATTGTAAAGCCTTGTCATATATTTCCGGTAGACTTGGGGCAAAAATCTTTTAAGATGAAGCATTTTTACCACAATCTAAAGAGTATAGTAGTCGTTACGTATTTTTAGTTCCACAAGGTCAAAATTTATGGCAGTGCCTCGCCGTAGCTTTCCGATCATTTCCTCGGTAGTGGTAACGGAAATTTTTTTCAGTTTCTTTGGTGGCCACCTGGTAATATGCATGAGCACTCCCGGGCTCACAATAGAAGCATGAATATCCAAGACCTGAAAATTTTTCAGCTCTCTCAAACGAAAAGTCATCAAAAATTTGTTTAACTTCGAAATATCGCGTAGACAAAGCGACTGTAGATTTGTAAACATACTTATGTCAGCTACACGAAAGGAAGGAGGGAATGGAACGATATTCTTCAATTCAGCGTTTCGAATTTGGTTGCTGAGTTCTGTAATTTCTAAATGTTTTATTTGCGGGCAATTTCGTGCAACAATGGACATAGCCTCACTAGAGTAACAATTTCGACCGCCAGCAATGGTGAGATGAGTAAGGTTGCTGCACTGAGTCACAATTTTACGCATAAATAGGGCATTCGCTGCGTCACATTTCAGTTTCGTGATTTTTGAACTTCTTCTCTTTACTGCCTCAACATACTCATCGCATTTGTTTTCGTCAAAATCCTCGAAGTAAACACTTTTCCAGAGGATTGGGTGGTCACCTAGTCGTCTGAACCATTCATGAGCTTTTTGCACGTCCAATAGTTGTGTAGTGGACATTCGAGAGAAAATTTCATACATAATATCGTCTGGCAGGAAACAAAAAGAAACGTTGCTCTCGCAATCATCCTTTCCAGTTGAGACGCTCGGGCTGAGAGGTTTCAGAGGCATCTGGAAAAGAAACATTGCCATTACTGAACGTACGTGGTCATAGCTTAGATTAGATTATAAGTTAGTTTAAGCCTCCCTAACCGCTGCAAAAATAGAGCGTATCGAAAAGAGGAAGGAGGAAGGCACCATTTAGTATGGAGATAAGAAAATGAGGAATCTATGCAGAAAGGCATGGAAACAGTAAGATGGGAAAGAAGTTCATGAAATAAGATAAAAGTTGAAGAAGAAAGTCAGAGGTGCTGAAAAACAGGACAGCAGTGAACCGAAAAAAAGTGGTCCTTAACATAACAAAAAACATTCTATTTCAACATAAAAGAAGGCCTACCTAACTCTCAGCTCGGGCCCTCACATTTTTCCCCTGGGAGCGCTAATTCCCATAGATACAATAGTTGTATCCTCCTGAGGGGAACGTGGTCATAGCTAACTGTACAATCGTGATATGGGAAAAATTGTTGAATCATAGATCTATTCATTTTAATGGCTACACTAAAAGTATAAACAAATTTTTAGTATCATATTTATTATATAAGAATCCCATAAGGAATTGTGTGACGTATGATGTATGATTATGACGTACTTAGAAATATTATCCTAACTGTCCGCAATAAGAGACCAATGTCAAGTACCTGGTATATACAATTTTTTCATTTGATTGTATGACATCGAATACACCGTCATTGAAATGCAATCCTAAAAATTCAGCAGAGGCTTAATTCAACGATAAACGTTTTTTATGTTTACGAAAGTGATGTAAGGATATTTATCAATATTCCATTTCTTTAACGAGCCTCTTGGGTTCCCTAATTTCTTGAACCGATATTAAGATCACTGGACACATAGACAACACATGCACCGAGATCAGTAATGAGGTTTAAATTCAATTGAAGGGAAAACAAAAAGCAAAAACACCGATGTTCATACGATGCGTTCAACCCAGCTTCAATACCACGTCGCTCTCATGCAGTCACTCATTTTTTTAATCAGTGAAAAAACACTTGCGATAAAATTCAGAAATGCAGTATTAAAGTTGTTCATGAGTTCATGGTAAATAGTACTATTGAATGCATTGTGGAGTAACATCAGTCACAAGCATTAGCTATTCGCGATTATTTTAGAATTTCTCTATCATTAAGAATGTACCTCGTTCATCACGCGTTGAAAGACGAAGAAAATTGCTCATCATATTTCCAGAAACACTCAATCTGAAAAATTCTGTCCCACTTTCTATTTATAAAAAAACATTTCGATGTAACGATATGGCTATAAATACAAGTTTTATCTCATTGCTGGAAATACAATTTATTATTTCTATATTGTCACGCTGTTAAAATCGTAAATCTATTTCAATAGTTGAATCAGAAATGATGTTAACTTTCATCTATTCTGTATTTCTATTTCTAATAATTTTTGTTTTGATCCTAATTTTAGCCTTGAATGAAAACTTTTATTTATATTAAAAAATATCACATCATCTCTAAAAGTGAATATTGAAATAGTAAAAGTATTACATATTCACAAAGTTAAACCGGCCCTCAAGACAGATGCGAATACTTTTTTACTCTAAAACTTTTGAATTAAATGCAGCTTAGAAGTTTGGAACATCCGCTCGATCATCCATTTCACTTCTTTCTCTGGGCCATGAACATGTATGGAGTAGATGTGTAATATTAACCAGTCTTCTGGATTTCCGGTGATCAATATTTCTGTTGAAGAAATTATTCCCACCAATGGAGTCATCTTGTGATGGGATTTCCGGTATTTTTATTGCGTCTGATTTTGCTTACGTATTGAATCTTCATTTTACCATTGTGACTGTAAAAAATTGTTTAGTATTTCCAGCATGAAAATGAAGTTCGCAACATCGAAACGTTGCTTCTATAAATAGCTTAGGGATATGGAATTTTTCAGATTGAGTGTTTCAGAGAATATAAGAGATTTTCTCTGTGTTATTCGCTAATTCTTTCTTCAAATCCTCAATACAAATATTTGTAGTGATAGATTGCGAATTACATTTTGTTTCTTCGATTTTAGTGTACTTTTTGAGAATTAAGAAGAGGTAGCCTGGCTTCCAATTCATGAAAACACCAAATAAAATGAGCAAAATTGATAAAATCTTTGTTTTAGAAGACTGTAGCAATTTATATCGCTCGTGAGTGATGAAGGAATATTTTTGGTGTCAAAATTATGAACGACAAAAATTGGATGCACAGAAATTAACCCAAGCGTTGACGAACGAGGCGGGCAATCACCCAATTAAGCGAGAGGTTATGACGATCACACAACCACGCGGGAGGTTATGACGATCACACAACCACGCGGGAGGTTATGACGATCACACAACCACGCGAGAGGTTATGACGATCACACAACCACGTGAGAAGTTATGACGATCACACGAGAGTACGAGAGCCTTTGTCGATCTTTTGACCTCGCTTAGGTTAGGAAGTCGAACGGAATCGACAGAAATGTTTGCCATTGCCTACACTGCGGGTGCTCACACTCTACAGCTCATAGTTTATAGTACGTAAGTCATACTGTCTCTGTTCTGAAATAGTTGTTCATATTCAATTTTCAGGTTGTTCGTGAGAACATCTAATTTTTTCAAATTCGTAGCTTCAGCTGTAAAACTTCCGTTACATTTTGAATAAACTTTTCTTCCATGCGAAAACCCTTGGAATACACTCTGAATAATGTTTCTGCTGTTATGAAATGGATATCCATTTTCTTACATTCATTAGTCTTTTACAAAATGAAGTTTACTATAAGCGAAAAATTTCACTATTTTTCACTCATGTTATTTTGAACCAAATTTTTTTTGAAGAGAATTTTTTAAATCATAGTGTAATAAAAGAGCACCTCGAATTTTATAGTTCTTGCGAGCCAAACAGTGACCCTGAAGCTAAAATAAACTCAAAACCTTTTAGTGGCAGTTGCAGTGAACTTCCCCTGAGAAGGAACAAAACATGTATGCTCTATTTCTTCCGATGAGAATAAGGCAAAGGTATAATCATATGTATCAGTATTCTGTGTTATGCATTAAACTATTACAACGGCACCGAACTTTTCTCCTTGTGTACTCCGATGAAACGAAAAAACAGACACTTGCACCAGTGTACAAGGGAACTGGCACCGTGTTGAACAAACTATAACGGTGAGTTGAGACCGTTGAAATGAACAATTGTAGTATCTTGGAATTTCAGCAAGATATAAGGTTTACTGGACAACACTTGTAGATCGGTTAGCCTAGCCGTAAACCAGGCAATTGGATAGCAAAACGAACAGCAGGACGACTAGTAATGTACTGATCTCAAGTTCACACAGCTTGCTCTTAAGTCTAGTTAGGACAATGAACTTCCGCCCGGCAGTAGGCGCCTTCCGACTTATCCGGCGCTTGTAAATACCAGACGCGCCTCTGCGGTTCCGCCGGAACCTCCGAGCGAGCGAGACTCATAAATCTCCGCAGCCGGAACCTCCATAAATATCCCAAGAGCGTCACTATACAACAACTTCCCTCCCTTTAGATGAATATGTGACAAAGGGAAGGAGGAACTCAACAACCTATTCGTATTACAGGTTTGGTTATTCTGCCTGATCTACGAGGTTCATTTTGCTCAGGGGAGCTGTTAACAGGCTGAAAAGCAGGAGTCTCTGCTGCTCCACTCCCGGTAGATTCCAAACTACTGTGCAACAGCTGATTTGAATGTCTCTTCCAGATTACATTTAATGCTAATATTTGAACATGAAAGATATTAACAGCAACCTTACTAACAATAATTCCCTTCAACCACTTGGGACCATTTCTCAAATTCAGAGCGAGAACATGATCCCCGACATCAAATTGAGTTACATACATAGGCTTAGACCTGGACACAGAAAATTTAGGATGAACTCTATCTTTGGAAGTAACAAATTTACGATTGTTCAGCGCAACAGAGGGAACAATTTTTGTAACACTATGCGGAATACAATGCGATTGAAATAATGCTTTTGCTAGACGGGATTTGAACGATTCGGAAGAAGATAGTTTTTTCAACAAGTCTTTAATGACTCTTACCCCCCTCTCAGCTTGACCATTGCTTGCTGGAGAGTAGGGCGGAGGTGTGAGGTGCTCAATGCCGTTGGAAATGAGAAAATCTTTGAAGTCTTGAGATGCAAAGTTAGAAGCATTGTCACTTACGAGCACATCACACAGCCCGTTTCTGCTGAAAATCATTCTCAACGCATCGACAGTATCTGACACACTCGTGGATGGTACCACTTCACATTCAATATATTTAGATAGTGCATCTACAGCAATGAAAACAATTTTATTCTCGTAGAAAAAATGATCGACATGAATGCGTTCAAAAGGACGAGAAGGAGTAGGCCATTCTACATTTCTAGACTTAGGTTTTGCTCGATTTAATTGACATTGGGGACAACATTTTACGATGTCTTCAATAGTTTTGTCCATTCCGGGAAACCAAATAACAGATCTGGCCAACGATTTCATGCCACAAATGCCAGGATGTCCATCATGAAATGTTTCAAGGACTAAACTACGCAATGACTTGGGAATAAATACCCGTTCTTTATAAAGTATACAACCTTTCATGATGGTCATCTGAGGTAGCAGGTTCTTAAATTTAGACAAATGAGGATTAGGTTTAGGAGGCATGCCAAACTTTATGTATTGTTTAAGTTGGCATAGTTCGCTATCCATGTCAGTATGAGTTTTTATATTTTCACACGTGACAGGAGTTTTATCAAGAGAGTTCACAGCAAAAATCATTTCGTACGGTTCTAGCTCTTTTACAGTCGTGGGTAGTGGCAGCCTACTGAGACAATCGCTATTTACGTTACATTTACCTCTCGAATATCTGAAAACATAGTCAAACTGGGAGAGTCTAAGAGCCCATCTCTGAATTCGAGCGGAACAGTTGAGAGGCACACCCTTGTTATGTGCAAAAAGTTTACAAAGAGGTTTCTGATCATTATGGATAATGAACTTAGCACCAAGTAGAAATTTCTTGAATTTCTCCACGCCAAAAACCACACTAAGGCTCTCCCTTTCAATGTTAGAGTAGTTTTGTTCCGCACTATTCAGAGATCTCGAAGCAAATTGAACCGGACACCAATCATGAGAAGGACTAACGCGTTGCATGAGTATGGCAGCAACTCCATAACCCGAACTATCAGTTTCAAGAAGAGTTTCATGGTTGGGATCAAACAACTTTAGAGGTTTATGCGAACGAAAGATGTTCTTAATTTTCTGGACACTCTCGTCCTGTTCTGGAGTCCACCGGAACTGTACATTTTTCTTAAGCAGCGAATACAGAGGATGCATGACATTAGAAAAGTTGGGTACAAAACGACTATAGAAGTTACACAATCCGATGAAAGCTTGCAACTGTTTGAGGTTTTTAGGAACAGGAGCATTGAGAATAGCTTCTACTTTCTCAGAGTTAGGGTGAACACCCTTGTTATCGAAAACGTACCCTAGATAAGACACACGATCAGTTAGAAAGGTACATTTAGACAGATTTAGGCGAATTCCCGCGTTTTCCAGGACAGACAGGACCCTGTCAAGAACTTCCAAATGAGCATCATATGACGAGGTCAAAATGAGGAGGTCATCCTGGTACACAATGATATTATCGATGCCAGAAAGAGTCCTATTCATGAATGCTTGAAAGATGCCAGGGCTTGCACGTAGACCATAGGGTAAGTAATTGTACATAAATAGACCTTCAGAGGTGTTAATGGTCGTAACTTTCTTTGATTCTTCGTCCAACGGAATTTGCAGAAACGCGTTAGACAAATCAATTTTTGAGAAAAACTTAGCGTCTCCGACTTGAGAAATGACATCATCAATAACAGGTAGTACAGATTGAACTGGATTCAGGAAATTGTTAATGGAAGCTGAAAAATCTCCACAGATTCTCACACTGCCGTCAGACTTTAGAACATTAACAGTAGGAGATGCCCATTGGCTATCATACACTTTTGTGATTTTGCCCATACTCTGCAAGCGTTCCAGTTCGGTTTTGACAGAGTCTCTTAGTCTTACAGGAACCGGGCGTGCTTTACAAAATACAGGAACTGCATTAGGCAACACATCAAGATGAACTGTCTCTTTAACGTTAGACTGTGAATCAGATGATAAGTATTCGTCATATTTTAACGACAACTTTTTCGGCAAACTATGACAATCCGTTTTATTTATGGAATCGTATTTGTCAGGAATGACAATGTCTACGTTTAGTTTAGAACAAATATCTCGGCCAAGTAAGTTGATTCTATCATCCTCCACAATGAGAAACTTATGATTAAAACTTACATTTTGGTACATAACCGTTACTGAAGCTTGACCAAGCAGGTTTACCGAGACACCACTGTACCCGAGAATTTTGCTGCATGTAGGATTTACCACAGCACCAACTCTGATTGCATCTCTTTTACGTATAGTTGACACGGCACTGCCGTTATCCAACAAGAATTCAACAGGTTTACTATTTAGGTTGCATGCAATCATAGTGGGCTCTTTAGTGACGGGAATTACAGTGGTGTTTACTCTAAAAAATTAGAATCACTTGGGGAATAATCAGAACACTCATGTAGATGATTACCGTCACCACTTTCGTTCCCCGGTTTTTGCCAAACAGCTTCGTTCTTCTGTAGAGGCATCCGTGAATTCTTCATTAACACGTCTTCTCTTCCGACGATGCCACAGCAACCGCTTCTTCCCGACTGCACTGTGTAAGTGCGAGCTGCGTCAGATTCTCCTCGTGTAGGTCCCCTTCGTGTAGGCATAGCAGAATGAGGCCGAGCTGCAGGTGTAGATTTGCAAACCTTCGAAATGTGGCCTAATTTTCCACATGTGTGACATTTCAATTTCAAAGCATAGCAATTCTTTGCAAGATGCTTTTGCTTGGTTCCGCAGCGAATGCATATGTAGTTCGGCGGGAGTTTTTCTGTAGTGAAATACGATGTAGATGAATCCTCCGGAATAATATCTTGAGCGTCGGAGCTTAATTGTTCGATAAGTTTTGCGTTTTCAACGCATTCGTTGAAGGACTTGCTATCGCACTTCTGTAGAACCGCGCTGAGAATTTGCGCTGAGTGTAGCCCAGCCACGAAGGCATCTCTTAATAAACGATCACGACAGCAATTACCATAATTGCATGCAGATGCTAAGTCATTTAACGTTTTAGCATAACTTTCTATGGATTCATTAGCACCTTGTTTTCTATTTAGAAATGTAACCGATGCACCGACGATGGATTTTTTAATTTCAAATTGTTGTGTTAATTTTTCTTCAAGTTCTTCATATGTAGCCTCAGTGAGTAACGTAGGTTTAATTCTTCGTTGTAGATCAGTAATTATGTTTACAGGCAAAGCTTTGATTAGAATACTAGCTTTTTTACCGCCATTATTTCCTGCTTTCTGAAGAGCGTCTGCACTTTGTACTTTCCAGCGTTCCAAGAATTCACTCACTGTTTCTACTTCCACGTCGAACGGAGGACAGCTGACTGTAGAATATGCCATCTTAATTTTCAGAGCACTTTTAAAGTTCAAATTCACTTCGCAAGTTCGAAGCCTCGTTGCCAATTGTAGTATCTTGGAATTTCAGCAAGATATAAGGTTTACTGGACAACACTTGTAGATCGGTTAGCCTAGCCGTAAACCAGGCAATTGGATAGCAAAACGAACAGCAGGACGACTAGTAATGTACTGATCTCAAGTTCACACAGCTTGCTCTTAAGTCTAGTTAGGACAATGAACTTCCGCCCGGCAGTAGGCGCCTTCCGACTTATCCGGCGCTTGTAAATACCAGACGCGCCTCTGCGGTTCCGCCGGAACCTCCGAGCGAGCGAGACTCATAAATCTCCGCAGCCGGAACCTCCATAAATATCCCAAGAGCGTCACTATACAACATGAACATACTTTACTGGATGAAATGCGTGTGAAACAACTGGGTTAAAGAGTTTCAAGGACTTGGAATCCGAAGCTTACTGAACAAAAGTTCAACATTGATCGCGTCCAGTAATCACTGCACGGGTGTTTGAATGCTCGCATTGCGACAGATGGGTATCATGCTGAACAAGAACATATCATTTCACTGGCGCTATTCAAGTGCGAATTTTTCTCCACTACAATCCAAATTTCCAGTTATCGTAATTCTTTCAAGAAAAAAAAAAGAAAAAAAATGTGTATTTACCACACATTTTCGACAAAATGAATATTGAGTAAAAGTAAATGTGTGTAAATGACTCACTATGAGCAAATGAATTGCATACCATATTTTCATTGCCCTTAATTTTACTACCAAATGCGTCTAGATGTATCAGTACATGCCAGCTATTCGTTCTAGAGTATTTTGTCTACCTATGCGAGACGATGCACGGACCAGCATCTCGGTTTTCTTATTTTCGTCATTTGAAACACGGTTCAAACTCCGATCAAAAACTTGAGTTTATGTAGTGCTTTTGTGATCTGGTTAGCTTTAGATTTATAAACTCCCTAAACGAATGATTTTCATTTACACCAAAGTCCGTTTTGAATTTGGCAGATAAGATGCAGCCAGAAGATCTGCCGGACAGAAGATGATAGTCGGCGAGGTTCAAAGTGAGTTTCACAGTGCGCCTATGAAGGAACATTATAATACGTTAATTCAATTGAGTGAAGTAGTTTGAGCTGAAAATTTGAGTATGAGAGGAATATTATTAATTCTTTAGGGAGTTTTGATAATGAATGCCACAAAACGAAAAATTGTTATTATCACTCGATGTGCGCAAATAATCTATTGTCTTTTATTTTAGTAACCAACAATATATCGAATAAAACATGATCGTGTAAAAGTTAATTTATCACATTTCAACAGGACCAAGTTTTCCTTTGGCTGCATTGACTGATTTATATTTGAATCCACTTTTTCAAATACTCCCTGCAATGGCGCGACAGCGAGAAAATCTTTCGTAAGAGCTCTCAAAGCATGCTCCAGTGAGCTTGCAGCTCTAGGATCATACGTCAAGGTCGAAAAACACTGGCCATTTAATCTGATTTTTAGTTCAAAGCGGCGTTTCCAGGACATTTTTGATTAACTATAAAAATTAGTGAAAATACAAATGGAAACCGTAAAGCGAACTCCTGAAATACTGTATGTACAAAGGTAGTACTAACATTTTACGATATTTCCTACACTTCTATTGTTCTTCACGTATAGGAATGCGAATAAAATTGCCATTTACGCTTGAACACAGTGAATCATCAAAAATTTAAACGATATTCAGTCTTCAAACAGCGATTTTTAGATTCACCTAACTTCATCCTCCGGCGAAAATATGTGAATAAATTTTACTGACACGTTACTGAAAATGTAAATCCAAGTCATAAGCTTCATAAAATAGAATCAATACTTTGAAAATCCCAGCGCAAGATGACTACATAGATCAAATATAGCCACAGGAATATGTGACACAAGAGATGAGGACGAATTGAACGATTTAGCAGATGTTCCAAACTTCTAAGCTGCAGCCCTATTGAATAATTTCAGAGAGGAAAAATTACTTTTGTTTTCCTGTGAGGGCATCTTAAAGATTTATTATGCTTTTATTCTTATAATATGCCATATTTATGAACATGATAAAAAAATTCTTCATGAATTTAGGTCTTCATTCGAGGGCTAGCAATTATGATCAATTCTGAGATGATTAAAACGTGAACCTTGATATTTGACTCGATGATCCTGAAACAAAGATCAACTGCGCACAAATATCGATGCTCTATTTTCTATCATTTAGGTATTTGAAGCCCGGGAATGAAGAACAATATTCACGCTCAATCCTTTATATAATATTGGTGAAAAAAGCATTTACAAGTAATAGAAGGGTTATATATCCGAAACCCAAAACCTGCTCTGAACAAAAGTACAAATTATTTTTTCCTTCAAAATCTATGAGTAGGACTTCAGCACAGAACATAGAAAAACCCTTTTGATCGTCTATTTCGTTTTGCGATATGATCTTGGGTTGGACGACAGCATTCTAAGCGGTCAGCAGTCGTAACGAAAGTGCAACTAAATTAGACAACCAACAGAAAATGAAGTTATTTAACGATTCACATCCATCCCACACGCCGTTCGCTACGGACGTTTCATGGTGAGAGGTTCATTACGCTGGCTGCTCACGTGCAGCCGTAGTGCACGCACCAACGCTGGGCACATTATCTATCAACTAATGCGTGTTACTACGAATATATTTCTGAATACTTCAAACGAACAATAGAAAATAAAATATTCACTCACTTCATCATGAAGCTGCGCGGCCATTTTACATGCACGTAGACGGAACGACCGGTGAACTTCAAACCAGGGAAGGATTCAACTGTGAGAAACGGTCATATTTAGATTATTAGATTAGAATGTTCACTCTGAAAAGAAAGAATTTATTCATAGTGCCTCTCATACGGAGGCATTTAAATTTCAAAATATTTATGGCAATTGTTCTGCCATCTGTAGTATATTATGACAATTGTTGTGCCATCTGTAGTATATTATGGCAATTGTTTTGCCATCTGTAGTATATTATGGCAATTGTTGTGCCATCTGTAGTATATTATGGCAATTGTTGTGCCATCTGTAGTATATTCGAATAATTCAAATACTTTCAAAAAAGCTTCACACTTCTTTTTCGTTATCTACATTTTTCCAAAACTTTCTCAACCAAACCTATTGCAATTTTGATTTCAAAAAATAAAAAATTTCCTTAAATCTCAGCGTCTGCTGTATATTATTAAACACCTTCAAACGTTCTTCGAATGCTTTCTAGTTCTCGTTTTAACGTTTTTAATTTCTATTTGACTTCCTAATCCCATTTCAATTGCCTTCCTAACTTTTACAATTACATCTCAGATATCTGATGTTTTTTAAAATGGTAAACTTCTGCTAAATATTTTTCTGCATTGTTAAAACACATTCAACCCTATTTAAATACTACTCAAGACTTTTTAAAGCTTTTGAACCCTCGGTTAGCTGTATTCACACCTTCCTCGAACACTCATTAAAAGAACATCAATATACATTCAACACTCGTATATACCAAAATATTTATTCGTACTTCGTAGACTATTCAGCTCACATTGTTTTTCGACAATTTTTTTTCGAAGGCTTATCCTAACTTTGTGTTATTTTAATACAAACCTGAAGGAAAACAGGAAACAGCATGAATGTTCTAATAAATTATTCACAAATTGGTGGAAAAAATTCGGATTTTTCTCATTGAATGTTAGTGAAATGAATGTTGTCTCTGCACCTTCAGATAAAAATGTAAAAACTACGCTAGAATGTTCTTATAAACATTTAGCACTACTCACAATTTGTACGTGGAGCTAATTGCTCGTTGATCTTGTGAATTTTTGGGTGAAAAATGTAAGATTCAAAGAATCATTTCAAGTCATTGCCTGAAACCGTAATAAAGCACGAACAATTTCAGATAATTAGGCTTCAAGAAGGAAATGAATATAATCAACTTTATTTACTTTCAAAATATTGGTTTTAAAATTTGAAAGAACTACACTATCCCACTAACCTAATAATGGGAATATTCAGGTATAACATAGTTAAATATTTTTCCTCAAATCTACTCGAGCCATCGAACGCTGAATACCAGAGTGGCGCACAAACACCAGATTTAGATGATGACAATTGGGACTGGTCCTAGATCGAACGCAAATACGTTTAGTTCTTCTACGTGGTGCAGCTCCTGGCAAATGCTGGACCTCCAATGAATTAGAAAGTAATTCCCCGAGTTACGCAAACTATCTTCGAGTATAAATGAAGAAAAAACACAGCTAAGGTTTTAACAAGGGTTATAACTCGTGCTCTGAACACAAAAATGCACTTGCTCACCGCTGCTATGTAGCGCACAGCCACTCTCGTTGAAGTGATTTCACTGACTGGCGGTTGACCGCTGAGCACCGCGCTATGTAGGCCTGGAGAGCTCGTGGAGCGTCTCCAGTGTTGCCAAAAACCACCATACAAGTCTGTAGAAGTCCCTGAGTGAGATTCTTATTTTGGATATCAAAAATCTCTACTCGATTTTGCTTGTAGAGATGCTCATGATAACTTACCTAATAACGGAAAAAATCTTTACAAGCGTTTTCCGAAGCTCTTTGTATGTTTCAACTTTTTTGCGGCAATGCAGCTTAGTTCAGACATTCTTTGAAATACATATTTTCAAACGATATGTTGAATTTTACGGTAAAAGAATGAAGGTTAATTTTTAAAACCCATTTGAGTTCATCATTCATCAGGTAGGACTTTTCAGTATCGAATTTTATATTCTTTTGAATGCAAACTGTGTGCCAAAGTATGTTTTTTGAGCGAGTACATGTAAGTTAGCCCACGATTTCCTGCCGTTTACTGTTGAATACAAATGTACACAAATATTCTGAAGACACAGTAAAGTGTTGTATTGCAGCGAGCAGACAGGATTGCCTCGAGCATTCTACGATTCTCATACGATTTCAATTTATGATATCGCTTGTTAATTTGGTGAGGAATTGAATTATTGTACCACACTTAAGAACATTCTCTGACTGCACGGGGATAAATTGTATCTTAATCACCATGTAGGTTTCAATCGTATTCCTTACTAATTAATTCAGTTCCTTGTTATATTGCTCTATTGTTAATAATTATTATTGTTTCTTGGCTATATTGCCCGCCGTGGCAGAGTGGTTAAAGGCCTCGCCTTTCCGTGAGGGTGTTGAAGGGTTCGAATCCCAGCTCTGCGCGGCGATTTCCCCGTTGGGTATAAGAAAAAACTCAAGCACAATACCCCACTCTACCCAAGTGTCGGAAATGGGTACCGGCTTTACGAAGGAAACCGTCATGGTGTCCTAGTGGTAGTTATAAGGCATTTGAAAAACCAATATACAAGATGAAACGCATCAGACTTGAGTGAAAATAAAGCATCCTTTGATGCCGATGTTTGTTTTCCGAATTCGAGAAAACGTCTGGGCTGCTGGAGTGTGAGGATTTGATTGATCACCCATAACACTACTTAGACATTTTTAAAACAGTATTATGCATAAGAAATACTAAACAATTTCGGTGCAGCAAAGTTTGACAGAATAAGAAAAAAACGCTTTACCACAGCCCGAGTTCGGTCAATAACAAATAATGATCGATGTTGGAGAAGCAATTCTAAATCTTCCCCAAGTCACCACATACTAAGCCAACATGAGAGAAAAAATCTCAACTCGAATGTTAGTTTCCTCATGATCTATTTTAATAGTATATATAAAGAATTTATTATAAAAAAAAAATTGGCGATTAAGCAGTGAACAAATTTTAGGAGGTTCGGGAGATCATAAGAGCTTTTATTCAATGAATCAAAAGATTTGTTGGGAAAAACATTCTTATTAAAATTTTAGAGCATTTTCTCGTAGCCAAATATATTCAATACCGGGATTGGTGCCTAAATCGCACTCGATATTTCTCAGATCCACTAAGCACTTTTTATAAGCGAGTATATAGCCTCAGCTTGCTGGACTGTATTTATTGCATACATTAACTACACACGGTCAACAATACGCTCTGACTCTTTCTCATGATCTCGGAGTCTAACAATTAAAAATTTGTGAAGGAATCAAATACATACGTAATAGCAATAGTTTTATTGAGTTTGTATGTATAGCAGATTTAAAGCTAAATGCAAAGTTTTGTTTACTAGTCGCAATTTTCACGGAAGTCGAGATGGCACGATTTCTATAAGAGTCTCGTTTTTAATATGGAACATTTTCTTCTATATTTTACGGTGGCATTTGTAATCACTATCGTTAAAGAGCTTATTTTATAGCCATCTTATCTAACGTAAATATATAAACTTTTACAATGATATAAATTTATGGTTGCTCAAAATACAATGTTTGAGAATAAAAGTAAATAGTTCCTAAAGCCCAAGGCTTGGTTTACATTTACTTTAATTTAGAGAATGAATGATATTTTCTAATATAGAAACTGATGACGCCCAAAGAGATAACTACAAGTCTATTTTGAGGCACAGCCAATGTACAAACTTAATTTTCTGAACCCGTCTGTAGTTCATGATTTCTTATTTGATACTAGTGGTGGTAGAGATGTAGAGAGTGCTACGAGTGTGGTCGTTAAAATTTCGAGCTATTTTGAAATGAAATTATAACTCCATTCAACTTCATAGAGTTGTCGACTATATTGCTCGTAGGCTTGAAAATTAAAGGTCTCATATAGAAAATACAAAAATCAAACAGTTTTCAACCAGCTACAGAAGGAAAATGGAAAAGAAAGGGAGGAGGTTTTAGAAGTATGGGGTGTAGATAAGCGGGGGAGGTGGAGGTTTGGGTGTTTTTGTGTAAGGTAGGGGCTGGGGGTGTTGTCAGTGTCGATGTTCAGGAGGAGCAAAATATGGAGAATGTGCGGGCTTGGGGGAATAAAGAATGGAGTGTGTACGATGTTAGGAAGGCTGTACAATAAGGGGAGCTGTTGGTGTGTAGGCGTGTGGAAGGTGTGGGCGCAGTGGAATGTGAGCGCCAGTAGGGTGTAGGTGCCATGGAGGATGAGCCCATGCACACGTACTTCAAGGAAAAAAAGAAAAAACAGTTTATTTCTAATACAGATGATACAATAGCCATCACTTGACTTTAATTAAAATGTCTTAACATTAAGATCCTTTGTTGATATACACATAAGCATATGTATCGCAATAACCTTTTCAATAGTTTGGACAAAACACTGAGAGGAAAGCATAGACAAATGTTTTCCTTTCGTTCAGTTAATCTAGGTTTGATAATGCATGTAAATACATGTTAAAGAAAATATGATACCAATGAGGGTGCATTGTTGAAAACACTCTTATTACTACACACCTACAGTACATTGAAATGCGATATCAGGGAACTCGCGATATCAGAGATTACTGTTCAAAGTAAAATGGGTAGAAATAAATAATTCTGCGTCTGAGACTTTGAGGTCGACATTCGGATTTATCTTTTCACTCCTACGTATCAACTAGTAAGCCAATCAACGAGCTCGGAGAAAATGTATTCTTTGAACGCATCCCATTTATTTTATATTCCCTACTTAATAATGCTGACAAAAAGAGTTCACAGGACCCAGAAATAAGAAAAGGATTATTGTATAACGCTATGCAAAACATTTACAGCATAATAGGAACAATGCGTGGAATTCACCACCTAAATAATGCTGTCATAATACACTCAAGAACATAAGAAACAATAAATTCTGGCACGAGACCAACAAAAACATTTTAGGACCAGAATAAGAAAAGAAAACATTGTCATGTAAAGTTGAGACGTAAGATGAACACCATCACTTCTTAAAATGTTTTACTATAATGGTCCTTAGTTGAAAAAAAAATACGGGGACCATGACAGCCTACGTCTGTCATTCTGGCATCGCTGACAGCCTGATGCTCGTGCCAGTCTAATGTGGGTGGTTGTGATTACGATTGCATGGATAGCAAAATGATGGCCTTGAAGATTTAAGGGCCCTAAGTTGAAGTTGGATTAGAACAGTTGATCGGGCATGTACGCTTCTTTATAATTATTGTTCTCCTCTTTTATTTATTGTTTCACGATTCCATGCAGATGGTTTATGGTTTACACATATTTAACATATTTGTGGTTTACAGTATTAACATCAACGCAACATAATCATTTCAAATTTCATAACAATTACATTAGGCAGTTTTGCTCAGATCCCAAGGTGCTGAAAATTCTATCACACAAACATCCTGAATCTTTCCATTCACTAATTTGTCATCCTATTCAGAGTCCTCTCAAAATATTAATCAACAAAAATTCTATTTCGTTTTTTAAATGTCCACGATTTTATGAATGAGGGCAAGAGAGTTATTTTTACACTGGGGCCACACTTTGGGTTACATGATTTCTGATACTAGATTTTAGTGGACTTGAGGTCACTGATTCTGAAAATGGCAATTGTTCATAGAGATCAGGGCTAGTTTTCATGCTACGTGACCGTGTGTTGATTCTAATTAAGAATTTGATTAAATTGAGTTGCACAGTGCTGGTAAATGAAATCCAATCACTGTAAGAAGTTTTCATGATTTGTTTACATATTTATGACAGTCGTCAAATAAAAATTGGATTCTCAATCGACTGAAAAGAAATGTATAATGAGTCCAGATGCGCTCTGCTCCATATGTCGTACATTCATAGCTCCTCAGTAGAGGAAGAACATTAGTGAATTTATGAGCGACCTTACTTTTCTTACATTTAAGTGAAACTTGGAGATCAAGATGAACATCAGGTACCACATAAGGTTTGTCAGTCCAGCGAAGAAAACTTTCGTCCATGGGCAAACGGACAAAAATAAAATAAAATTCGGCATTCCGATGATATGTCGTGAGCCAATCCGATGGACAACAAGTCATGCCGTGTATGAAGTTGGTGACGTCAATTTACCCAGGAATAGGTTTCTAAATGCACGCATCTGACAAAAGGTAGAATTTTGTTCCTCAGTGCTATCAGTTCTCAATTCAGTTCCCGTGTATTTGTACTTGACATAAACCGACTAAAAGAAAGTCTCCTCCCCCATTTAACGCGAGTGTGCGTGGCGTTCCCTACATTCAAGTCTGGGTTGCCAAACGTTCAAGCAGTGTATTTATGTATACCAGCCGGTCCTGTGGAAATGTCATCAGACAATTCCACGGACAATGTCATCCATGAGCTAGGTGGACCCGTGAAAAAATTCGGTCAACATTACTTGACAAATTTTAATATAACATATTCTAACCAAACCTATCTTGACCAAACATATTCTAACCTATCTTGTCCTAACCTTTGCTAACCAAATTTATCCTAACCTAACGTATCTATCCTAACCTAACATATCCTAACTTGTCCAATCCTAACCTAACCTTATTTATCCTAACATATCAATGCATGTAAAGGCGATCTTCTAATGTAATACTCAGGAATTCGGTGTCCATGATACCGCAAACTCGGATGAGGAGCGTTACACACGAACTTAGTTTTAAGCGTATTAATAAATAGATATTTCTTTGGTGTTGGCTTCTTGAGTTGGTTGGTTTATTGGTCGGACCATCTCTCTGCCAAGCTCTTATGACGGTATTTGAGCTTAATGACTGTAACTGAGATACGAATTGTCACGCTCTAAGAACCGTATCTGTGCTTAGTGACTATATCGTTGTTACGAGTTTCACAAAGAATAATTTTATTTCCGAGTACTCACATATTCGTACGATCAATGCACACTATCAGTTTTTTAAGTAATAAAAGTGCTTAGATGGTTTACCTACCTGATTACACGAATTATGCGCTATATCGAACATTATCGAATCCCGTCAACATAACTTCTATTTATACTATTCACAAAAACTCCACATTGCCTAAAAAATGACAGCGCATTTATGAAATAGGAGCTATAATTCATCCTTGAAGACTGTTTTCAGGTAGGCTGTTTGAACGGGCATCTTTCTTCACTCGATTTTTTTTTTACAGATGGGAATGGATAAATTTCGATTGAATTTCAATCAGCATCATGAAATTGCAATTCAAAAGCTGAAATTTGAAGGCGTTATGTAGCTTCACGTATCCAATTTACAGCGTATTGATTATGTATCCATCAATACATAATCAATGTTTTTAGTATGATTATTATATTAGGTATTAATACCTGAGATGAAAAAGAAGCGGTAATATAAGTTATAGGAAAGAGAAAGATAGGTTACTTGCTAAAACTGAATGAAAGGGTGAAATTAAGAGTTAATGTAAAGAAACTGAAGTCAGAAATCAAGGAACGACATCTGGGTCGGATACCTGCTACAATTTTCTAACGAAGAGAAATTGTTCCTTCTGGATTACGCGAATAAATAAAACGATATCAAAACGACATTATTTTATTCATGTACGTTGAATATTCATAATGGGAAGTTCAACTTCGGGCTTCTGGTGATCTTGGGAATACCAACTCATATTTTTAGCAAATGACGAATATGAATTTTGCCCAATAACAATACGATAAAACAGGAGAATATCATACAACTAAACGTACAGCTATTTCACTAAATGTACCTAGTTATTTCACTAACTGTTATTGCCTAATTATTTCACTAACCAAGTGTGCCGAGTAATTTCAAGAGTGTCCAGTTATAATTCATTATTAGTTAGTGCCCAGTTATATCATTAGTGTGATCAGTTATTTCACTAACTGCATGGGCACGCTAATTTGAAATAAGTGTGCTTATAAATGAATTAGTTCATGGGAATTCGGTTCAATCTAACCTAATATTACTCGTTGTGTGTTTATTTATATATTTATTGATTTATCTGTTTGATGTCCGCTTCTTAAGAAACACAGGATGTCTGAGTTTGCGGTATCATGGCTACCGAATTCCTCAGTGTAACATTAAAAGATGGCCCTTACATGTATTGATATGTTTGACATTTTATCAGGATAGGTTAGTTTGGGATAGGTTTGGTTAGATTAGGATAGGTTAGGTAATATTGACAAAAAAAATTTCACCGGTCCACCTAGCTTAACAACGCCATTGTCCGTGAAATTTCCACGGGTCCTGCTACTACCTATTAATAACCTTGGTTTATTTGATTGGAGTCCGTTTCTTCCATTTCTCTGTCACGCTCATAAAGATAGCCATAATGACCGTATCGGTGATACGAGTTTCACCAGTGCGCAAGTACAATGATATTTTTCATCACGGGTACTGTTAGGATGAATATATTTGTTTGTCATCCACATCTGGAAGTTTGTTCAAGAAAGGGATCGAATCCCGTCATTTTTGGTGGGCCGCGCGCACTAGTTTTATAAATAAAACCTTTGATGATAGATGGAATGGATTTGAATCACTTTCGACCAAAACATTACCATTATCTGTAGGAAGATATCTCAACCTGATCTAAACCTAAAACTAACTCAACATTAGCGACGAACTCGACGCCATGACTCGTCAACGGGAGCATAATGTTATTCTAATGATATTTTGTTGATTCTTTCAATTTATGAGAAACAACAACACACCAAAAAATTGAGATGTGGAAAGAAGTACCTATGACTGCCGAGGCGGTAGGCGGGATTTCGATCTCGGATTTTTTATAGAATAATGGGAAGGCCCAATTGATTATTCACGGAGGTGTCACTAGCCCATAAATCACAAAGCCCCTGATTCCATTTCAGCTCCCTTCAGGCGTGTCGAAAATGCTTTGTTGCACCAAGAAAGACCTTTTAGGCTTAGTTGGCCGCCTAATGATAAAAGAACCTCATGGATGCTCCATTTTCAATTCTGCCTTCCTTCGAAACTATAGACTCTGGACTTTGTCTCAGAAACAAAAGACTCCGATGGGAATACCAGCACAGCCAGAGTTTGAGTTTAGGTCGAACAGCACTATAGCGCAGAAAAAGGCGAAAACACAGCGCGCATTTCACAGTAGAGTGTTATGGTCAAATGTGCGCAGTGCGTCCACGCATACTGTTCCCACTCCGGACTCGACATCCTTTTATCGTTCTTAAATACGCTGTACCGGTTTGTTTTCTGGTTAAGCACTAACTTTCGGTTTATGTTTAATGATCTTGAATTAACGTGTGGGAATGAAAATGAGAAGAGGGCGAGGTCCATCAGCTGTCGATTTGGAGATCATCAAGTTTTTTGAGGATGTTTTTAGACTACACCTTTGCATTCAGTACTGGGATAGTATAAGCACTTTTATAACTTTTACCAAGCATTTCCTAATATGTTTACCCTTATTTCAACGACGGTCACAAATTACGATGAGATTTTTTTACAGATTTTTATAAATTTTGTTTTCAACAGATAATTTTTTGTCTGGGAGTTACATTCTCTCTCTCAATCACTTGAGCTCAACTACTACAATTGGCACACTACTGATGCATCTTCATTTTGCTTTGATTGAATAAATTAATAAAATGTACCCGATAAGTAAAGCCAGGTACTAGTTTATCAAGGTTACCTACGCGTTAAAGAAAACTAAGTACGCGTTATAGAAGACTATATACTCGTTAAAGAAGATTACGTACTCGTTGAAAAATCCGGGCACACATTAAATTAGATTCGGTACTCGGTAGAAAATCTTGATACTCGTTAAATTAGACTAATCACTCGTTAAATATGACTAAGTACGCTTTAAGTAGAAAACGTGCCTTCGTGAACAAATAAATATAAAAATTATTTAATTCAAATCAGGGACGTATAAACACCGGCAATGTTTTCTCATTTTAAGCCTGGGTTATGCAGCTTGATAATTGCACAGGAGAGAAAATGTAAACATACTTTAACTCTAAAATTATAATCTGATTTCAAATGGGTAGAAAATGAAGTTATTGGCCGGTATTAGTTAGTCCTTGGTCGTGCAAACGTTATTATTTTAAGACAATAACGAATATTGTTGGAGTATAGTTGTTAATTTTAATTAAGATTTGTTAGGAAAGTTATAAGTTTATTATAATAGTTAACATTAGGGTTATTATTAGTTATTACTATAAGTATTTCATCCCATTAATAACATTTTTAAAGGCAATATTTATGATAATTTCATTCCTGGTAAATGTTGTTTCAGAAATAGTTCTAAATGTTCAAGGCATTAACAATGAGAGCACCATAAATAGTTAACGACGTAGCTGTAAGATTAGTAATAAAAAATGGTTTAGTGGATAATATCACATGCAACAGCTATGTTAAAGAATGGTAATAATTGTAGTACCGGCAGTGACTGATAATTCATGGACAGAAACAGAATTTCACTAAAAATATATTTGATATGCGTAAGTAAATATACATTGAATATGTGTACGTAATTTTATGCTGAATATGTGTACGTAATTTTATGCTGAATATGTGTACGTAAATATATATTGGATAGGCGTTTTAAATTTACTTTGGGTATGCAAACATAAATATATGCTGGGTATACGTACTTAAACTTATGTCAGGTATGCGTACGTTGATCAATATTGGATATTCGTACGTAAATTTATGTTTAGTATGCGTACATAATTTATAATGGGTATGCGTATATAAATTTATATTAAAATACATGCAAAAATAATTTTGGGTATGCGTACTTAATTTATATTGGCTATACGCACATAAATGTATACTGGGTATGCGTACGTAAATTTTATATTTTAAGATTCAGCAATCCTCGTGGTATAATACGTGACAAAATGTTACTAAACACTTTACTTTTGACCCTTGATTTAATTTTGCATTATTTTTACCCGCAATTAAACTTTACAACCGATTTTAGGAACATTAAAATATAGTACTATTTATATTCAAAAATTTGATTTTTTCAACCGATTTAGCGAAACTTTAAAACATAGGAAGACGCAGCAGAGGCTTTCTAAGTACGTTATTTTAACATGCCGAAGTGCACCACATTCCGATAATAATTATTCACGCTCATTCACAGATTATGAATGATTCTCAATCTCAAGCGTGGTGTTAAAGTCAGCATCTCGGTACCTTGATACATCAAAATGTCCATGATGATTTACAGGTTATGAATGATTCTTATTTTAGGCGTAATATGAAAGTTTGCATATGTGTGCCTTCACACTTTAAAATGCTCACGGTTTTCCAGAGCTAATATATTTCCTGTTCTGATATTTTATTTGCCGCAAACAGGAAAGTGAATGCGTTAACGCCCAAAATATGTTAGTCGTCAGTCAAAACTATTTTACGACAAACGCTGTTTACGATTGATTCTGTGACTCGTCTTCCCTTGTCTCCTGTGGCTTCCTATTCGAGGCTTGCTTTCATCTCGCGAAATGTGGTATGTCTGTGTGTTGGTTTTTGTGCATAAGATAAGTTATCACGAAAAAATGGGAAGAAAAGAGGCACTCTGATAGAAGCCAGGTGGGTAAAATGACATGTGATATGTTACTCAACGCAAGAATGAGACTGTGTGACTGTGTGCATGTGTGAGTATGTGTGCGCAAGCAAATGTGAATGTCTATGTATCTGTGTGCACATGTACACGTTTGCTCATATGTATGTACACATATGCATACATATGTTTCTATTTCTTTTTTTTTAGTAAAATCAAAACCTCAAGACACATTACATTTTACCAAAAGCTCTGCGATCAGTTAACACTGAACCAAATTTCAGGAATAAACAAATTGACTGCGCTTGCTTAATGATTCATAAATAGATCTATCACGGCCCCGAAGGGCATTTCTGTGAATAGAAAAAATTAAGGATATAAACAGACAAATGAAACAAAGCGCTCGTGAAAAATTATCCCTAAGTCCGTATGCTGAACAAGCCATGCAAGAGTTTCATTTTTGCGTGTAAGTTTGTTTGTTTGTTTGACACTTTCCCCCGGTCAAGACCGGTACCCATGTCAGACAAAATTTCTTGATATAAGACGTCCTGAGACAAACGTTTCATACGAGGAGTGCTTGTAGGCCAACTTTTCGAGGTGTTCAAATAGATAAACCATACGAGGCATACTAATAGACAAACTATACGAGGTGTACTATCAGAGGTGTACAAATAGACCATACGAGGCGTACTAATAAACAAACCATACGTAGCGTGCTAATAGTCTAACTCTGTCAAGGGATAGTTGAATAAAAAATGAAAAATATCATCTCTTGGATATTTATATTCCAAGAGATGGCTGACAACTTATGAATAATTCTAATACTACTAAAGAATTCGTCGAAACTCCTAAGTTATAAGTGAAATCGATGTAAGAAAAGACAAGAAATGCTATACCGGAGTAGATTGAAATACCATCGTAAATGACAATCAAGTATTGAGAAAAGGTTAGTCATGAAGTAATTTATAAAGAACATCGCGCAACACAGCACGAAAACCTAAAAACAAACTTAAACATTTATATCTTAATACTCTAGACCTAGCGGAAAATCCGCTAAATTGGCAACACTGCCTAGAAATCTCTGCACTCGACAGTGCCGTAGGAGAATAAATTAAAAGTGTACACAAATTTCTTGTTCTATAGTTTAAATGAAATTATTTTGTAAGATTTCCTCGATATGAATATTCAACATAAATGATTTCGTACGAGTTCGTATTTAAGTAATTAGTCTAGTAACTATTCTGTAGTTGATGGATAGGGTAATAATTAAGGTTCGTATTGTTTATTGAATCGAGCGAAACTTTGATCCACATTACTTCTACCGAAATCTCAGAGTTAGAGCTTGATCTAATCTATTATAAATATCTGGTTACTTTGGTGTCTCGTGTAGTGACTCAGCATAACGCTTCATGTGTCAGTAAATTGAAGTCCCAAATTATAGCTGCGTTTTAAAATGCAACTTGCACGATAGTCATTTCAGCTCTCGAAATCAGATAAAATTCGTATCATTCCTTTTATTGCATTTCTTTCGTATTTCTGGCGAATGTAATTATATTTTTATTAATTAATTTTTCTTGTTCTATAATATTTTTCATCGTTGTATTGTTATTAACGTTCATATGTTCTTCGCCAGGTTTCAGTTACCCCTTTGTCCCACGACCGCCTAATAAAGAATATGTTAAACCTGACCACTAACTATTCTAAGCCAACCCTTGGGTCATTCAATACGCTGGGGGGGGGGGGGGGGGGCTGTTAATATAATGTAGCTGATCGACTGAAAACATGGAAATAGAATGTTGTATTTAAATATATATATATATATATATACAAAATTCACGCAATCGATACATAAATATCCCCAAACAGCACCATTTGCTTCTGAGGTGTTATTTAAGGACAAATGTGTACAGTTAGTTACGTTCAACTTGTACAACATGTTATTACAATGGTAATCTACTGTATGCTGAATCTCATAGGTACCATTGAAATGATGTGAATAACCGGTATCCGCTAAGTATTGTTTATAAGCAAAAAAATATTTCCTGAAAATTGATGGAACATTATTAATAACACACCTGCCAGACCAGTTAGGTATCGTTCCTTCTTGAATTATGGAGTACGGCAACGATTACATGTATGCGATGTAATCGTTGTTATCGATGTTACATGTACGATGTTACAAGTATGCGATTACAAGTAAAACAAAACAACAGTCCAAACTATGAGCTATCATATTGTACATCCGTATCGGGCTTGGCGACCGACAAGAAGAAGAAGGAACTCAGCGAGTCCTCACAGGGAGTTTACACACGAACATAGAAAATGTTACGGAAAAAATTTAATGGATGACTGCGACAACTCATACATATGTATAAATATGCAAAACAAACAAAATAAAACAAACATTGGCATCTTTGGGATGCTTTATTTCCAATCAAGCCTGATACATATGATCTTAGCATTGGTTTTTCAAATGTCTTATAACTAACACTATATATATATAGGACACCATGACGGTTCCCCCGTAAAGCCGGTACCCATTTCCGACACCTGGGTTGAGTGGGGTATTGTGCTTGAGCTTTCCCTTATACCCAACAGGGAAAATCTCCGCGCCAGCGCCGGGATACGAACCCTCGTCTCCTGCATACAAGGCTGACCCCTCAACCACTGTGCCACGGAGAACAGACTGAAGTTGGATCTCAACAACGCCAGGTGTCTATTTAATTAATTAATGAATAAATTTATATTTTTGTGATGAACTTTTGCTATGTTCTTACCACGGAAATCTCATAGAACAACTTCGATTTTTTGGTCCGTCTCATTTCCACGTTTTTAAGATGCTCAATAACCGTATCTGTGATACGAGTTTCACCGGGTTGCAGGTATATGTATAATTTAATCGCTGGTACTATTAGTATTGACACATTTGCATTTTATCCACCTCTGGAGGATTTGTCTGAAAAAAGTTTCGGATCACATCATTTTTGGCAGGCCGTGTACAGCAGTCATCTAATATTTAGCCACATCTCAACAATCCTTAAGTTGTTCTCGGAACGTTTACTTCAAATCACACTCATTAGTACTAGCAAGACCTGTGGAAATTCCACGGACAATGTCATCAATAAGCTTTGGGGACCCGTGAGAGAATTCCGTCAACATTATTTAACAAATTTGAACATAACATATTCTAACCTATCTTGCCCTAACATATGCTAACCAATTCTATCCTAACCTAGCATATCCCATCCTAACCTAACTTTAACCAACGTCATCCTAAGGCTAGTTGGACCCGTAAAAATATTTGGTCAATATTACCTAACAAATTCTTACATAACATATTTTTAACCTAACTCATCCAAAACTAACATATACTAACCTATCCTATCTCAACGTATCGTATCCTAAGTGAAGCTATCCTGATAATTAGGAAAACATAAAAAGCATCAACCCGTTAAAAATTACGTCGACATAAACTACCTAACCTACCCTAACCTAACATATCCTAACCTGCCCCAACCAAAGCTATACTGATAATATGTCAAAAATAAAAAACGTGTACCCGTTAAAAAATTTCCTCAACATTATCTAACAAATTCGACCATAACCCATTCTAACCTAAGCTATCCCAACCTAACATATTCTAGCCTAACTCTACCTGACCGAAGCTAACCAAACCTATCATGAAAATATGTAAACATAAAAAACGTGGACCCTTGATAAAATTCTGTCAACATTACCTAACCTATCCTAACCTAACATACCTTAACCAATCTTATCCTGATAATATGACAAACGTAAAAAACCGTGAATCCGTAAAAAAATTCATCGACGTAACCTACCTAACCTATACTAACCTAACCTATCCTAACCTACCCTAATCGAAGCTATACTGATGATATGTCAAAAATAAAAAACTGTGTCCCCGTGCAAAATTTTCATCAACATAATCTAACAAATTTAACCATAACCCATTCTAACCTAAGCTATAGCTCCTAACCTAACATTCTAACCTATCTCTTCCTAACCTATTCAATCAAAGCCTATCCTATCCCATCCTATCCTAACCTATCCTATCCAAACCTATTCCATCCTATCCTAACCTATCCTATCCAAACATATCATATCCAAACATATCATATCCTAACCTATCATATCCTAGCCTATCATATCCTAACCTATCATATCCTAACCTATCCTCACCTAACTTATCCCATCGTATCCTAACCTAACTTAACCAATGTAATCGTTACGCTAGGTGTACGCGTGAGAAAATTCAGTCAACATTAACCAACAAGTTCTAACAACATATTTTAACCTAACCTATCCTAACATGTGTACACTAACCTATCCTATGCTAACGGAAGCTTTGCTGATAATATGTCAAACATAAAAACCGTTGGCCCGTGAATAAATGTCGTCAACATTATGTAACCTATGCTAACTATCCTAACCTAACCTATCCTAGCCTAAGCTATCCTGACCTTACCTATCCTAACCTAACCTATCCTAACCTAACCTAACCTATCCTAACCTAACCTATCCTGATCTTGCCTATCCTAACCCTACCTATCCTAACTGAACTAATGTCATTGTTAAGCTAGGAGGACCCATGAAAAAATTCGGTAAACATTACCCAAGAGAATCTAAAAAACCATATTCCAACCTAACCCATGCTAACCTAACATATACCAACCTATCCTATTTATTCTGCTTGTTTCCTTATGCATAGTATGTTCGTAGACACGATACCGCGAGTCACGGCGCCTTCATAATAATGAGTAGAAATCCGTGTGGATTACGCGGTTTCATAAATTAACTCACTTTCAAGCATAGAAGGTTGAAGTATGAAGCAAATGTATTTTATTGGAATTCTTTGATATGGAAAGATTCCTGAAATAATTAATGTAATTTTAAATCAATTTTTTTATGTAATGCAAAGTTTCAAAAAATGTAAGAAAAATGTAAGAAAAATAAAAAATTATTGAAAATAAAAAAAAGAACATATAAAAGAAAAATGAATGAATAAATAGAGAAAATTAAAATAAAAACTTGTAATTGAATAAAAATATTAAAAAATTAGAATAAAAAATTAAGATATTAAAAAATAAATCAATAAAAATATATCATTGACCAAACTGTAAAAAATAAAACAAAAATAGATAAAATACATAAAAAAATACATATAAAAAATAAAAAATAAAAATGAACAAAAAACAATAAAAAAGAAATAAACAAAAAAATAATTGAATAAAATAAAAAGAAAGGAGAAAAAGAAATAAAATAAGAAAAAATATTGAAAATGAATAAAAAAATTAAAATTAAAAAATTGAAAAAAATGATAATTGAAAACAAATTGAGAAAAAACTGATAATTAAAATAAATGAAAAATTGAAAAATAATGTATAAATATTGAAAATATTAAAAAATTATCACATAAAAAATTAACAAAGAAAACAAGAAATAAAAATATAAAAAAAATTAATTAATTCAAACATTAGGAAAAAAATTAAAAAATTAAAAAATAATGAAAAATGGGGAAAAATAACAAATTAAATGAAAATATTGAGGAAAAGGTACATAAAAATTAGAAAAAAATAAAAATTGAAAAAAATAAAATGAAATAAACAACCTATACATAATTTAAAAATAAATATGCAAAAATAGAGAATATAAAATAAATGATAAATAAAAAAATAACGAATTGAGAAAAATAAAAGAATTGCAAAAAAAAGGAAAAAATAAAAAAAATGAAATTTGGAAAAAATGAAAAAATAAAAAAATTTAATTGGGAAAAAATGAAAAAAATAAGAAAAATACATTTAGAAAAAATAAAAACATAAAAAATATATGAAAATAAAAAAAAATTTAACAATTAAAAATAGGGAATGATTAAAAATTAAAAATGAATAACAATCACAAAAAAATGAAAAGTTTTAAAAAAATTGAAAATTAAAAAAAAATGAATTAAAAATATTTGAAATAAATTATAAAATAATTACCAAATTAACAAAAGTTAACAAATAAAAAAAAAATCACCAAATAAAATGAAAATTAACGTATAAGAAATACCTAATACAAAATAAATAATATATATACCCTCCCCTAACTCACCTATCCTATAACCCTATTAGATGTAGAGCGTTACCCACGAATTTAGTTTTAAGCGTATTAATATATAGACTAGCAGGACCCGTGGAAATTCCACGGACAATGTCATCAATAAGCTTCGGGGACCCGCGAGAAAATTCCGTCAACATTATTTAACAAATTTGAACATAACATATTCTAACCTATCTTGTCCTAACATATGCTAACCAAATCTATCCTAACCTAACATATCCCATCCTAACCTAACTTTAACCAACGTCATCCTAAGGCTAGGTGGACCCGTAAAAAAAATTGGTCAATATTACCTAACAAATTCTTACAGAACATATTTTAACCTAACTCATACAAAACTAACATATACTAACCTATCCTATCTCAACGTATCGTATCCTAAGTAAAGCTATTCTGATAATTAGGAAAACATAAAAAGCATCAACCCGTAAAAAATTTCGTTGACATAACCTACCTAACCTACCCTAACCTAACATATCCTAACCTGCCCCAATCAAAGCTATACTGATAAAATGTCAAAAATTATAAACGTGTACCCGTTAAAAAATTTCCTCAACATTATCTAACAAATTTGACCATAACCCATTCTAACCTAAGCTATCCCAACCTAACATATTCTAACCTAACTCTTCCTGACCTTGAGCTAAACAAACCTATCATGAAAATATGTCAAACATAAAAAACGTGGACCCTTGATAAAATTCTGCCAACATTACCTAACCTATCCTAACCTAACATATCTTAACCAATCCTATCCTGTTAATATGACAAACATAAAAAACCGTGAATCCGTAAAAAATTTCATCGACATAACCAACCTAACCTATGCTAACCTAACCTATCCTAACCTACCCTAATCGAAGCTATACTGATGATATGTCAAAAATAAAAAACCGTGTCTTCGTGCAAAAATTTCATCAACATTATCTAGCAAATTCAACCATAACCCATTCTAACCTAAGCTATAGCTCCTAAGCTAACATTCTAACCTATCTCTTCCTGACCTATTCCATCAAAGCCTATCCTATCCTAACCCATCCTATCCTAACCAATCCTATCCAAACCTATTCTATCCTATCCTAAACGATCATATCCTAACATTAACCAACAAGTTCTAACAACATATTTTAACCTAACCTATCCTAACATGTATAACTAACCTATCCTATGCTAACAGAAGCTTTCCTGATAATATGTTAAACATAAAACCGTTGGCCCGTGAATAAATGTCGTCAACATTAAGTAACCTATGCTAACTATCCTAACCTATCCTAACCTAACCTATCATAACCTATCCTGATCTTGCCTATCCTAACCTAACTCAACCTACCCTAACCCTACCTATACTAACTGAACTAATGTCATTGTTAAGCTAGGTGGACCCATGAAAAAATTCGGTAAAGATTACCCAAGAAAATCTAAAATAACAAATTCCAACCTAACCCATGCTAACCTAACATGTACCAACCTATCCTATCCAATCTGCTTGTTTCCGTATGCATAGTATGTTCGTAGACACGATACGAGTCACGGCGCCTTCATAATAATGAGTAGAAATCCATGTGGATTACACGGTTTCAATAATTAACTCACTTTCAAGCATATAAGGTTGAAGTATGAAGCAAACGTATTTTATTGGAATTCTTTGATATTGAAAGATTCCTGAAATAATTACTGTTATTTTAAATCAAATTTTTATGTAATGCAAAGTTTCAAAAAATGTAAGAAAAATGGAAGAAAAATAGAAATTAAAAGAAAATGAAAAATAAAAGAAAATGAAAAAGAAACTAAAAAAATGGATGAATAAATAGAGAAAATTGAAATAAAAACTTTTAATTGAAAAAAAAATATAAAAATAGAATAGAAAATGAAGATATTAAAAAATAAATCAATAAAAATATACCATTGAACGAACTGTAAAAAAATAAAACAAAATAAATAAAAAACAATAAAAAATAACAAAAACAATTAAAAAATATAAAAAAAACAATATAAATAGAAATAAACAAAAAAATATTTAAATGAAATAAAAAAAGGAAAAGATAAAAAATGATAAAATTGGAAAAATACAAAATTGTATGTAGATAAAAAATTGAAAATTGAAAATCTAAAAAAATTGAAAACATGATAATTGAAAACAAATTGAGAAAAAACTGAAAATTAACATGAAATAAAAAATTTAAAAAAGGATATAAAAATATTGAAAATAATATAAAATTATCATATAAAACAAATTACAAAGAAAAAAGTAAAAAATAAAAAAATTGAAAAATTGGGAAAAAATAAAAAAAATAAAAAACTGAAAAAATTAAAAAATGATGAAAAATAGGAAAAAATAACAAATTAAATGAAAGTATTGACAAAATGGTACATAAAAAAAGGAAAAATAAAAAAATTGAAAAAAATGAAATAAACAACCTATACATAATTTGAAAATAAATATGCAAAAATAGAGAAAAATAAATAAATGATAAATAAAATAATAACAAATTGAGAAAATTAAATAAATTGAAAAAAATGAAAAAATAAAAAAAAAAAAACTTGGAAAAAATGAACAAATAAAAATTAAGTAAAATTTGGAAAAAAATGGAAAGAAATAAGAAAAATTAAAATTTAGAAAGACTATAAAAAAAATAAAAAATAAAAAATAAAACAATTAAAAATTGGAAATGAATAAAAAATTGAAAAATAAACAACAATTACAAAAAATGGAAAGTTTTTAAAAAATTGAAAATTTAAAAAATAAATGAATAAAAAATAATTGAAATACATTATAAAACAATTACCAAATTGACGAAAGTTAACAAATCAAAAATAAATTACCAAATAAAATAAAAATTAGCGGATAAAAAATACTTGATATAAAATAAACAACATAAATACCCTTCCCTAACTCACCTATCCTATCAAGCCTATTAGATGTAGAGCGTAACCCACGAATTTAGTTGTAAGCGTATTAATAAATAGATTTTACTTTAGTTATCCTCAAAAATCTGCCTAATATGTTCGGGGGTCATCAGTGTTTGTAATACGGTGTTCTCATCTGATACCATCGGAAGAAACTATGTATTTTTTGCCAAATTTTAGGATAGGTATCCTTCCATTAGCGTGGGAAAAATATACATAGTAGATGTGTCTCGGTGCACGGGCCCGAGGTACGATAGATTGTAATCGATACTCCTAAATGAAGCACTTCATGTAGCCACCGAGTTTAGGAACGCACGCCGGCTAAGGTTGTGTGTCAGCTATATAGTTGGTGTGGTAAAGGTGTAAGTAGGAAAAATAGTAAACTGTCTTCACTTTTTATACAACACACCATATTTCAAGCGAACTGTGAAAAATAATTGCTCGAGCCCATACCACATAAAACCGCTAATATCAATTTTAAAAGGTTGTACGGTACACATGTGTCCCAATACGTAGTTATCGCGTTGGTACCTGCGATATGAGCTAGAGCTTGAAATTTGCTTACCTTCATATGCTGCAAAAAATAGTATGTGTTTTACAACGAACCATCGTTACCCCATTCACTACCGTATTAATTTAGCACCTGTTACATTTTTCATTTTCTAACGAAAAAACCGAGCAGGGGAAATTGAAATATAGAACAATAGAATAAAGTTTACTGAAATTATCCAAGTTATTGATACGGTCGGCAGAGAAATTAATGAAAGTCTTATGAAAAATAAATTGTGTCGGTCGTGAACGATGATGCTCGTCCAGACGAGACGTGTGTTGGAGACGGTCCGAAGAATTCGAGCCGCCGTCGTATCTCCAGGCGCAAACCCCTCGCCTTCCGTTAGTGCACCTAGGTAACACGATAAGCAAAGTTAAAGATAAAGAGTAAATAAGAAGTATAATGAACTGACTTGCTTAGTGGACAAATTACTTAAACACACCCAAAATTAACCCCGATCTGATATACCTACAAACACCTAAACTAACTTAACACCCACCGATCTGATATACACTTTAAACCCGAAATTATCACACCCGATCTACTCCAGACTATATAAATTGATTCCCCTAGGCGCTATTATTTAATAGGAAGGAACGGAACACTTCATTGAGCTTCAGCCGAACAATCTAATGCTTACGCACGACACACGACAGCACTGCGATTTACTGCTTTAATGGCGAAGCGAAGCGTCTTCTAGCGGTGGTGGGGTGATGACTGAAAATGACGGGTGGGCTCTCGCGCTCACAGGGTCTGATCAAATAGAGCTAGGAAAAATTAGAGCAAATTGAAGGTGTTCTATGAGATTTCCATTATGATAACATAGCAAAAATGAAGCACAAATTTGTAAATTTATTCATTATTTATTAAATAGACACCACGTGTTATTAACAGTGTTGATTCAATTTTCACGCAATAATTTTGAATGATAAATAAAAGTGAGCACTGATTATTCATATCATTTCAATGGTATCTATGATACTAAGCATGCAGCAGATTCCCATTCTAATAACATGTAGTACTTGTAAAACGCCACTAACTGTACACAATTGTGCTTAAATAACACTTCAGACAAAAAGATGTTGTTTGGAAGTACATATGTGTCGATTGCGTGAATTTAAATATGTATGTATATATAAAACGTGCTTAGTTTGTGATTTCAGTCGACCAGCTACAAAGTGTTCAAGGCCCCTACACGAGTATTGGCCTTAGGGTAGGTTTAGAATAGTCAGTGATGAGGTTTACCATGTTCTTTATTAGGCAGGACGGCTGGCTGAGGGGTAACTAAAACCTGGCCTAAGAACAAATAACGTTAATAACAATACAACAATAAAATATATTGGAGAACATGAGCAAATGATTAATGAAAAATTAATTACATTTTAAAGGACTAAGAAATTATTACAATAAAAGAAATGAGATGAAATTTATCAGATTTTGAAAGCTGAAATGACTATCGTGCAAGATGCATTTGAGAACCCAGCTTCAACGATCTCAATTTATTGACATATGAAGCGTGATGCCGGGTCATTAGCCTATCACACTAGGCAACCAGTGTGGCGTTGCCAATTGCAGAGGGAGGTTATAACTCGCAGTGACAGCGGCATTTGAAATTTCATCATTAAATGAAAAGCATCAAGAACGTACACAAAACTTAGATCCTGGTTTGCGCTTTTAAATGTCCTTGCATTATTTATTGAGATTGAAGAGTCGTACGACTATTGATTCAATATAATTCTTTTGATGTATTATTGACTCCTAGGAAAATATTTAATTTGTGAGAATCAATATAAAATGCTATAAGATGAGCATCATAATATTGTAATAAATTTTTAACATATTTTTTACAGCTCATATTCGCATATCAATATAATAATTGGTTTTTATACAGCACAGAAATAAACAAAAGAAACAATAAATTACTTAATTAAGCACATTCATTAACTAATTAAAAATAGGAAGACTAATGACACAACGCTTAGACTCATTTTGTACTAATTTTGTACTAATTGGTTGATAAAATCGATAAAAGTGAACGTTTCGACCAACTAGCAGTGGTCATTCTCAACACTGTAAAAGTCAAAATTACAAATCAGACATCATTCAGAAAATCACAATGGTAAAAACAAGCATGAAATTAGAAACATTTGCTAACAAACTATTTGTAGGGGATAGGCAGACTGCATATCATTGAGATTTGGCTTTAGTCTATAAATGAAAAGAGATTCTAATATTCTGAGTTCTATTGGGTTACTTCCTCGGCCTAATAGAACTCAGAATATTAGAATCTCTTTTCATTTATAGACTAAAGCCAAATCTCAATGATCGCAGTCTGCCTATCCCCTACAAATAGTTTGTTAGCAAATGTTTCTAATTTCATGTTTATTTTTACCATTGTAATTTTCTGAATGATGTCTGATTTGTAATCTTTACTTCTACAGTGTTGAGAATGACCACTGCTAATTGGTCGAAACGTTCACTTTTATCGATTTTATCAACCAATTAGTACAAAATTAGTACAAAATGAGTCTAAGCGTTGTGTCATTAGTCTTCCTATTTTTAATTAAGATCTCCAAGAATTGGAACCTTGACTTCTTTAATTCATTAACTATATTGATATACGAGGTTCAAGTAGTTATGTTCAAGTCTAAAGAACAATTAAATGGTTTGATCATTAGAAGCTGAATAAAGTATTGCCTATTTTCTACCCGTTACCTAAGATAGAAAATTGAAATGAAAGTCCTGACTTCATAGAGTCAGGACTTCAGGACTTCATAGAGTCAATCTTCTTTTCCCTGTCCTTTTTGTGGCAGTTAGTACTGTTTTTTCTATTTGGTTTGATGGCTTCGGTAGTTTCATCATATTTAGCTAAACTGTTTAAACTTATAAACCTATGGTTTATTATTTTCAAATTTCTGACCACTTTATTTATCATAAAATACTACCTGGTAAACATTTCAATATATGGAAAAGTGACAGCATTTGAAAATGAAACGTCACGAATGTATGGTAAATGGTAATATGTCGCTTTATTTTGTACATAAATTGCGACTAATTATACGCCTAAAATGATACCTAATTGCATATATATTAACACCTAATAGCATTCCACATTTTAGGGCATTTATTAACATTTTCCATATAACGTGTACCACAGGTGGTACATGGAGGTAATTTTCATATTGCTGTTGCAATCTCAATTTTCATAAATACTTAATCAAAGCTGAAAACAGGCACGATCCAGTTATGTTTGGTATTTTCAAAATAGTTCACTACAATTAACTTGAAATTTGAGTTTGGTGTTGAACTTTGATACCTAGTTGCCGCAGTCAAAGTGTTAAATCCTTCGACTTTCTATTGAATGGCGGACCGTGTATGTTGGCTCAGTGGGAGGCGGTGTCCCTAGCATAGGACATTGATGAGAGCCTTCTATTATCAATTGTATGGCGGATAGAGACCATAGTGAACCAGACGGAGACAGTGTAACAACAACCTTACACTACGACGCTCAGTCGAGCACTGCTTTGTCGCTCTGAGGTGAACGAGGTTTTTGAACAAGCGCGGAAAAGAAAACTCACCCAGCAACTGCAGTCCGTTGCTCTCAGAAGCATACGTCGCTGCTTTTTATGGCAATTATTGCCCCGTGTAATAGGGCCTTAAACTCAGCGACAACAACAACAACAACAAACATTGGCATCTACGGAGGCTTTATTTCCAATTCAAGCCTGATACGTATCACCTTGTACATTGGATTTTCAAATGCCTTATAACTAACACCAGGACGCCATGACGCTTTCCCCCGGTCAAGACCGGTACCCATTTCAGACACCTGGGTAGAGTGGGGTATTGTGCTTGGAATTTTTCCCCTATACCCAACAGAGAAAATCGCAACATCGACATTGATCTCCCCCGTGGTACAGTCGTGTTGTGGGAATGTTTTTTAGTTTCATAGACTAAGGGGACACTAAAGTTTCATGAATGCGCGTATTAGAATCACTGTACATGCACACAAAATGATGATACCATTGCTCAATGATATCCACAGTTTTTACCTTCTAAACATCATCGTAATATATATATATATATATATATATATATGTATATATTGGAAAATATATAGAGAGGCGCATGAGCAACGCACCCTTTTAAAACGTTAATAATAAATAAACTATGAAAGGTATAACGATGGGGATAATTGCAAACGGTAGATAAACTCCAAAAGTTTATTTACATGTCGTATAGTGTCTACAGATACCCGGTGTATATTGCGGTGATAAATCTTTAAAATTTACCTTCAAAATGGTGCGCTACACGAAAGAGCAGCGAGCAAAAATTGTTGAACTCTACTTTTCATGTAATGGTTCAATTATTGCGGTGCAGAGAAGTTGCACGAACATTTTTAATGATGGAAGAAGTCCTGATAAAATTACATAAAGCAATGGTCTCTAATTTCAAAGAAATCAGAGATTTTAAGTCCAGTAATGAACAGCTTCATTAAAAAAGTACGTTTATGTCTGACCAACAATGGTAATTATTTAAATGAAATTATTTTCCATACTTAGTTGTAAAGTAAACTTTAGGAGTTCCTTTGTTTTTTGCAATTATCCCCATCGTTATACCTTTCATACTTTATATATTATTAATGTTTTAACAGGGTGCGTTGCTTATGCGCCACCCATGACAGTACGACAATATTTGCATGCATCAACAGTGTTCAATAATATGACTTGCATTTAATTTTTTTACGTCTCTCTCAGGCAAGATTTCAATTTACAATGAAAATTTCAGAGGAAAATGGACCCAATTTCCGTCATTTTTTCGATAATAAACATGCGTTGTTGAAGAGCCAGCTGTGCCAGGTTTGCTGATCACACTATTCTCTCCTGCCTCCTTGCTGTTTATGCATTTTTGAAGGGTATACCAGACGCGTAAGAAAGTATTGAATTCTGCCCTGTCTGATGTTCTATGTAACAGTCTCCTGTTTCATATATTTAAAAAAGCTTTGTGATGATAAAAGGTATATATATTTCTAGCAAGCACCTTGTACATTCTCGGTACAATTTGGCCTATTTTCAGTGCTGGGAATCATCGGTAAGATGTCATTGCGATATCAACCAAGATCATAGCATTTTAGAACTTATTTTTAGAATCTAAAGGAATTTGGATATTGTGACTGTCAGTATTCAAAACTGGAATGGAAAAGATATATATAATTGTTTGCTTTGTGCATACTCAAATTATAAATAAAAGTGCCTCCGCTCCGAAAAAGGAACTCTTTTTCTAGTTTCCGTTCTTCGGTCACCAATCGGAGAACCTTAAAAAAGACTTTGTCATCCTTCTTTCGAAACATTTTCCCATATTTATTATAAATTAGTAATAGTCACTCCGCATAAAATATGACAATATTTTAAATTATAAAGATAGAACTCCAAAGGATTTCATTTCATCTGTGATTCACAAATATAGTTGCGCACAGTGTGCGTTTGCGTACGTGGGCTCGACTACTCGAGCCCTCAGTATTCGTGTTGCAGAGCACGCCGGCAGGAGCTTTAGAACTAATCAGTTACATTCCACACCTTCCCACTCTTCAGTCCGCTCTCATGCAGAGAAGTGAGCGACATTCCTGTTAGATTAGGCGATTTTAGAGTGATTTTTCTCTGCATCAAACCAAATGAACCTCAGTATATTAGAATCTCTCCTCATTTTACATGAAAAACTGGTTTTAAATGATATGCAATCAGCTTTCCCTCTACAACTAACGTAATTTTAATTCTGAACATTTTATTTTGTTCCATCAATGTGTTTTTTTGCTTTTCTTTTTCCATGATTGACGTAAATTTGACATATGACTAATTTTTTTCTACTTGTTTTTAGGTTGATAATAACCCTACAGGTCGAAATGTTCCAGAAATTTTATTGATTGGCTTTCCTAAATAGATAATGATCTCATTCAAGACGTGTATCTTGACACTTGTATTATCAGAGATATAATCATATAATCGATATAATTTCACTCTGATTTATCGATAACGATATAATCAGAGTGAAAAAATGTTGACATAGCGCTGATTTGGACATATCCTGCAAAAAGAGACAAATCTACGAGTCCAAAATTCGAAGAAACTAACTTTGACGTCCTTCAAAAACTATATGGCGGGAAACGATGTGTTGTGAAAAATAATTAAAATGTACAACTACACTGTCGTCTACTCACTGCAGAAACAAACGTTCTAACGCGAAGGTGCATATGCATACTATTATCTAAACCTTTATATTGCAACAAACATCAAATTCCACCGTGAGTCATCGTTTGGAAACAGTGGTCATCTAATGTTTACAAAGCTATAAATGTGTAGAGTGTATGACAGTTAACATGCGTCCTCACAGCCTGAGAGTAAACCAATAAGTCTCATTAACATGACACAATGAGTAGTGGCGATAACAACTGTTATTTTCTCATACGTAACGACAGCGAACAAACATCCAAATTTGCAAAGGCAACGAAAATGATATCTTAACGATCCAAATTCACTTATATTCACGGACGCTAAATCCCAGATTATCTTGACATTTTTTGACATTTCCACTTGGAAATATTTCTTATAAGCCCTGCCGAAAAATATCGTCACCAGTACTACAGAACAAAAAACACAAAACGTAAGAATTCTTTGCGTGTCGTAGTTCTGATCAATCTACAACCAGATCAACCAGTTATGGAGCCATCATACACTCGGACAGATATTTAAATACAACTGTGGTGTCTGGAAAAAATCTAAATAAGTGGTTCTAAATTCATAGTATTGTTTTTTATTCAGATTATATTTTTATGAGTACAATAAGTTAAATTATTTCAAAGAACCTCACGCATCAAAGTAATGGAGTCTATCTGGCAACATTCTCCCCATGCCGTTCCGTGAGCTCTGCTCGTCATAGCCGTGTAGTTTAAGGACCTGCCTCCGTGCGAGCATGGAGGGTTCGAATCCCACCGCTGGGTGGCGATATTTCCCGTTGGGTTTAGGGGAAAAATTCTAACACAATAACCCGCTCTTCCCAGGAGTCTGAAATGGGTCTCGGTCCTGACCGCGGGAATGCGTCATGGCGTCCTGATGTTAGTTATAAGGCATTTGAAAATCCAATGTACAAGGTGATGTGTATCAGGCTTGAATTGGGAAATAAAGCATCCGTAGATGGGGATGTTTTTTCTGAGCATAGTCCCATTCACCCGCAAGCCGAAGTTCCGAGCAGGACCGCCCGTTCCCCTTGTCCCTACACGATCGTCTGGGTGAGCGTCTATTTTTGGTCTTTGAAAGTCTTCAATTGTGTAGTTAAAATAAATATCGTTTAAGATACAGTTAATAGGTTGCGCAGAATATTGCTAAGAAATTCAATAGTTAGAGAAATCATGTATTTTGAGGCGACGCTGAGTCGCCGGTTCTGTGTATAGGCTAAGCCGTACTTTGCCGTGCCTAGAAATCTCCACACTCGACAGTGCCGTAAGAGAATACAATAAAAGTTAAAAAAATGTTTCACTATAGTTTAAGGAAACTTATTTTGTAGATTTCCTTGACATGCATAGTCAAGATAAATGATTTCGTACGTGTTGTTAATCAGTAATTAGTCAAGTAAAAATTGTGTAGTTGATGGATTAGTTAAAATTTAACGTTCGTATTGTTAATTGAATCCAGTAAAACTTTGACCCACATTAGATTTACCTAAATATCAGAGTTAGAGCTTTATCTGAATTATGATGAATAACCGATTACCTTGTGTCTCGTGTAGTGACTCGGCATAACGCTTCATTTGCCAGTAAATTGAGATCGTTAATTGAAGCTGGTTTCTTAAATGCATCTAGCACGATCGTCATTTCAGCCCTCAAAGCCTGATAACTTTCATCTCATTCCTTTTATTGTTTATCTTCTTAGTTCTTTAGAATGTAATTAATTTTTCATTAATCATTTGTTCATGTTCTCCTATATTATTTATTGTTGTATTGTTATTCCCGTTATATGTTTTTAGGCCAGGTTTTAGTTACCCCTTTACCAACCGTCCTGCCTCATGATGTTAAGCCTCATCACTGACTATTCTAAACCTACCCGAGGGCCAATACTCATGGGAAGGGATTGAATACTCTGTAGCTGGTCTACTGAAAAAAATTTATACATTTTTAAATTCACGCAATCGACACATATGTACTTCCAAATAACATCTTTTTGTCTGAAGTGTTATTTAAGCACAATTGTGTACAGTTCGTGGCGGTCTACATGTACCACATGTTATTACAATGGGAATCTGCTGCATGCTTAGTATCATAGATACCATTGAAATGATATGAATAATCAGTATCCGCTCACTTTTATTTATCATTCAAAACTTATTGCGTGAAAATTGAATCAACTTAATGAATAACACGCCAGTGTCTATTTAATTTATAAATAAATAAATTTACAAGTTTGTGCTTAATTTATGCTGTGTATTTATAATGGAAATTTGATAGAACATCTTCAATTTGTTGATCTATCTCTTTTTCACGCTCTTATGATGCTAAATGATCGTATCTGTGATACCATACGAGTTTCACCGGATCACAGGTACATGAGTAATTTAATCGCGCTACTATTAGGATGGATATTTCTGTTTTTCATCGACATTTGGGAAATTTTTCTGAAGAACACATCAGATCCCATCATTTTTGTTAGGTCGTGTACACTAGTCATCAAATAATGGGCCACGTCTCATCAATCCTTAAGTTATGATCGGAAAATTCCGTTCGGGGTGACAAAACGTATTATATTACTTTAGTTACCTTCAAATACTTGTTTTCTTATTTTGTCTTGTGTGTCATCAGGTTGTGCAATACGGTGTTTACATCATGCCATGGACAACCTACTTTTACTTTTTGACTGGTTGAACTTTGTAAGGAATTAATTCCTCACTTTGAAATAAACGTTAGGGTTGGAAGTTTGGAACCTGTTGTGGAGAACTTGAGAGGTAATGAAGAAGATGTGTGTAATCAGATGCGTGTGAAAGACTTGCTCCATGTAGTGGTTAGGGTGGCTGCACACCTAAAGACTTGTAAGGCATGGTGTTGATGCTGCTTCAGCCGTTGAGTTCCGATTGAGGCGGGGGGAGGGGGGGGGGCGGTGACAATAGGAAAGAAGAGAAAAAATTTAGAGTTGGGCACAGGGTGAGCCAGAGAGAAAAGGAAGGGGATAGTGGAAGAAGAAAAAGGCGCTTAACGCATAAATAGGTTATATTGTGCATCTTGTTTAATTTATACTGCTAATTAGTTAAAATACTAAGGGGAAAATTACCCGTCACGGCTTTTTATGCTACAAGTGATTCGTCTCTCGAATTTTGCCACGTCTACTTTGCTCTATTGTTTTTCTTTTACGGCGGGAAGGCGACAAAAGCCCTCGGCAAACGGAGTGAATTTAAATTTTGGCTGGGGGAAATTTACGCTCGTCTACAAATCCCTATATACATACACTATATACATAACTATACATTTATAATTTTTTTAACGTATATATGCATTTATATATACACTTTACACCCAAAGACACACACACACACCCTCCCGACGTGCACCCATGCATTTTTTTTCCCTTTAATTACACACATAGCCTACACACGATACACATGCACACACATATGTACATACATTCCTGCATACCTATACACCCACAAACATATATACACATACGTACACGATACACATGCACACATATATGCAAATATACATTTCATTTTTATTATTTATTTACTCATTTTTTTTATTATTTATTTATTTTCTTTTATTTTCTTTTTTTTTTCGTTTTTTTTTATCATTTTTTTCCCATTTTTTTCACATTATCCTGCATTACCTACATTACATTCACGCTATCTAAGCATACACACACATCTTATCTACACAGGGAGCATTACCTAAATTTTCGTTGTTCCATTACCAGACTATGATTTAGGCCTATCTAGTTCTTAATCTATATACAATCTAATATATACACATGTACATCACCTAGCGCCTCTAATTAAAGAATGAATTTTCACCTATACACTATCTTTTTACGTTTGTTATCTCTTCTCGTCCACTCATGAACACGCTATATAACACTAAATTACACTTTCGATGGTACCTGAAAATTTACAGGTCAAGTTATTTATTGTTCCCTACCTATTTACACTATCAATATGATATATAAACAGGGATTTAAGAACTTTTATGATCTTAGTTTGAGTAATGAAAAATTAATTGATAAAAGTTTGTATAAGAGCAGCTAAAATATGATGAAATGTCTGGGATTTCGGTTTCCCATCCCACCCATGGGGGAAAGACCGTCCTACCGCTCGCCAAAACCCCAGGAAACAAAAAATAAAAAAATATTAATGAAATTAATTTGGTCTTCCCCCACGTTCTCCTAAAAGGACTAGAAATTGTCTTATTAGGTGTGCCTGACAAGGTTGTTGGTTCATGTATATTTGGAGGTGGAGGGGGGGCCATTGCAAGTAGTCTAGAGCTTTTAAATCGGGAATGTTGCTTGGGGATGAGCTCCGGAGGAAAACTTAGTTTTGTACACAGGTCAGGATCGAATTGCTGCATGTTGTGCTAGATCCTGTTTGCATGCTCGTGTAGCAGTATGTTAATGGGAGGGACATTTGGATGATTATGCAGGTTTTTGGATGGGATTGCTTCTATTAAACTTGTGCCGGTGATAAATCTAAGTCCTTTGCTCTGAACTTTTTGTTAATTGGATATTGCTGTTGCCGATCCTGTGTGTAAAGGTATGACTGGGTATATTAATGCTGATCTTACAAAGGCCATATATAATTTCAGTTTGGTTTCTGTAGGGAGGTGAGTAAAGCGGTAAATTTTTTCTAGATTTTTGTAGGCTATTGTTTGTCTAATTTAGGCATGTGAGGATATACCATGTATTGTTATATTGAAACCCAGGACTTTTCCTTTATTTGTGTATGGTATTGGTTTGTCGTTTATGGTAACTTAAAATGTTTTCCTTCTATTTATGTGGATTATGGCAAATTTACTACTGTTGGTTAATATCTTCTATTTCCTTTCAAGCGTGTTTATTTGTTCTATTGCTCTTTTGGTGTTGGCTGTTGCGTATCTTGGTGAATATTTTCCGGCTGTTATCTGCGTGATGTCATCTGCAAAACATATGTAATCTGTTTTAGGCAGCGGTGGTGGTAAATCATGAGTATAAAAGCTGAAAAGTGTAAGGGATAGACATGCTTCTTGGGGTACACCTGTGCACAGTGAGAATCGCGGCCCTATGTAATTGGATATTCCTATTGAGGCTGTCCTGCTATTAAGGTAATTGTTCAGGGTCCGGAGAAATATATAGTGAAGACTTATTTGTGAAAGTTTGAAGATGATACCAGAGTGCCATACCTTGTGGAATACTTTTTTAACATCTCTTATGCAAATGTCTGGTGTGAATTTTTGTGCTAATTTGATGGAAATTGATTCGTGCAGGGTTGCATTCGTGCAGGATGCAAAGCCGTGTGTGTGCCTCTATTACATCTGAATCAGTGTTGTCTGCTATTGAAATGATTATGAATTGTAAGGAAATTTGTCAACCTATTATTTAAGATTTTATACAGTAGTTTGCCGTGTACATCCAGGCGAGAAATTGGTCTGTAATTTTGAACTGATAATGGGGATGTGTTTGGTTTTGGGAGGAAAATCATTATGGCATGTTTCAGATTGTTCGGGAAGTAACTAGGTGATATGGACATATTGAAAATAAAAGTTAGAAAATGGATCATCTTTTTTGGTAAGTTTTTAAGGCTTAAGGCGGGAATGAAAATATCGATTATAACTGGAATTTGATGCTGATTCCGAATATGCAATTTGTTTTGACCGCTCTCGATTTTTTTGATTTTTTTTTCGACAAAGGAAGCGAGCGCGCTATCCAGAATTTCATTAAGAACGGAAGTTAACCCCCTAGTACAAACGTAAAGAGGTTGGGTCGTGAGGGGTAGCCACAGTTCTTCTAGTGAAAATCATAAATAAAGGTTGAAAGCAACCCATAAAGGTCACAAACAATTGTGTTTACATCTGCTCCATGATAGCGGCGGCCGTACCAAGTGGCGCCATCTGTGAGCTGACTGTAAAGGTGACGACTAAAAAAAAAAAGTCAAAAGCACCAAATACGAGAAATTGTACGTTAACTTTTTTGTGTTATTAACAGATAACAATATTTCTTATTATTTTATTAACAATTTCTATCATTCTTTTATTTCTACGAAGTTCTGGCGAAAACTTTAACATCTCATGATCCGAACTTTGCCTTTCCTGACCCACCTGTGCATACTTTGTGTTCCACATTTTGCGCGGGAAAGCGCGGGAAAAAAATCACAAAAAATCGAAAAAATCGAGAGCGGTCAAAACAAATTGCAGATTCGGAATCAGCATCAAATTCCAGTTATAATCGATATATTCATTCTCGCTGAGCGGCTTCGCCGCTCAGCGAGACTTGTTCCGTTTTTAATTTGTAAGGTGGTTATTTCTGTTGTCCCTGGTGCTTTTTGTTTGAACGGTCTCAGCGCTTGTAACAGTTCTTCAAATGTAATAGGGGGAAAATGTACAGGGTCCAGTCTGTTGATATTTCCAGTTCGGTATGATTTGATTGTATTTGCTATGTTGTTCATTTGCTATGTTGTTTCATTCTATTGCAATGTGTGCTCTGTTTAAGTGGGGTTCGTCCTGATCTGTAAATATTTCCTTCCAGTGTAATCTGAAAATAGGTTCTTTTTTCTTGAGGAGTATGTAACTGTTCTTTATTATGTTCTATGTATGGTATTTGTTGTTTAGTGTTGCCGCCCATCATCCTCTTGCAGGAGGACCGAAACATTTTCGGATCCTCCTGCAGTTTAAGGCTATGAATTAAATCCTCCCAAGTTTGCTGATATTTACCTTTATATATTTCTTGTAATCTGATTCTTATTGTGTTCAAATGTCGGTTCAAATCTATAGATGGCCCATATCTGGAGATGTATTGGGTTGTCTGTCGGTATTGTGCGTGTAATGTCAAAGTTTCGTGAGTTGGTTTGATCCCCGGGATTATTCTATGAGTTATGAGTGGGACTGCTGAAATTGTGGCATCCTGTACGTGTTTGGTCCATGTGTCTAGGTACTTGTTTATTTCGTTTATAGTTGGATCCGGTTGTGAAGGGGGTGTGATAGGTGATAGTAACTGCTTGTATAGTTTCCAATTTGCTTTATGAAAGTGTCTTCGCGGTTTAATGGGAATTTGTTTGGATTGGCTGAGATGGTAGCGATTATTGGAATGTGATCTGATGGTGTGATGGGGCCGGGCTTCAAGAAAATATTATGAAATGCATGCTTGTTTTGTAGAACTACATCGGGTGAGGTGGTGCTATTGTGAGTTATTAGGATGGGAAAAAAGGGTCCAATATGTGTGCATTTTTGTTTTGAAATTAGGTAGTAGAGATGGTTTCCTCTATTGTTCCTATGTGAGTATCCTGTTATGCTACGTGCTGCGTTTATGTCACCTAGAAAATAGGTTGGGTGCGGTCTATTGAAAAGCATGTGGAAGTCTATGAAATTCAGGTAGTCTGTTCTTGGGGGTGTATATGTAGTACCTATGGTGATTGGTCCCTGAAGCGTATCTATTGTTACTGCTATCATATCTGTGTGGAAATCATCGTGAAGTCTGTACGAAATGCTTTTCCTGCGTGCTGTTGCAGTGCCTGCGTGATTTTCGTTTAGCTTATTTGAATAAAATGTTTGTAATTGAAGATCTTAAGGGGTTGATTATTTATGAGGCAGTGACTATTGATAAGTATTATGTCTGGGTCCAGTGAGTCGTATATGTTGGATAGTGTGATTCTATTTGTATTCCAAGATTGCACGTTGTGTTGAATGATTGTTATTTTCTTCAGGTTCATTTTTAAGCAATTATTTTTTTTTGGTTTTTTGGTGGCTGCTATTAGTGATTGGTGTCTTGGAAGATTTATGAAGTCCTCGTGTGGGATGATGTTTATTTTGGTTCTTGTGAATTGGACCCTGTTGCTCCTAATGTAATCCAGTAATGTTTGTGATCTCATGTCCTGAACAGTGAATTTTAATCCTTTATCATTTTCTTTCCTGCTGAGTTCCTGGATGTACCATTCTGTCGGGGGATTTTCTGGGATTGGTGAATTGTCTATGAAGTTTCTGTACAATTTTATATGAAAGTTGTGTTTGTTATCTAATACTATGCTTGAATTACCCAAATCATCACTTATCCTGCGTTTAGTTCTAGCCTCCGTGTCCATGGCCTCCTCCATATACTCCTGCTCACATTCCAGAGAGACATCCACCGTTTTTTCCTGTTCCGTTTCCGTCTGCTGTGGTGTTGTTTCTGATTTGTAGTAAAAATTGAAAATTGCGGCTGAGTCACGACCTTGGAAAGTGGTATCGATATTGAAATTCAGTTTTAAGGATTGTGAAGGAAGGTCGCCAAATTTCTGTGTTCTATTCAGTGCTGCTATATGTGCTTCCAAGATGAGTGCTGTCAGTTTAATATGTGTTTGTGATGTTAGTGTGAGGGTGTGTTCTGGGGGGTTTGTGTGTAGTATTGCGTGCTTTGCAATTTCAGCATAGATGTTTTGAGTTTGTTGGTGATGCTCCTGTTTTTCATTTTCGATTTTTCGTTTGATTACATTTTTTCTATACGGGCAACTTGATGCTAATGTTCTGTGTGGTCCATTACAATTGAGGCATTGTTTAAGTGTGCTTGTGCATTGTTGGTAGGTATGTTCTTGTGAGGAGCATTCTGAGCAATGTTGTGTTGTTTGGGTGCATTTGGATGTTGGGTGGTCTTCATATTTGTAGCACTTGTAACAGATGAGGATGTGTGTGTATTTTTCTTGTTCACATTGATAGGGTGTAATTTTGTATGATACATGTAAAACCCATCTCGGAGTATCCTCTGTGCAGTGGCGGTGTCAGAAGTAATAAGTTTAATTAGATGAGTATATTGCTTTATTTTAACTATTTCTGTGACTGATAACCATGAATTTTGCTGTTGGATTTCTGCTTTGATTTCATCTGCAGGTCTTGCACCTATTTCATTATCAATTTGTCTGACAAAAATGGATCTTTTTGCTCTTAGGTCGGGGGGAATAACTGGAATTATATTCAATTTTTGGAATGCGTCGATTGCTTTACTGGAAGTTAGTTCATCAACTGAAGTGACATCGTCTGTTACTGCATAGACACCTGTACTGGTGGTAGTCAGTCTAATGAGAGGAGCATTTAGGTCTTTGAAGGTTGTTTCGAAAATTTTTGTCTTGTCCAATGGTTTAGCTGTATCGATAAATTTAAGTTGTACTCTACATGTTGATGATTTTATTCTAGGTGCTGTACTGGTTGCAGCAATGTTGGGTTTTGATGGTATAAGCATCGTAGGCGGAAGGTTTCCAGGGTTAAGGGGGAAGGACCCCGGAGTTGTGTCCCTAGTTTTGGAAGCTGAACGAGGGTTTGAAGGAAGAGGGGCCCTCCCCAGTACCAGCTCCCCTCCCCCGATCAGGGGGGGGGGCATTTCGGAAAAAGGCCTAGCCCTGCCCTACTATAATTACAATTGAGCTACTTAATATTATGATGTAATATATACAGCACACAGCTGTATAAATCGCCTACTGAAGGCACACTTAAGCAACGGTGCCCCTAATTCTGGTATTAATTACCGAAATAGACGAGATCTAGAAGATTATATCACTGTGAACTATACAATATCAATACATTGAACCCTACAATACTAGTACATTTGACTATACAATATTATTACGTTACACTATACGATACTAATATAATAGACTATACAGTACTAATACAATAGACTATACAATAATAATACAATGGACAATACAAATATCAATACATTAAACTATACAATGTGAATGAATTCAAAACTATACAGTATTAAGACATTTGAATTCGACAAGAATGCACAAGATCAAATTACTGAAAAAAACACAGAATGGGAAAGCAATACTTGGAAAAAATTCTCACCTCTGGCCCGGAGTGGTTGCTCCGGGGCCGGTGGTCAAAAGCCACACTCCGTCTTCCGACTAAGCTTTCTCTTAAGCTTTCAAAACAGAAAGAGTAGAAAAAATAGGAGGCTGAAGAAAGTATTACTTTTATTCACTTTTACCGCACAAAGAGAGCCACTAACCTTCCACGGCGCATTCACGAGAGTCCGCTACGAGTGCACACGGCTCAACAACAAAATTAAAGGATCAGATATAGGACCAAATGAGCTTCAACATGGCTTTCCCATGATTTCCCACGCTATTCTGTGGCTTTCCAATACTTTGCCAAGTCTCAACCTCTGATATACTATACAACCTAATCTAACCTACCAATACACGTGATATTCTATTCAACCTAATGTTACCTACCAATACACGTGACATTCCGACTCCCAATCTGCTGGGTTAAGGCACTGAAAATTGTGGAGTTGATGAAGCTTGTACCACAGATACGCACATCTCACACTGCAGGCTGGTGGGTGTGACACGGACGGACGGACGCGGCTCCTTTTATAAAAGTGATAAGAAACGGAGTGACAGTCGTCACAGAAAGTGCCTTTCAAGGAACATTCACAAATAATAAAGGCTTGATCGGTTCGTTGTGATTATTTTGCTACGTACAAAGTTGTATACCATCGCAGACAACACAACGGTGCCTTACCAGCATCCTCCCCCACACAGCCACCTATCTTTGTGACTATAATTATTGTAACATCTGAGGACTCCCAGGAAGAAACTACACCAAGACACTCCCAGCTGATCAAGTTCAGCTGTGAAAATGTAGAGCAAATTACGGATGTGGATTGAATTTGATGATATTTACTAATTTGATTAACTGAAATTTTGAGTTAGTTCTCATTAGGAGTTCAGGGCTAGCTGGTCGCAGAGCGTCGAGCGAATGTGGTCGACTCGGCTTTGTTTTTATTGAGAAAAAATGAAAAGCTTCATCCTGCTACATCTGAAATGATGACTCTATTGCTCAGTGTACATAAAAAGAAATAAATAAGAAGAAAGAAAAAAATAAAAACATGGGATGATAAAATGTTTGTTTAGGTCTGTCTAACCACAGCAAAGGCGATCCAAAGAGAGGAAGGATGAAGGCAACATTTAGTGTTGAGTTGAACGGAACGCGGAAACTATGCACATGGTGTGACACCGGTCAGGATCACCTGTATGTGGAAGCAATTACATGAGAAAGGTTAAAAACCTAGATGTAATAAAAATAAAAAACGCAGTAGGAGCTAAAAACAGGACGGTGGGGAATGGGGTAACGATGGTTCGCTACAAAACTCATAATATTTTTTTTCAGCATCAGAAGGTTAGCATATTTCAAGCTCCAGCTCATATCGCAGGTACCAACAAGTTGACTACGTATTGGGACACATGTGTACCACTAGGTACATTGCTCATTCTCGCACCGGTATAAATGAGCTGCATGCCAGGTTTGTCATCACTTTTTAAAATTGATATTAGCGTTCTTATGTGGTATGGGCTCATGCAATCACTTTTCACAGTTCGTTTGATATATAGTGTGTTGCTGTAGAAGTAAAGACAGTTCACTATTTTGCTTCTCACATCTTAACAACACCAACCCTGGCTGCCACACAATCCTGGCCGACGTGCGTTACTACCTTACGCCACTACATGGAGCACATCATTTATACGTATTAAATATCACACACTCCCTACCTTAATTCTCAAGCTCTCTCCTACAGGATTCATCACTTACGTGTATCTCAATTTAGCAAGGAAACGTTTCCTCTCAAAATTATTATTTTTATTTCGTTCCAACAAGTACTCAATGTTGAACGTCGAATGATGAAAATGCCGTGCCGTATTACACAACCTGATGACACGCAATACAAAATAAGAAAACAAGCTTTGAAGGTAACTAAAGTAAAATACAAAGTTTTGGCACGTTGAAATGAACTTTCAGAGAATAACTTGAGGATCGTGGAGACGTGGCTCATTATTTGATGACTAGTGTACACGACCTATCAAAAATGATGGGATCTTTCTTTAGAAAAATCCCCCAGATGTTGATGAAAATCAAGTATATCCATCTTAATAGTAGCCTCGATTAAATTATTCATATACATGTGACCAGGTGAAACTCGTTTGGTATCTCAGAAACGGTCATTTAGCATCTTAAGAGTGGGAAAAAGAAATAGATCAACAAATTGAAGGTGTTCTGTGAAATTTCTAATATAATAACATAACAGAAATTAAGCACAAACTTGTAAATTTATTCATTTATTTATTAAATAGACACGGCGTGTTTTTGACAGTGTTGATTCAATTTTCACGCAATAATTTTTGAATGATAAACAATAGTGAGTGGATAATGATTATTCATATCATTTCAATGGTATCTATGATATTAAGCATTCAGCAGATTCCCATTCTAATGACATGAAGTACTTGTAAAACGCCACTAACTGTATAAAATTGTGCTTTAATAACACTTCAGACAAAAAGATGTTGTTTGGAAGTACATATGTGTCGATTGCGTGAATTTAAATATGTATGTATGCATAAAACGTGCTTAGTTTGTGATTTCAGTCGACCAGCTACAAAGTATTCACGGCCCCCAAACGAGTATTGGCCTTAGGGTAGGTTTAGAATAGTCAGTAATGAGGTTCGCCATGTTCTTTATTAAGCAGGACGGCTGGCTAAGGGGTAACTAAAACCTGGCCTAAGAACAAATAACGTTAATAACAATACAACAATAAAATATATTGGAGAACATGAGCAAATGATCAATGAAAAATTAATTACATTTTAAAGAACTAAGAAGATAAACAATAAAAGGAATGAGATGAAAGTTATCAGGCTTTGAGAGCTGAAATGACGATCGTGCAAGATGCATTTGAGAACCCAGCTTCAACGATCTTAATTTATTGACATATGAAGCGTGATGCCGGGTCATTAGCCTATCACACTAGGCAACCAGTGTGGCGTTGCCAATTGCAGAGGAAGGTTATAACTCGCAGTGACAGCGGCATTTGAAATTTCATCATTAAATGAAAAGCATCAAGAACGTACACAAAACTTAGATCCTGGTTTGCGCTTTTAAATGTCCTTGCATTATTTATTGAGATTGAAGAGTCGTACGACTATTGATTCAATATAATTCTTTTGATGTATTATTGACTCCTAGGAAAATATTTAATTTTGAGAATCAATATAAAATGCTATAAGATAAGCATCATAATATTGTAATAAATTTTTAATATCTTTTTTACAGATCATATTCGCATATCAATATAATAATTGGTTTTTATACAGCACAGAAATAAACAAAAGAAACAATAAATTACTTAATTAAGCACATTCATTAACTATATTGATATACGAGGTTCAAGTAGTTATGTTCAAGTCTAAAGAACAATTAAATGGTTTGATCATTAGAAGCTGAATAAAGTATTGCCTATTTTCTACCTGTTACCTAAGATAGAAAATTGAAATGAAAGTTCTGACTTCATAGAGTCAGGACTTCAGGACTTCATAGAGTAAATCTTCTTTTCCCTGTCCTTTTTGTGGCAGTTAGTACTGTTTTTTCTATTTGGTTTGATGGCTTCGGTAGTTTCATCATATTCAGCTAAACTGTTTAAACTTATAAACCTATGGTTTATTATTTTTAAATTTCTAACCACTTTATTTATCATAAAATCCTACCTGGTAAACATTTCAATATATGGAAAAGTGACAGCATTTGAAAATGAAACGTCACGAATGTATGGTAAATGGTAATATGTCGCTTTATTTTGTACATAAATTGCGACTAATTATACGCCTAAAATGATACTTAATTGCATATATATAAACACCTAATAGCATTCCATATTGTAGGGCATTTATTAGCATTTTCCATGTAACGTGCACCACAGGTTGTACAGGGAGGTAATTTTCATATTGCTGTTGCAATCTCACTTTTCATAAATACTTAATCAAAGCTGAAAACAGGTACGATCCAGTTATGTTTGGTATTTTCAAAATAGTTTACTACAATTAACTTGAAATTTGAGTTTGGTGTTGAACTTTGATACCTAGTTGCCGCAGTCAAAGTGTTAAATCCTTCGAATTTCTATTGAATGGCGGACCGTGTATGTTGGCTCAGTGGGAGGCGGTGTCCCTAGCATAGGACATTGATGAGAGCCTTCTATTATCAATTGTATGGCGGATAGAGACCATAGTGAACCAGACGGAGACAGTGTCACAAACAACCTCACATTACGACGCTCAGTCGAGCACTGCTTCGTCGCTCTGAGGTGATTCAGGTGACTGAATGAGGTTTTTGAACAAGCGCGGAAAACAAGACTCACCCAGCAACTGCAGTCCGTTGCTCTCAGAAGCATACGTCGCTGCTTTTTATGGCAATTGTTGCCCCGTGTAATAGGGTCTTAAACTCAGCGACAACAACAACAACAACAACAAACATTGGCATCTACGGAGGTTTTATTTCCAATTCAAGTTTGATACGTATCACCTTGTACATTGGATTTTCAAATGCCTTATAACTAACACCAGGACGCCATGACGCTTTCCCCCGGTCAAGACCGGTACCCATTTCAGACACCTGGGTAGAGTGGGGTATTGTGCTTGGAATTTTTCCCCTATACCCAACAGAGAAAATCGCAACATCGACATTGATCTCCCCCGTGGTACAGTCGTGTTGTGGGAATGTTTTTTAGTTTCATAGACTAAGGGGACACTTAAGTTTCATGAATGCGCGTATTAGAATCACTGTATATGCACACAAAATGATGATACCATTGCTCAATGATATCCACAGTTTTTACCTTCTAAACATCATCGTATATATATATATATATGTACATGTAGGAAAATGTATATACAGACGCATGAGTAACGCACCCTTTTAAAACATTAATAATAAATAAACTATGAAAGGTATAACGATGGGGATAATTGCAAACGATAGATAAACTCCAAAAGTTTATTTACATGTCGTATAGTGTCTACAGATACCCGGTGTATATTGCGGTGATAAATCTTTAAAATTTACCTTCAAAATGGTGCGCTACACGAAAGAGCAGCGAGCAAAAATTGTTGAACTCTACTTTTCATGCAATGGTTCAATTATTGCGGTGCAGAGAAGTTGCAGAAACATTTTTAATGCTGGAAGAAGTCCTGATAAAAATTACATAAAGCAATGGTCTCTAATTTCAAAGAAATCAGAGATGTTAAGTGCAGTAATGAACAGCCTCATTAAAAGAGTACGTTTATGTCTGACCAACAATCGTAATTATTTAAATGATATTATTTTCCATACTTAATTGTAAAGTAAACTTTAGGAGTTCCTTTGTCTTTTGCAATTATCCCCATCGTTATACCTTTCATACTTTATTTATTATTAATGTTTTAACAGGGTGCGTTGCTTATGCGCCACCCATGACAGTACGACAATATTTGCATGCATCAACAGTGTTCAATAATATGACTTGCATTTAATTTTTTTACGTCTCTCCCAGGCAAGATTTCAATTTACAATGAAAATTTCAGAGGAAAATGGACCCAATTTCCGTCATTTCTTCGATAATAAACATGCGTTGTTAAAGAGCCAGCTGTGCCAGGTTTGCTGATCACACTATTCTCTCCTGCCTTCTTGCTGTTTATGCTTATTTGAAGGTTATACCAGACACGTAAGAAAATATTGAATTCTGCCCTGTCTGATGTTCTATGTAACAGTCTCCTGTTTCATATATTTAAAAAAGCTTTGTGATGATAAAAGGTATATATTTCTAGCAAGTACCTTGTATATTCTCGGTACAATTTGGCCTATTTTCAGTGCTGGGAATCATCGGTAAGATGTCATTGCGATATCAACCGAGATCATAGCATTTTAGAACCTAATTTTAGAATCTAAAGGAATTCGGATATTGTGACTGTCAGTATTCAAAACTGGAATGGAAAAGATATATATAATTGTTTGCTTTGTGCATACTCGAATTATAAATAAAAGTGCCTCCGCTCCGAAAAAGGAACTCTTTTTCTAGTTTCCGTTCTTCGGTCACCAATCGGAGAACCTTAAAAAAGACTTTGTCATCCTTCTTTCGAAACATTTTCGCATATTTATTATAAATTAGTTATAGCCACTCCGCATAAATTATGACAATATTTTAAATTATAAAGATAGAACTCCAAAGGATTTCATTTCATCTGTGATTCACAAATATAGTTGCGCACAGTGTGCGTCTGAGTACGTGGGCTCGACCAGTCGAGCCCTCAGTATTCGTGTTGCAGAGCACGCCGGCAGGTGTTTTAGAACTAATCAGTTACTTTCCACTCCCTCCCACTCTTCAGTCCGCTCTCATGCAGAGAAGTGCAGCATTCCTGTTAGATTAGGCGATTTTAGAGTGATTTTTCTCTGCATCAAACCAAATGAACCTCAGTATATTAGAATCTCTCATCATTTTACATGAAAAACTGGTTTTAAATGATATGCAATCAGCTTTCCCTCTACAACTAACGTAATTTTAATTCTGAACATTTTATTTTGTTCCATCAATGTGTTTTTTTGCTTTTCTTTTTCCATGATTGACGTAAATTTGACATATGACTAATTTTTTCTACTTGTTTTTAGGTTGATAATAACCCTACAGGTCGAAATGTTCCAAAAATTTTATTGATTGGCTTTCCTAAATAGATAATGATCTCATTCAAGACGTGTATCTCGACACTTGTATTATCAGAGATATAATCATATAATCGATATAATTTCACTCTGATATTTCGATAACGATATAATCAGAGTGAAACAATGTTGACATAGCGCTGATTTGGACATATCCTGCAAAAAGAGACAAATCTACGAGTCCAAAATTCGAAGAAACTAACTTTGACGTCCTTCAAAAACTATATGGCGGGAAAAGATGTGTTGTGAAAAATAATTAAAATGTACAACTACACTGTCGTCCACTCACTGCAGAAACAAACGTTCTAACGCGAAGGTGCACATGCATACTATTATCTAAACCTTTATATTGCAACAAACATCAAATTCCACCGTGAGTCATCGTTTGGAAACAGTGGTCATCTAATGTTTAGAAAGCTATAAATGTGTAGGGTGTATGACAGTTAACATGCGTCCTCACAGCCTGAGAGTGAACTGATAAGTCTCATTAACATGACGCAATGAGTAGTGGCGATAACAACTGTTATTTTCTCATACGTAACGACAGCGAACAAACATCCAAATTTGCAAAGGTAACGAAAATTATATCTTAACGCTTCAAATTCACTTATATTCACGGACACTAAATCCCAGATTATCTTGACATTTTTTGACATTTCCACTTGGAAATATTTCTTATAAACCCTGCCGAAAAATATCGTCACCAGTACTACAGAACAAAAAACACAAAACGTAAGAATTCTTTGCGTGTCGTAGTTCTGATCAATCTACAACCAGATCAACCAGTTATGGAGCCATCATACACTCGGACAGGTATTTAAATACAACTGTGGTGTCTGGAAAAAATCTAAATAAGTGGTTCTAAATTCATAGTATTGTTTTTTATTCAGATTATATTTTTATGAGTACAATAAGTTAAATTATTTCAAAGAACCTCACGCATCAAAGTAATGGAGTCTATCTGGCAACATTCTCCCCATGCCGTTCCGCGAGCTCTGCTCGTCATAGCCGTGTTGTTTAAGGACCTGCCTCCGTGCGAGCATGGAGGGTTCGAATCCCAGCGCTGGGTGGCGATTTTTCCCGTTGGGTTTAGGGGAAAAATTCTAACACAATAACCCGCTCTTCCCAGGTGTCTGAAATGGGTCTCGGTCCTGACCGGGGGAATGCGTCATGGCGTCCTGGTGTTAGTTATAAGGCATTTGAAAATCCAATGTACAAGGTGATATGTATCAGGCTTGATTGGAAATAAAGCATCCGTAGAAGCCGATATTTTTTTTCTGAGCATTGTCCCATTCACCCGCAAGCCGAAGTTCCGAGCAGGACCGCCCGTTCCCCTTGTCCCTACACGATCGTCTGGGTGAGCGTCTATTTTTGGTCTTTGAAAGTCTTCAATTGTGTAGTTAAAATAAATATCGTTTAAGATACAGTTAATAGGTTGGGCAGAATATTGCTAAGAAATTCAATAGTTAGAGAAATCATGTATTTTGAGGCGACGCTGAGTCGCCGGTTCTGTGTATAGGCTAAGCCGTACTTTGCCGTGCCTAGAAATCTCCACACTCGACAGTGCCGTAAGAGAATACAATAAAAGTTAAAAAAATGTTTCACTATAGTTTAAGTAAACTTATTTTGTAGATTTCCTTGACATGCATAGTCAAGATAAATGATTTCGTACGTGTTGTTAATCAGTAATTAGTCAAGTAAAAATTGTGTAGTTGATGGATTAGTTAAAATTTAACGTTCGTATTGTTAATTGAATCCAGTAAAACTTTGACCCACATTAGATTTACCTAAATATCAGAGTTAGAGCTTTATCTGAATTATAATGAATAGCCGATTACCTTGTGTCTCGTGTAGTGACTCGGCATAACGCTTCATTTGTCAGTAAATTGAGATCGTTAGTTGAAGCTGGTTTCTTGAATGCATCTAGCACGATCGTCATTTCAGCTCTCAAAGCCTGATAACTTTCATCTCATTCCTTTTATTGTTTATCTTCTTAGTTCTTTAGAATGTAATTAATTTTTCATTAATCATTTGTTCATGTTCTCCTATATTATTTATTGTTGTATTGTTATTCCCGTTATATGTTTTTAGGCCAGGTTTTAGTTACCCCTTTACCAACCGTCCTGCCTCATGATGTTAAGCCTCATCACTGACTATTCTAAACCTACCCGAGGGCCAATACTCATGGGAAGGGTTTGAATACTCTGTAGCTGGTCTACTGAAAAAAATTTATACATTTTTAAATTCACGCAATCGACACATATGTACTTCCAAATAACATCTTTTTGTCTGAAGTGTTATTTAAGCACAATTGTGTACAGTTCGTGGCGGTCTACATGTACCACATGTTATTACAATGGGAATCTGCTGCGTGCTTAGTATCATAGATACCATTGAAATGATATGAATAATCAGTATCCGCTCACTTTTATTTATCATTCAAAACTTATTGCGTGAAAATTGAATCAACTTTATGAATAACACGCCAGTGTCTATTTAATTTATAAATAAATAAATTTACAAGTTTGTGCTTAATTTTTGCTGTGTATTTATAATGGAAATTTGATAGAACATCTTCAATTTGTTGATCTATCTCTTTTTCACGCTCTTATGATGCTAAATGATCGTATCTGTGATACCATACGAGTTTCACCGGATAACAGGTACATGAGTAATTTAATCGCGCTACTATTAGGATGGATATTTCTGTTTTTCATCGACATTTGGGAAATTTTTCTGAAGAACACATCAGATCCCATCATTTTTGTTAGGTCGTGTACACTAGTCATCAAATAATGGGCCACGTCTCATCAATCCTTAAGTTATGATCGGAAAATTCCGTTCGGGGTGACAAAACGTATTATATTACTTTAGTTACCTTCAAATACTTGTTTTCTTATTTTGTTTTGTGTGTCATCAGGTTGTGCAATACGGTGTTTACATCATGCCATGTACAACGTATATATACTCTTGACTTGTTAAATTTTGTAAGGAATTAATTCCTCACTTCGAAATAAACGGTGTGGTTGGAAGTTTGGAAGCTGTTGTGGAGAACTTGATAGGTAATGGAGAAGATGTGTGTGATCAGATGCGTGTGAAAGACTTGCTCCATGTAGTGGTTAGGGTGGCTGCACACCTAAAGACTTGTAAGGCATGGTGTTGATGCTGCTTCAGCCGTTGAGTTCCGATTGAGGCGGGGGGAGGGGGGGGGGGGCGGTGACAATAGGAAAGAAGAGAAAAAATTTAGAGTTGGGCACAGGGTGAGCCAGAGAGAAAAGGAAGGGGATAGTGGAAGAAGAAAAAGGCGCTTAACGCATAAATAGGTTATATTGTGCATCTTGTTTAATTTATACTGCTAATTAGTTAAAATAATAAGGGGAAAATTACCCGTCAGGGCTTTTTATGCTACAAGTGATTCGTCTCTTGAATTTTGCCACGTCTACTTTGCTCTATTGTATTTCTTTTACGGCGGGAAGGCGACAAAAGCCCTCGGCAAACGGAGTGAATTTAAATTTTGGCTGGGGGAAATTTACGCTCGTCTACAAATCCCTATATACATACACTATATACATACCTATACATTTAAAAATTTTTTAACGTATATATACATTTATATATACACTTTACACCCAAAGACACACACACCCTCCCGACGTGCACCCATGCATTTTTTTTTCCTTTAATTACACACATAGCCTACACACGATACACATGCACACACATATGTATATACATTCCTGCATACCTATACACCAACAAACATATATACACATACGTACACGATACACATGCACATATATATGCAAATATACATTTCATTTTTATTATTTATTTACTCATTTTTTTTATTATTTATTTATTTTCTTTTATTTTCTTTTTTGTTTTTTTTTCGTTTTGTTTTTTTTATCATTTTTTCCCCATTTTTTTCACATTATCCTGCATTACCTACATTACATTCACGCTATCTAAGCATACACACACATCTTATCTACACAGGGAGCATTACCTAAATTTTCGTTGTTCCATTACCAGACTATGATTTAGGCCTATCTAGTTCTTAATCTATATGCAATCTAATATATACACATGTACATCACCTAGCGCCTCTAATTAAAGAATGAATTTTCACCTATACACTATCTTTTTACGTTTGTTATCTCTTCTCGTCCACTCATGAACACGCTATATAACACTAAATTACACTTTCGATGGTACCTGAAAATTTACAGGTCAAGTTATTTATTGTTCCCTACCTATTTACACTATCAATATGATATATAAACAGGGATTTAAGAACTTTTATGATCTTAGTTTGAGTAATGAAAAATTAATTGATAAAAGTTTGTATAAGAGCAGCTAAAATAAGATGAAATGTCTGGGATTTCGGTTTCCCATCCCACCCATGGGGGAAAGACCGTCCTACCTCTCGCCAAAACCCCAGGAAACAAAAAATAAAAAAATATTAATGAAATTAATTTGGTCTTCCCCCACGTTCTCCTAAAAGGACTAGAAATTGTCTTATTATGTGTGCCTGACAAGGTTGTTGGTTCATGTATATTTTGGAGGTGGAGCGGGGGCCATTGCAAGTAGTCTAGAGCTTTTAAATCGGGAATGTTGTTTGGGGATGAGCTCCGGAGGAAAACTTAGTTTTGTACACAGGTCAGGATCGAATTGCTGCATGTTGTGCTAGATCCTGTTTGCATGCTCGTGTAGCAGTATGTTAATGGGAGGGACATTTTGATGATTATGCAGGTTTTTGGATGGGATTGCTTCTATTAAACTTGTGCCGGTGATAAATCTAAGTGCTTTGCTCTGAACTTTTTGTTAATTGGATATTGCTGTTGCCGATCCTGAGTGTAAAGGTATGACTGGGTATATTAATGCTGATCTTACAAAGGCCATATATAATTTCAGTTTGGTTTCTGTAGGGAGGTGAGTAAAGCGGTAAATTTTTTCTAGATTTTTGTAGGCTATTGTTTGTCTAATCTAGGCATGTGAGGATATACCATGTGTTGTTATATTGAAACCCAGGACTTTTCCTTTATTTGTGTATGGTATTGATTTGTCGTTTATGGTAACTTAAAATGTTTTCCTTCTATTTATGGGGATTATGGCAAATTTACTACTGTTGGTTAATATCTTCTATTTCCTTTCAAGCGTGTTTATTTGTTCTATTGCTCTTTTGGTGTTGGCTGTTGCGTATCTTCGTGAATATTTTCCGGCTGTTATCTGCGTGATGTCATCTGCAAAACATATGTAATCTGTTTTAGGCAGCGGTGGTGGTAAATCATGAGTATAAAAGCTGAAAAGTGTAAGGGATAGACATGCTTCTGGGGGTACACCTGTGCACAGTGAGAATCGCGGCCCTATGTAATTGGATATTCCTATTGAGGCTGTCCTGCTATTAAGGTAATTGTTCAGGGTCCGGAGAAATATATAGTGAAGACTTATTTGTGAAAGTTTGAAGATGATACCAGAGTGCCATACCTTGTGGAATACTTTTCAACATCTCTTATGCAAATGTCTAGTGTGAATTTTTGTGCTAATTTGATGGAAATTGATTCGTGCAGGGTTGCATTCGTGCAGGATGCAAAGCCGTGTGTGTGCCTCTATTACATCTGAATCCGTGTTGTCTGCTATTGAAATGATTATGAATTGTAAGGAAATTTGTCAACCTATTATTTAAGATTTTATACAGTAGTTTGCCGTGTACATCCAGGCGAGAAATTGGTCTGTAATTTTGAACTGATATTGGGGATGTGTTTGGCTTTGGGAGGAAAATCATTATGGCATGTTTTAGATTGTTCGGGAAGTAACTAGCTGGTATGGACATATTGAAAATATAAGTTAGAAAATGGATCATGTTTTTTGGTAAGTTTTTAATTTGTAAGGTGGTAATTTCTGTTGTCCCTGGTGCTTTCTGTTTGAACGGTCTCAGCGCTTGTAACAGTTCTTCAAATGTAATAGGGGGAAAATGTATAGGGTCCAGTCTGTTGATATTTCCAGTTCGGTATGGTTTGATTGTATTTGCTAAGTTGTTCATTTGTTCTTGTACTATTGCAATGTGTTCTCTGTTTAAGTGGGGTTCGTCCTGATCTGTAAATATTTCCTTCCAGTGTAATCTGAAAATAGGTTCTTTTTTCTTGAGGAGTACGTAACTGTTCTTTATTATGTTTTATATATGTGGTATTTGTTGTTTAGTGTTGCCGCCCATCATCCTCTTGCAGGAGGACCAAAACATTTTCGGATCCTCCTGCAGTTTAAGGCTATGAATTAAATCCTCCCAAGTTTGCTGATATTTACCTTTATATATTTCTTGTAATCTGATTCTTATTGTGTTCACATGTCGGTTCAAATCTATAGATGGCCCATATTTGGAGATGTATTGGGTTCTCTGTCGGTATTGTGCTTGTAATGTCAAAGTTTCGTGAGTTGGTTTGATCCCCGGGATTATTCTATGAGTTATGAGTGGGACTGCTGAAATTGTGGCATCCTGTACGTGTTTGGTCCATGTGTCTAGGTACTTGTTTATTTCGTTTATAGTTGGATCCGGTTGTGAAGGGGGTGTGACAGGTGATAGTAACTGCTTGTATAGTTTCCAATTTGCTTTATGAAAGTGTCTTCGCAGTTTAATGGGAATTTGTTTGGATTGCTGAGATGGTAGCGATTATTGGAATGTGATCTGATGGTGTAATTGGGCCGGGCTTCAAGAAAATATTATGAAATGCATGCTTGTTTTGTAGAACTACATCGGGTGAGGTGGTGCTATTGTGAGTTATTAGGGTTGGAAAAAAGGGTCCAATGTGTGTGCATTTTTGTTTTGAAATTAGGTAGTAGAGATGGTTTCCTCTATTGTTCCTATGTGAGTATTCTGTTATGCTATGTGCTGCGTTTATGTCACCTAGAAAATAGGTTGGGTGCGGTCTATTGAAAAGCATGTGGAAGTCTATGAAATTCAGGTAGTCTGTTCTTGGGGGTGTATATGTAGTACCTATGGTGATTGGTCCCTGAAGCGTATCTATTGTTACTGCTATCATATCTGTGTGGAAATCATCGTGAAGTCTGTACGAAATGCTTTTCCTGAGTGCTATTGCAGTGCCTGTGTGATTTTCGTTTAGCTTATTTGAATAAAATGTATTGTAATTGAAGGTCTTAAGGGGTTGGTTATTTATGAGGCAGTGACTATTGATAAGTATTATGTCTGGGTCTAGCGTGTTGTATATGTTGGATAGTGTGATTTTATTATTATTCCAAGATTGCACGTTGTGTTGAATTATTGTTATTTTCTTCAGGTTCATTTTTGAGCAATTAATTTTTTTAGTTTTTTGGTGGCTGCTATTAGAGATTGGTGTCTTGGAAGATTTATGAAGTCCTCGAAAGGGATTATGTTTATTTTTGTTCTTGTGAATTGGACCCTGTTGCTCCTAATGTAATCCAGTAAGGTTTGTGATCTCATGTCCTGAACAGTGAATTTTAATCCTTTATCATTTTCTTTTCTGCTGAGTTCCTGGATGTACCATTCTGTAGGGGGATTTTCTGGGATTGGTGAATTGTCTATGAAGTTTCTGTACAATTTTATATGAAAGTTGTGTTTGTTATCTAATACTATGCTTGAATTACCCAAGTCATCACTTATCCTGCGTTTAGTTCTAGCCTCCGTGTCCATGGCCTCCTCCATATGCTCCTATTCACATTCCAGAGAGACATCCACTGTTTTTCCAGCTCCGTTTCCGTCTACTGTGGTGTTGTTTCTGATTTGTAGTAAAAATTGAAAATTGCGGCTGAGTCACGATCTGGGAAAGTGGTACCGATATTGAAGTTCAGTTTTAAGGATTGTGAAGGAAGGTCGCCAAATTTCTGTGTTCTATTCAGTGCTGCTATATGTGCTTCCAAGATGAGTGCTGTCAGTTTAATATGTGTTTGTGAAGTTAGTGTGAGGGTGTGTTCTGGGGGGTTTGTTTGTAGCATTGCGTGCTTTGCAATTTCAGCATAGATGTTTTGAGTTTGTTGGTGATGCTCCTGTTTTTCATTTTCGATTTTTTGTTTGATTACATGTTTTCTATACCGGCAACTTGATGCTAATGTTCTGTGTGGTCCATTACAATTGAGGCATTGTTTAAGTGTGCTTGTGCATTGTTGGTAAGTATGTTCTTGTGAGGAGCATTCTGAGCAATGTTGTGTTGTTTGGGTGCATTTGGATGTTGGGTGGTCTTCATATTTATAGCACTTGTAACAGATGAGGATGCGTGTGTAGTTTTCTTGTTCACATTGATAGGGTGTAATTTTGTATGATGCATATAAAACCCATCTGGGAGTATCCTTTGTGCAGTGTTGGTGTCGGAAGTTATAGTTTTAATTAGATGAGTATATTGCTTTGTTTTAACTATTTCTGTGACTGATAACCATGAATTTTGCTGTTGGATTTCTGCTTTGATTTCATCTGCAGGTCTTGCACCTATTTCATTATCAATTTGTCTGACAAAAATGGATCTTTTTGCTCTTAGGTCGGGGGGAATAACTGGAATTATATTCAATTTTTGGAATGCGTCGATTGCTTTACTGGAAGTTAGTTCATCAACTGAAGTGACATCGTCTGTTACTGCATAGACACCTGTACTGGTGGTAGTCAGTCTAATGAGAGGAGCATTTAGGTCTTTGAAGGTTGTTTCGAAAATTTTTGTCTTGTCCAATGGTTTAGCTGTATCGATAAATTTAAGTTGTACTCTACATGTTGATGATTTTATTCTAGGTGCTGTACTGGTTGCAGCAATGTTGGGTTTTGGTGGTATAAGCATCGTAGGCGGAAGGTTTCCAGGGTTAAGGGGGAAGGACCCCGGAGTTGTGTTCCTAGTTTTGGAAGCTGAACGAGGGTTTGAAGGAAGAGGGGCCCTCCCCAGTACCAGCTCCCCTCCCCCGATCAGGAGGGGGGGGGCATTACGGAAAAAGGCCTAGCCCTGCCCTACTATAATTACAATTGAGCTACTCAATATTATGATGTAATACATACAGCACACAGCTGTATAAATCGCCTACTGAAGGCACACTTAAGCAACGGTGCCCCTAATTCTGGTATTAATTACCGAAATAGACGAGATCTAGAAGATTATATCACTGTGAACTATACAATATCAATACATTAAACCCTACAATACTAGTACATTTGACTATACAATATTATTACGTTACACTATACGATACTAATATAATAGACTATACAGTACTAATACAATAGACTAGACAATAATAATACAATGGACTATACAAATATCAATACATTAAACTATACAATGTGAATGAATTTAAAACTATACAGTATTAAGACATTTGAATTCGACAAGAATGCACAAGATCACATTACTGAAAAAAACACAGAATTGGAAAGCAATACTTGGGAAAAATTCTCACCTCTGGCCCGGAGTGGTTGCTCCGGGGCCGGTGGTCAAAAACCACACTCCGTCTTCCGACTAAGCTTTCTCTTAAGCTTTCAAAACAGAAAGAGTAGAAAAATAGGGGGCTAAAGAAAGTATAACTTTTATGCACTTTACCGCACAAAGAGAGCCACTAACCTTCCACGGCGCATTCACGAGAGTCCGCTACGAGTGCACACGGCTCAACAACAAAATTAAAGGATTAGATATAGGACCAAATGAGCTTCAACATGGCTTTCCCATGATTTCCCACGCTATTCTATGGCTTTCCAATACTTTGCCAAGTCTTAACCGCTGATATACTATACAACCTAATCTAACCTACCAATACACGTGATATTCTATACAACCTAATGTAACCTACCAATACACGTGGCATTCCGACTCCCAATCTGCTGGGTTAAGGCACTGAAAATTATGGAGTTGATGAAGCTTGTATCACAGATACGCTCATCTCACACTGCAGGCTGGTGGGTGTGACACACGGACGGACGGACGCGGCTCCTTTTATAAAAGTGATAAGAGACGGAGTGACAGTCGTCACAGAAAGTGCCTTTCAAGGAACATTCACAACTAATAAAGGCTTGATCGGTTCGTTGTGATTATTTTGCTACGTACAAAGTTGTATACCATCGCAGACAACACAACGGTGCCTTACCAGCATCCTCCCCCACACAGCCACCTATCTTTGTGACTATAATTATTGTAACATCTGAGAACTCCCAGGAAGAAACTACACCAAGACACTCCCAGCTGATCAAGTTCAGCTGTGAAAATGTAGAGCAAATTACGGATGTGGATTGAATTTGATGATATTTACTAATTTGATTAACTGAAATTTTGAGTTATTTCTCATTAGGAGTTCAGGGCTAGCTGGTCGCAGAGCGTCGAGCGAATGTGGTCGACTCGGCTTTGTTTTTATTGAGAAAAAATGAAAAGCTTCATCCTGCTACATCTGAAATTATGTCGTGACCCTCTTTATTTTATCTCGCTGAGGTCACGGTCTTCATTTTTCTCTGCCGTTATTCTTTGTTGCGATGCATGATATTTTTTAATGTTGTTATTAGTCGTGACATCAAGATTATTCGTCACTTTTCATATATTTTCTACTTGGTAATATCAAGGTAGCTGCCACCAATTCAGATCTTTATCTGAATGAATATTTAATTCAATCTTCGGTAAGCGTTACGAGCGGCTTAAGGCCATAAATTAATCGTGCATTTTAGCCGTGTTTCCTGGCTTCAAACATTATTACTTTCCTTCTGAATCATCATGTCCTCTCCTCCTATTTATCTGAAGGTTATTAAAGACACAGGAACATCTAAGAAATTCGCTATTGAACAAAGGAAATTATCAAGACATTAATCATCGAAAGTACGCAAGCTAATTGAATGCACGCGATCTGCGCATTCACATCCTAATATACTTAGAAGCGTGAGAGGGAACTGGGATTTGACATGAAATCAGAGGGAAACTTATCTTGAGATTTGGAGATCGGTCTCGCAGTCAGAGCGATGTATGGCAGGTACGCCGGAGCGGCAACCGCCATGTTCGGTTGTGGGTGGGCCGGCAAGGTTGACGGTTGTGATCACGTCGCCACGGATTTTAAGTATAATATGTTCACAAATGGATGTCACGAAGATACTTGAGTCGTTTTAGTATCTTTCCAATGATTCGTATCGTTATAAGAGGCGAGGCCCCGGCCCAACTGGGCCTAGGAAAGCGGACAAATTCGTATGCGACTGCTTATGATGGTAACCTCGCCTAGACTGCTCTTCTCTCCCTCAGGCAACCGCGTCTGGCGTCCCCTTGAGGTGCCAAGTTTGAATAACAACCTAACAAGGTTACCAATAAGAACGTGATATATCCCTACTATCGAATAGAAAACATACATCATTAACCTTACCCTCATTACTATATAAAAATCCCCACAAAACAATGTTAAACATATGAATTAAAGCAAATGAAGACATCCGTTGAGGTTCTTAGCATCTTCGGCTGGCGTGTTCGTTCGCTACGTGTATCAGCGTCGTCCGATCGTTCCTGAAGAGTCGATTGTTCTAGGACGTAACGTTGCAATGTTTTCTCGCAGAAATCAGACTTATTATTTGGTCTTTTGAATCATTTATGAATAAGTCGTTGGCCGGACGATTATTCAGATCCTTAGCGATATTCCTTACACAGTTATGCGGAGAAGCATGACATCCCCCGTGGCCGAACAAATTACAAGCTCCTGCTTGTGCTCGAAAGGCTTATCTTCGACGTTGCTCACACGTGCAGCCGACGCCTTAATGCGTGGATCATGGGAAGAGTCAAGATGCTTACAACTGGAGTTTGCTCTTCTGGCGAGCGCTGATTCAGAGTCGTCAAATAAAGGAGTCATTATAGTTGTCCTATGGGCAGAACCGTGTCCTATAGATGACACCGACTTCTCCCTCCGTTGCGTGGATCACTGCAGTAATCCTTGAGAGTGAAAACCCTCGGAAGTGTAGCGAACACTTCCAAATACACCCAAGTCGTATAATCCTGGGCTGCATGACTTGCTCCACCACTTTGCAGAAGTCTTATAGAGATCTCCGAAATATATTCCGTGTGTCGTCGGTCGAAGTGGACTACTATCTCGTGGAGTTCTGGAGTTCATCATCTTTTTTGGGGTTGCGTAGGACTCGCTGCCTTTATGCTGAGATCTTTGAGTTGATACGTTGATTTGCATCCGGGCCTCCGTATTATTTTCATCGTCGTTGATTACATCAGAAGCCGTCGTCGTCGAATCCATCCGAAGTCCGAAGTCGTGATTGAAATCCCAATGTTGAGCTGTCCCTTTAAATTTTAAGTGCCTGTCGTTTTCTATTCACCGTGCCTCAGTAGAAAATTAGCCGCGGTCGTCGACCCAGTCCGCTGATAAGAAATTTTCTTCGCGTACTCGTTTTCTACGAGTCGGTGTGCGAGCTCTGGTCTGCCGCTGCGTGTCGTGCCTCAAGCGTCGAGGTAGATGGTGGGGTAGGGAGCGGGGTGCAGCGTGCGTTCGTGTGTGCGCGGCCAACCCGTAGTAGTGATGCCGTCCGAGCAGGGCGACCGTGATACGGCTGTGGTGGAGTCTCTCACCACTCTTGGTGACTGGCGAGTGATGGTGAGCCGGCGCAAGCGTTCAGCCGCGCTCAGCTGATGTCATCCACCACTCCTGAAAGGTCAATCCCATTAAGTGTTTGTTCTGATGTTCTTCTTTAATTTTTCCCAAGCCTCCCTCTACATCACATCAATCAAGCCTTCCCTCTCAAACTCCCAAGTATTTACAAAAAGACTTAAGCATCCTACGTTTGAATTTTACGTTATTATAAGCAAATTACGAATAGAACATAAGGTTCAAAAAATTATTTAAGTATAGATCGCAAAGTTTAAAATTAATTACATCCTACGAGTACACACACATTTACGGAATTATCGAAATACGTGAAAGTGAAACAAATTGAACTATTTTCCCCACACAGAAATATTAATTACAAAAATTATACATATTATTCAAATTTGACCAACTCTACGCAATGAAATTCATAGTTATGTTCAGGACCAGTAGAACGTTTGAGCAAACATATTAATATGAGATCGTCGAGATTGAATAAACCCGTTTGAAACAAATCATCACCCTTATGAAGTTTCAGATTTCTGAATTACCAATTCACTGTATTATTCAGATGGATTATGGATTATCGTGACTTCACAGCTGTTTCCATGTTATTAATCCATATCGCTCATAGCTAGAATCATTATGTGACGTACCTCGCAGGTAACTAATTATTTTAAGAGTAATAGTAAATCTAATTCTTTAGATTATTCGCCAAAATGAAATTGTTCCGAAGAATCGTGATTAAATTTTGAAACCTTAACTAACTAGTAACTCTAATAGCAGACAAATGCCTCCAGTTTACATTCATTCTCATTGGAATAATGTCGTTGGTAATTGGATTTGAATTCATTGTACGTAATACCCAGATAATTGATCAAGAACTCGCACAACATATTGGAAAAAGATTAAATTTATCATACGTTGACTTTAAATTGTAATAGCAATTCCTTGCATCCGTAGTAAATTCTCAGACAAATTTCGTGTAAGATCGTTAGTATTAAATTTTGAATATAAAATTCACATGATATTGACATAATCATGCCGTGGTATCCGCAGGAATTTGTTTGATGAACGTCGAATAAGAAATTTTACACGCAGTAATGATGAAATAATTAAATTTTTACGTTCTCACATGTAATTAAATTTATTTTTCATTAGAAAACGTAAATATTACATGCCTAAACTAAGAAAATCGTGATTCACAACATTTATCGTTCGCGTTATTGAAGTTTAGAATCATGGAAAGCTCTAGCGTGTGGCATTTGTGGCAATTATTTCAAAGAACCTCACGCATCAAAGTAATGGAGTCTATCTGGCAACATTCTCCCCATGCCGTTCCGTGAGCTCTGCTCGTCATAGCCGTGTAGTTTAAGGACCTGCCTCCGTGCGAGCATGGAGGGTTCGAATCCCAGCGCTGGGTGGCGATTTTTCCCGTTGGGTTTAGGGGAAAAATTCTAACACAATAACCCGCTCTTCCCAGGAGTCTGAAATGGGTCTCGGTCCTGACCGGGGGAATGCGTCATGGCGTCCTGGTGTTAGTTATAAGGCATTTGAAAATCCAATGTACAAGGTGATGTGTATCAGGCTTGAATTGGGAAATAAAGCATCCGTAGATGGGGATGTTTTTTCTGAGCATAGTCCCATTCACCCGCAAGCCGAAGTTCCGAGCAGGACCGCCCGTTCCCCTTGTCCCTACACGATCGTCTGGGTGAGCGTCTATTTTTGGTCTTTGAAAGTCTTCAATTGTGTAGTTAAAATAAATATCGTTTAAGATACAGTTAATAGGTTGCGCAGAATATTGCTAAGAAATTCAATAGTTAGAGAAATCATGTATTTTGAAGCGACGCTGAGTCGCCGGTTCTGTGTATAGGCTAAGCCGTACTTTGCCGTGCCTAGAAATCTCCACACTCGACAGTGCCGTAAGAGAATACAATAAAAGTTAAAAAAATGTTTCACTATAGTTTAAGGAAACTTATTTTGTAGATTTCCTTGACATGCATAGTCAAGATAAATGATTTCGTACGTGTTGTTAATCAGTAATTAGTCAAGTAAAAATTGTGTAGTTGATGGATTAGTTAATATTTAACGTTCGTATTGTTAATTGAATCCAGTAAAACTTTGACCCACATTAGATTTACCTAAATATCAGAGTTAGAGCTTTATCTAAATTATAATGAATAACCGATTACCTTGTGTCTCGTGTAGTGACTCGGCATAACGCTTCATTTGTCAGTAAATTGAGATCGTTAATTGAAGCTGGTTTCTTAAATGCATCTAGCACGATCGTCATTTCAGCCCTCAAAGCCTGATAACTTTCATCTCATTCCTTTTATTGTTTATCTTCTTAGTTCTTTAGAATGTAATTAATTTTTCATTAATCATTTGTTCATGTTCTCCTATATTATTTATTGTTGTATTGTTATTCCCGTTATATGTTTTTAGGCCAGGTTTTAGTTACCCCTTTACCAACCGTCCTGCCTCATGATGTTAAGCCTCATCACTGACTATTCTAAACCTACCCGAGGGCCAATACTCATGGGAAGGGTTTGAATACTCTGTAGCTGGTCTACTGAAAAAAATTTATACATTTTTAAATTCACGCAATCGACACATATGTACTTCCAAATAACATCTTTTTGTCTGAAGTGTTATTTAAGCACAATTGTGTACAGTTCGTGGCGGTCTACATGTACCACATGTTATTACAATGGGAATCTGCTGCGTGCTTAGTATCATAGATACCATTGAAATGATATGAATAATCAGTATCCGCTTACTTTTATTTATCATTCAAAACTTATTGCGTGAAAATTGAATCAACTTTATGAATAACACGCCAGTGTCTATTTAATTTATAAATGAATAAATTTACAAGTTTGTGCTTAATTTTTGCTGTGTATTTATAATGGAAATTTGATAGAACATCTTCAATTTGTTGATCTATCTCTTTTTCACGCTCTTATGATGCTAAATGATCGTATATAATATGCATTTATATATACACTTTACACCCAAAGACACACACACATCCTCCCGACGTGCACCCATGCATTTTTTTTTCCTTTAATTACACACATAGCCTACACACGATACACATGCACACACATATGTATATACATTCCTGCATACCTATACACCCACAAACATATATACACATACGTACACGATACACATGCACATATATATGCAAATATACATTTCATTTTTATTATTTATTTACTCATTTTTTTTATTATTTATTTATTTTCTTTTATTTTCTTTTTTTTTTTTTCGTTTTGTTTTTTTTATCATTTTTTTCCCATTTTTTTCACATTATCCTGCATTACCTACATTACATTCACGCTATCTAAGCATACACACACATCTTATCTACACAGGGAGCATTACCTAAATTTTCGTTGTTCCATTACCAGACTATGATTTAGGCCTATCTAGTTCTTAATCTATATACAATCTAATATATACACATTTACATCACCTAGCGCCTCTAATTAAAGAATGAATTTTCACCTATACACTGTCTTTTTACGTTTGTTATCTCTTCTCGTCCACTCATGAACACGCTATATAACACTAAATTACACTTTCGATGGTACCTGAAAATTTACAGATCAAGTTATTTATTGTTCCCTACCTATTTACACTATCAATATGATATATAAACAGGGATTTAAGAACTTTTATGATCTTAGTTTGAGTAATGAAAAATTAATTGATAAAAGTTTGTATAAGAGCAGCTAAAATTAGATGAAATGTCTGGGATTTCGGTTTCCCATCCCACCCATGGGGGAAAGACCGTCCTACCGCTCGCCAAAACCCCAGGAAACAAAAAATAAAAAAATATTAATGAAATTAATTTGGTCTTCCCCCACGTTCTCCTAAAAGGACTAGAAATTGTCTTATTAGGTGTGCCTGACAAGGTTGTTGGTTCATGTATATTTTGGAGGTGGAGGGGGGGCCATTGCAAGTAGTCTAGAGCTTTTAAATCGGGAATGTTGTTTGGGGATGAGCTCCGGAGGAAAACTTAGTTTTGTACACAGGTCAGGATCGAATTGCTGCATGTTGTGCTAGATCCTGTTTGCATGCTCGTGTAGCAGTATGTTAATGGGAGGGACATTTTGATGATTATGCAGGTTTTTGGATGGGATTGCTTCTATTAAACTTGTGCCGGTGATAAATCTAAGTGCTTTGCTCTGAACTTTTTGTTAATTGGATATTGCTGTTGCCGATCCTGTGTGTAAAGGTATGACTGGGTATATTAATGCTGATCTTACAAAGGCCATATATAATTTCAGTTTGGTTTCTGTAGGGAGGTGAGTAAAGCGGTAAATTTTTTCTAGATTTTTGTAGGCTATTGTTTGTCTAATCTAGGCATGTGAGGATATACCATGTGTTGTTATATTGAAACCCAGGACTTTTCCTTTATTTGTGTATGGTATTGATTTGTCGTTTATGGTAACTTAAAATGTTTTCCTTCTATTTATGGGGATTATGACAAATTTACTACTGTTGGTTAATATCTTCTATTTCCTTTCAAGCGTGTTTATTTGTTCTATTGCTCTCTTGGTGTTGGCTGTTGCGTATCTTGGTGAATATTTTCCGGCTGTTATCTGCGTGATGTCATCTGCAAAACATATGTAATCTGTTTTAGGCAGCGGTGGTGGTAAATCATGAGTATAAAAGCTGAAAAGTGTAAGGGATAGACATGCTTCTTGGGGTACACCTGTGCACAGTGAGAATCGCGGCCCTATGTAATTGGATATTCCTATTGAGGCTGTCCTGCTATTAAGGTAATTGTTCAGGGTCCGGAGAAATATATAGTGAAGACTTATTTGTGAAAGTTTGAAGATGATACCAGAGTGCCATACCTTGTGGAATACTTTTTTAACATCTCTTATGCAAATGTCTAGGGTGAATTTTTGTGCTAATTTGATGGAAATTGATTCGTGCAGGGTTGCATTCGTGCAGGATGCAAAGCCGTGTGTGTGCCTCTATTACATCTGAATCCGTGTTGTCTGCTATTGAAATGATTATGAATTGTAAGGAAATTTGTCAACCTATTATTTAATATTTTATACAGTAGTTTGCCGTGTACATCCAGGCGAGAAATTTGTCTGTAATTTTGAACTGATATTGGGGATGTGTTTGGTTTTGGGAGGAAAATCATTATGGCATGTTTTAGATTGTTCGGGAAGTAATCAGCTGATATGGACATATTGAAAATCAAAGATAGAAAATGGATCATGTTTTTTGGTAAGTTTTTAATTTGTAAGGTGGTAATTTCTGTTGTCCCTGGTGCTTTCTGTTTGAACGGTCTCAGCGCTTGTAACAGTTCTTCAAATGTAATAGGGGGGAAATGTATAGGGTCCAGTCTGTTGATATTTCCAGTTCGGTATGGTTTGATTGTATTTGCTAAGTTGTTCATTTGTTCTTGTACTATTGCAATGTGTTCTCTGTTTAAGTGGGGTTCGTCCTGATCTGTAAATATTTCCTTCCAGTGTAATCTGAAAATAAGTTCTTTTTTCTTGAGGAGTACGTAACTGTTCTTTATTATGTTCTATGTATGGTATTTGTTGTTTAGTGTTGCCGCCCATCATCCTCTTGCAGAAGGACCAAAACATTTTCGGATCCTCCTGCAGTTTAAGGCTATGAATTAAATCCTCCCAAGTTTGCTGATATTTACCTTTATATATTTCTTGTAATCTGATTCTTATTGTGTTCAAATGTCGGTTCAAATCTATAGATGGCCCATATCTGGAGCTGTATTGGGTTGTCTGTCGGTATTGTGCTTGTAATGTCAAAGTTTCGTGAGTTGGTTTGATCCCCGGGATTATTCTATGAGTTATGAGTGTGACTGCTGAAATTGTGGCATCCTGTACGTGTTTGGTTCATGTGTCTAGGTACTTGTTTATTTCGTTTATGGTTGGATCCGGTTGTGAAGGGGGTGTGACAGGTGATAGTAACTGCTTGTATAGTTTCCAATTTGCTTTATGAAAGTGTCTTCGCGGTTTAATGGGAATTTGTTTGGATTGGCTGAGATGGTAGCGATTATTGGAATGTGATCTGATGGTGTGATGGGGCCGGGCTTCAAGAAAATATTATGAAATACATGCTTGTTTTGTAGAACAACATCGGGTGAGGTGGTGCTATTGTGAGTTATTAGGGTTGGAAAAAAGGGTCCAATGTGTGTGCATTTTTGTTTTGAAATTAGGTAGTAGAGATGGTTTCCTCTATTGTTCCTATGTGAGTATCCTGTTATGCTATGTGCTGCGTTTATGTCACCTAGAAAATAGGTTGGGTGCGGTCTATTGAAAAGCATGTGGAAGTCTATGAAATTCAGGTAGTCTGTTCTTGGGGGTGTATATGTAGTACCTATGGTGATTGGTCCCTGAAGCGTATCTATTGTTACTGCTATCATATCTGTGTGGAAATCATCGTGAAGTCTGTACGAAATGCTTTTCCTGCGTGCTGTTGCAGTGCCTGCGTGATTTTCGTTTAGCTTATTTGAATAAAATGTATTGTAATTGAAGATCTTAAGGGGTTGGTTATTTATGAGGCAGTGACGATTGATAAGTATTATGTCTGGGTCTAGCGTGTTGTATATGTTGGATAGTGTGATTCTATTTGTATTCCAAGGTTGCACGTTGTGTTGAATTATTGTTATTTTCTTCAGGTTCATTTTTAAGCAATTAATTTTTTTGGTTTTTTGGTGGCTGCTATTAGTGATTGGTGTCTTGGAAGATTTATGAAGTCCTCGTGTGGGATTATATTTATTTTGGTTCTTGTGAATTGGACCCTGTTGCTCCTAATGTAATCCAGTAATGTTTGTGATCTCATGTCCTGAACAGTGAATTTTAATCCTTTATCATTTTCTTTTCTGCTGAGTTCCTGGATGTACCATTCTGTCGGGGGATTTTCTGGGATTGGTGAATTGCCTATGAAGTTTCTGTACAATTTTATATGAAAGTTGTGTTTGTTATCTAATACTATGCTTGAATTACCCAAATCATCACTTATCCTGCGTTTAGTTCTAGCCTCCGTGTCCATGGCCTCCTCCATATACTCCTGCTCACATTCCAGAGAGACATCCACCGTTTTTTCCTGTTCCGTTTCCGTCTGCTGTGGTGTTGTTTCTGATTTGTAGTAAAAATTGAAAATTGCGGCTGAGTCACGACCTTGGAAAGTGGTACCGATATTGAAATTCAGTTTTAAGGATTGTGAAGGAAGGTCGCCAAATTTCTGTGTTCTATTCAGTGCTGCTATATGTGCTTCCAAGATGAGTGCTGTCAGTTTAATATGTGTTTGTGATGTTAGTGTGAGGGTGTGTTCTGGGGGGTTTGTTTGTAGTATTGCGTGCTTTGCAATTTCAGCATAGATGTTTTGAGTTTGTTGGGAATGCTCCTGTTTTTCATTTTCGATTTTTTGTTTGAGAACATTTTTTCTATACGGGCAACTTGATGCTAGTGTTCTGTGTGGTCCATTGCAATTGAGGCATTGTTTAAGTGTGCTTGTGCATTGTTGGTAAGTATGTTCTTGTGAGGAGCATTCTGAGCAATGTTGTGTTGTTTGGGTGCATTTGGATGTTGGGTGGTCTTCAAATTTGTAGCACTTGTAACAGATGAGGATGTGTGTGTATTTTTCTTGTTCACATTGATAGGGTGTAATTTTTGTATTATACATATAAAACCCATCTGGGAGGATCCTTTGTGCAGTGGTGGTGTCGGAAGTTATAAGTTTAATTAGATGAGTGTATTGCTTTATTTTAACTATTTCTGTGACTGATAACCATGAATTTTGCTGTTGGATTTCTGCTTTGATTTCATCTGCAGGTCTTGCACCTATTTCATTATCAATTTGTCTGACAAAAATGGATCTTTTTGCTCTTAGGTTGGGGGGAATAACTGGAATTATATTCAATTTTTGGAATGCGTCGATTGCTTTACTGGAAGTTAGTTTATCAACTGAAGTGACATCGTCTGTTACTGCATAGAAACCTGTACTGGTGGAAGTCAGTCTAATGAGAGGAGCATTTAGGTCTTTGAAGGTTGTTTCAAAAATTTTTGTCTTGTCCAATGGTTTAGCTGTATCGATAAATTTAAGTTGTATTCTATATGTTGATGATTTTATTCTAGGTGCTGTACTGGTTGCAGCAATGTTGGGTTTTGGTGGTATAAGCATCGTAGGCGGAAGGTTTCCAGGGTTAAGGGGGAAGGACCCCGGAGTTGTGTTCCTAGTTTTGGAAGCTGAACGAGGGTTTGAAGGAAGAGGGGCCCTCCCCAGTACCAGCTCCCCTCCCCCGATCAGGGGGGGGGGAAGCATTACGGAAAAAGACCTAGCCCTGCCCTACTATAATTACAATTGAGCTACTTAATATTATGATGTAATATATACAGCACACAGCTGTATAAATCGCCTACTGAAGGCACACTTAAGCAACGGTGCCCCTAATTCTGGTATTAATTACCGAAATAGACGAGATCTAGAAGATTATATCACTGTGAACTATACAATATCAATACATTAAACCCTACAATACTAGTACATTTGACTATACAATATTATTACGTTACACTATACGATACTAATATAATTGACTATACAGTACTAATACAATAGACTATACAATAATAATACAATGGACTATACAAATATCAATACATTAAACTATACAATGTGAATGAATTTAAAACTATACAGTATTAAGACATTTGAATTCGACAAGAATGCACAAGATCACATAACTGAAAAAAAACACAGAATGGGAAAGCAATACTTGGAAAAAATTCTCACCTCTGGCCCGGAGTGGTTGCTCCGGGGCCGGTGGTCAAAAACCACACTCCGTCTTCCGACTAAGCTTTCTCTTAAGCTTTCAAAACAGAAAGAGTAGAAAAAATAGGAGGCTGAAGAAAGTATTACTTTTATTCACTTTTATCGCACAAAGAGAGCCACTAACCTTCCACGGCGCATTCACGAGAGTCCGCTACGAGTGCACACGGCTCAACAACAAAATTAAAAGATTAGATATAGGACCAAATGAGCTTCAACATGGCTTTCCCATGATTTCCCACGCTATTCTGTGGCTTTCCAATACTTTGCCAAGTCTCAACCTCTGATATACTATACAACCTAATCTAACCTACCAATACACGTGATATTCTATACAACCTAATGTAACCTACCAATGCACGTGACATTCCGACTCCCAATCTGCTGGGTTAAGGCACTGAAAATTGTGAAGTTGATGAAGCTTGTATCACAGATACGCTCATCTCACACTGCAGGCTGGTGGGTGTGACACGGACGGACGGACGCGGCTCCTTTTATAAAAGTGATAAGAAACGGAGTGACAGTCGTCACAGAAAGTGCCTTTCAAGGAATATTCACAAATAATAAAGGCTTGATCGGTTCGTTGTGATTATTTTGCTACGTACAAAGTTATATACCATCGCAGACAACACAACGGTGCCTTACCAGCATCCTCCCCCACACAGCCACCTATCTTTGTGACTATAATTATCGTAACATCTGAGGACTCCCAGGAAGAAACTACACCAAGACACTCCCAGCTGATCAAGTTCAGCTGTGAAAATGTAGAGCAAATTACGGATGTGGATTGAATTTGATGATATTTACTAATTTGATTAACTGAAATTTTGAGTTATTTCTCATTAGGAGTTCAGGGCTAGCTGGTCGCAGAGCGTCGAGCGAATGTGGTCGACTCGGCTTTGTTTTTATTGAGAAAAAATGAAAAGCTTCATCCTGCTACATCTGAAATGATGACTCTATTGCTCAGTGTACATAAAAAGAAATAAATAAGAAGAAAGAAAAAAATAAAAACATGGGATGATTAAATGTTAGTTTAGGTCTGCCTAACCACAGCAAAGGCGATCCAAAGAGAGGAAGGATGAAGGCAACATTTAGTGTTGAGTTGAACGGAACGCGGAAACTATGCACATGGTGTGACACCGGTCAGGATCACCTGTATGTGGAAGCAATTACATGAGAAAGGTTAAAAACCTAGATGTAATAAAAATATAAAACGCAGTAGGAGCTAAAAACAGGACGGTGGGGAATGGGGTAACGATGGTTCGCTACAAAACTCATAATATTTTTTTTCAGCATCAGAAGGTTAGCATATTTCAAGCTCCAGCTCATATCGCAGGTACCAACAAGTTGACTACGTATAGGGACACATGTGCACCACTTTGGTAAATTGCTCATTCTCGCACCGGTATAAATGAGCTGCATGCCAGGTTTGTCATCACTTTTTAAAATTGATATTAGCGTTCTAATGAGGTATGGGCTCATGCAATCATTTTTCACAGTTCGTTTGATATATAGTGTGTTGCTGTAGAAGTAAAGACTTCACTATTTTCGCTACTCACATCTTAACAACATCAACCATAGCTGCCACACAATCCTGGCCGACGTGCGTTTCTACCTTACGCCACTACATGGAGCACATCATTTATGAGTATCAAATTACACTCACTTTCTACCTTCACCGAGAATTTCATCCCTAATCGCTTACCTGAACTCTTCAAGGATTATATTCCTTTCAAAATTTGGAAAAAAATTCTTATATGACACTTACTTTAGGATGATGTAAACGCCGTATTACATAACCTGATGACATGCAAAACAGAATAAGAAAACAAGTGTTTGAAGGTAACTAAAGTAAAATATTAAGTTTTGTCACTTTGACATGAACTTTCCAAGAATTACTTGAGGATTGTTGAGACGTGGCTCTTTATTTGATGACTAGTGTACACGACCTATCAAAAATGATGGGATCTTATATGTTCTTTAGAAAAATCCCCCAGATGTTGATGAAAATCAAGTATATCCATCTTAATAGTAGCCTCGATTAAATTATTCATGTACATGTGACCCGGTGCAACTCGTACGGTATCTCAGATACGGTCATTTAGCATCTTAAGAGCGTAAAAAAGAGATATATCAACAAATTGAAGGTGTTCTAGGAAATTTCCATTATAAATTTCAATTTATTATCAAAAATTAAGCTCAAACTTGTAAATTTATTCATTTATTTATTAAATAGACACTGGCGTGTTATTCATAAAGTTGATTCAATTTTCAAGCAATAATTTTTGAATGATAAACAAAAGTGAGCGGATACTGATTATTCATATCATTTCAATGGTATCTATGATACTAAGCATGCAGCAGATTCCCATTGTAATAACATGTAGTACATTTAAAACGCCACTAACTGTACACAATTGTGCTTAAATTACACTTCAGAGAAAAAGATGTCAATTGCATGAATTTAAATATGTATGTATAAAACGTGCTTAGTTTGTGATTTCAGTCGACCAGCTACAGTGTTCATGGCCCCCACACGAGTATTGGCCCTGGGGTGGGTTTAGAAAAGTCAGTGATGAGGTTTAACATGTTCTTTTTTAGGCACGAAGGCTGCTAAAGGGGTAACTAAAACCTGGTCTAAGAACAAATAACGTTTATATACAGCAGGTCTCATTTCAATGGTACGAACTATGAACGTTATTGGTTCTTAGACCAGGTTTTAGTTACCCCTTTATCAGCCTGCGTGCCTAAAAAAGAACATGTTAAACCTCATCACTGACTATTCTAAACCCACCCTAGGGCCAATACTCGTGTGGGGGCCATGAACACTGTAGCTGGTCGACTGAAATCACAAACTAAGCACGTTTTATATATACACATTTAAATTCACGTAATCGACACATATGTACTTCCAAACAACATCTTTTTGTTTGAAGTGTTATTTAAGCACAATTGTGTACAGTTAGTGACAGTACAATGGTTTCAATTGAAATACAACAATAAAAAATATAGGAGAACATCAACAAATGATTAATGAAAAATTAATTACATTTTAAAGAACTAAGAAAATAATACAATAAAAGGAATGAGATGAAAGTTATCAGACTTTGAGAGCTGTGACGATCGTGCTAGATGCATTTAAGAACACAGCTCCAATTAATGATCTCAATTTACTGACTAATGAAACATTATGCCGGGTCACTACACGAGACACAAGGTAATCGGTTATTTATTATAATTTAGATCGAGCTCTAACTCTGATATTTAGGTGAAACTGATGTGGGTCAAAGTTTTACTGGATTCAATTAACAATACGAACGTTAAATTTTAACTAATCCATCAACTACAGAATTGTTACTTGACTAATTACTGATTAACAACACGTACGAAATCATTTATCTTGACTATTCATGTCAAGGAAATCTACAAAATAAGTTTACTTAAGCTATAGTGAAACATTTTTTCAACTTTTAATTTATTCTCTTACGGCACTCGAGTGTGGAGATTTCTAGGCACGGCAAACTACGGCTTAGCCTAGACACAGCACCGGCGACTCAGCGCCGCCTCAAAATACATGATTTCTCTAACTATTGAGTTTCTTAGTCAGAGAAGTTGCTTTTCTTAAGGCGAATGATCATTGGAAATTTAAAAACGAAGAATGCACCTCAAATTGAAATCATATTTATATTTAATTAAGATTCTACACTAACTTTATATTCAAAACTAAGTCAGTTCTATAAAACGTTTCGTTTCTATACCCTTGTATTTTGTATAGAAGACTGATTTTCTTTACTCTTTACTTGCAGACTGTTAACTGAAGATGGAGCTGGTCTCCGAAACGTTTTGTAGAACTGACTTAGTTTTGAATTTCTTAGTAATATTCTGCGCAACCTATTAACTGTATCTTAAACGATATTTATTTTAACTACACAATTGAAGACTTTCAAAGACCAAAAATAGACGCTCACCCAAACGATCATATAGGGAAAAGGGGAACGGACGGTCCTGCTCGGAACTTCGGCTTGTGGGTGAATGGGACAATGCTCAGAAAAAAAACATCCCCATCTACGGATGCTTTATTTCCCAATTCAAGCCTGATACACATCACCTTGTACATTGGTTTTTCAAATGCCTTATATCTAACGCCATGACGCCATGACGCTTTCCCCCGGTCAAGACCGGTACCCATTTCAGACACCTGGGTAGAGTGGGGTATTGTGCTTGGAATTTTTCCCCTATACCCAACAGAGAAAATCGCAACATCGACATTGATCTCCCCCGTGGTACAGTCGTGTTGTGGGAATGTTTTTTAGTTTCATAGACTAAGGGGACACTAAAGTTTCATGAATGCGCGTATTAGAATCACTGCACATGCACACAAAATGATGATACCATTGCTCAATGATATCCACAGTTTGTACCTTCTAAACATCATCGTAATGTATATATATATATATATGTATATATAGGAAAATATATATAGAGGCGCATTAGTAACGCACCCTTTTAAAACATTAATAATAAATAAACTATGAAAGGTATAACGATGGGGATTATTGCAAACGATAGATAAACTCCAAAAGCTTATTTACATGTCGTATAGTGTCTACAGATACCCGGTATATATTGCGGTGATAAATCTTTAAAATTTACATTCAAAATGGTGCGCTACGAAGAAGAACAACGAGCAAAAATTGTTGAACTCTACTTTTCATGTAATGCTACAATTATTGCGGTGCAGAGAAGTTGCACGAACATTTTTATTGATGGAAGAATTCCTGATAAAAATTACATAAAGCAATGGTCTCTAATTTCAAAGAAATCAGAGATGTTAAGTCCAGTAATGAACAGCTTCATTAAAAAAGTACGTTTATGTGTGACCAACAATGGTAATTATTTAAATGATATTATTTTCCATACTTAGTTGTAAAGTAAACTTTAGGAGTTCCTCTGTCTTTTGCAATTATCCCCATCGTTATACCTTTCATACTTTATTTATTATTAATGTTTTAACAGGGTGCGTTGCTTATGCGCCACCCATGACAGTACGACAATATTTGCATGCATCAACAGTGTTCAATAATATGACTTGCATTCAATTTTTTTACGTCTCTCCCAGACAAGATTTCAATTTACAATGAAAATTTCAGAGGAAAATGGACCCAATTTCCGTCATTTCTTCGATAATAAACATGCGTTGTTAAAGAGCCAGCTGTGCCAGGTTTGCTGATCACACTATTCTCTCCTGCCTTCTTGCTGTTTATGCTTATTTGAAGGTTATACCAGACACGTAAGAAAATATTGAATTCTGCCCTGTCTGATGTTCTATGTAACAGTCTCCTGTTTCATATATTTAAAAAAGCTTTGTGATGATAAAAGGTATATATTTCTAGCAAGCACCTTGTATATTCTCGGTACAATTTGGCCTATTTTCAGTGCTGGGAATCATCGGTAAGATGTCATTGCGATATCAACCGAGATCATAGCATTTTAGAACTTAATTTTAGAATCTAAAGGAATTTGGATATTGTGACTGTCAGTATTCAAAACTGGAATGGAAAAGATATATATAATTGTTTGCTTTGTGCATACTCGAATTATAAATAAAAGTGCCTCCGCTCCGAAAAAGGAACTCTTTTTCTAGTTTCCGTTCTTCGGTCACCAATCGGAGAACCTTAAAAAAGACTTTGTCATCCTTCTTTTGAAACATTTTCGCATATTTATTATAAATTAGTAATAGTCACTCCGCATAAAATATGACAATATTTTAAATTATAAAGATAGAACTCCAAAGGATTTCATTTCATCTGTGATTGACAAATATAGTTGCGCACAGTGTACGTCTGAGTACGTGGGCTCGACAACTCGAGCCCTCAGTATTCGTGTTGCAGAGCACGCCGGCAGGAGCTTTAGAACTAATCAGTTACTTTCCACACCTTCCCACTCTTCAGTCCGCTCTCATGCAGAGAAGTGCAGCATTCCTGTTAGATTAGGCGATTTTAGAGTAATTTTTCTCTGCATCAAACCAAATGAACCTCAGTATATTAGAATCTCTCCTCATTTTACATGAAAAACTGATTTTAAATGATATGCAATCAGCTTTCCCTCTACAACTAACGTAATTTTAATTCTGAATATTTTATTTTGTTCCATCAATGTGTTTTTTTGCTTTTCTTTTTCCATGATTGACGTAAATTTGACATATGACTAGTTTTTTTCTACTTGTTTTTAGGTTGATAATAACCCTACAGGTCGAAATGTTCCAGAAATTTTATTGATTGGCTTTCCTAAATAGATAATGATCTCACTCAAGACGTGTATCTTGACACTTGTATTATCAGAGATATAATCATATAATCGATATAATTTCACTCTGATTTATCGATAACGATATAATCAGAGTGAAACAATGTTGACATAGCGCTGATTTGGACATATCCTGCAAAAAGAGACAAATCTACGAGTCCAAAATTCGAAGAAACTAACTTTGACGTCCTTCAAAAACTATATGGCGAAAACAATGTGTTGTGAAAAATAATTAAAATGTACAACTACACTGTCGTCTACTCACAGCAGAAACAAACGTTCTAACGCGAAGGTGCACATGCATACTATTATCTAAACCTTTATATTGCAACAAACATCAAATTCCACCGTGAGTCATCGTTTGGAAACAGTGGTCATCTAATGTTTACAAAGCTATAAATGTGTAGAGTGTATGACAGTTAACATGCGTCCTCACAGCCTGAGAGTAAACCAATAAGTCTCATTAACATGACGCAATGAGTGGTGGCGATAACAACTGTTATTTTCTCATACGTAACGACAGCGAACAAACATCCAAATTTGCAAAGGTAACGAAAATTATATCTTAACGCTCCAAATTCGCTTATATTCACGGACACTAAATCCCAGATTATCTTGACATTTTTTGACATTTCCACTTGGAAATATTTCTTATAAACCCTGCCGAAAAATATCGTCACCAGTACTACAGAACAAAAAACACAAAACGTAAGAATTCTTTGCGTGTCGTAGTTCTGATCAATCTACAACCAGATCAACCAGTTATGGAGCCATCATACACTCGGACAGATATTTAAATACAACTGTGGTGTCTGGAAAAAATCTAAATAAGTGGTTCTAAATTCATAGTATTGTTTTTTATTCAGATTATATTTTTATGAGTACAATAAGTTAAATTATTTCAAAGAACCTCACGCATCAAAGTAATGGAGTCTATCTGGCAACATTCTCCCAATGCCGTTCCGTGAGCTCTGCTCGTCATAGCCGTGTTGTTTAAGGACCTGCCTCCGTGCGAGCATGGAGGGTTCGAATCCCAGCGCTGAGTGGCGATTTTTCCCGTTGGGTTTAGGGGAAAAATTCTAACACAATAACCCGCTCTTCCCAGGTGTCTGAAATGGGTCTCGGTCCTGACCGGGGGAATGCGTCATGGCGTCCTGGTGTTAGTTATAAGGCATTTGAAAATCCAATGTACAAGGTGATGTGTATCAGGCTTGAATTGGGAAATAAAGCATCCGTAGATGGGGATGTTTTTTCTGAGCATTGTCCCATTCACCCGCAAGCCGAAGTTCCGAGCAGGACCGCCCGTTCCCCTTGTCCCTACACGATCGTCTGGGTGAGCGTCTATTTTTGGTCTTTGAAAGTCTTCAAATGTGTAGTTAAAATAAATATCGTTTAAGATACAGTTAATAGGTTGGGCAGAATATTGCTAAGAAATTCAATAGTTAGAGAAATCATGTATTTTGAGGCGACGCTGAGTCGCCGGTTCTGTGTATAGGCTAAGCCGTACTTTGCCGTGCCTAGAAATCTCCACACTCGACAGTGCCGTAAGAGAATACAATAAAAGTTAAAAAAATGTTTCACTATAGTTCAAGTAAACTTATTTTTTAGATTTCCTTGACATGCATAGTCAAGATAAATGATTTCGTACGTGTTTTTAATCAGTAATTAGTCAAGTAAAAATTGTGTAGTTGATGGATTAGTTAAAATTTAACGTTCGTATTGTTAATTGAATCCAGTAAAACTTTGACCCACATTAGATTTACCTAAATATCAGAGTTAGAGCTTTATCTGAATTATAATGAATAGCCGATTACCTTGTGTCTCGTGTAGTGACTCGGCATAACGCTTCATTTGTCAGTAAATTGAGAACGTTAATTGAAGCTGGTTTCTTAAATGCATCTAGCACGATCGTCATTTCAGCTCTCAAAGCCTGATAACTTTCATCTCATTCCTTTTTTTGTTTATCTTCTTAGTTCTTTAGAATGTAATTAATTTTTCATTAATCATTTGTTCATGTTCTCCTATATTATTTATTGTTGTATTGTTATTCCCGTTATATGTTTTTAGGCCAGGTTGTAGTTACCCCTTTACCAACCGTCCTGCCTCATGATGTTAAGCCTCATCACTGACTATTCTAAACCTACCCGAGGGCCAATACTCATGGGAAGGGTTTGAATACTCTGTAGCTGGTCTACTGAAAAAAATTTATACATTTTTAAATTCACGCAATCGACACATATGTACTTCCAAATAACATCTTTTTGTCTGAAGTGTTATTTAAGCACAATTGTGTACAGTTCGTGGCGGTCTACATGTACCACATGTTATTACAATGGGAATCTGCTGCGTGCTTAGTATCATAGATACCATTGAAATGATATGAATAATCAGTATCCGCTCACTTTAGCTTATCATTCAAAACTTATTGCGTGAAAATTGAATCAACTTTATGAATAACACGCCAGTGTCTATTTAATTTATAAATAAATAAATTTACAAGTTTGTGCTTAATTTTTGCTGTGTATTTATAATGGAAATTTGATAGAACATCTTCAATCTGTTGATCTATCTCTTTTTCACGCTCTTATGATGCTAAATGATCGTATCTGTGATACCATACGAGTTTCACCGGATAACAGGTACATGAGTAATTTAATCGCGCTACTATTAGGATGGATATTTCTGTTTTTCATCAACATTTGGGAAATTTTTCTGAAGAACACATCAGATCCCATCATTTTTGTTAGGTCGTGTACACTAGTCATCAAATAATGGGCCACGTCTCATCAATCCTTAAGTTATGATCGGAAAATTCCGTTCGGGGTGACAAAACGTATTATATTACTTTAGTTACCTTCAAATACTTGTTTTCTTATTTTGTTTTGTGTGTCATCAGGTTGTGCAATACGGTGTTCACATCATGCCATGGACCACGCATTTATACTCAGAAATTGGTAAATTTTGTAAGGAATTAATTCCTCACTTCGAAATAAACGGTGGGGTTGGAAGTTCGGAAGCTGTTGTGGAGAGCTTGAGAGGTAATGAAGAAGATGTGTGTTATCAGATGCGTGTGAAAGACTTGCTCCATGTAGTGGTTAGGGTGGCTGCACACCTAAAGACTTGTAAGGCATGGTGTTGATGCTGCTTCAGCCGTTGAGTTCCGATTGAGGCGGGGGGAGGGGGGGGGGGGGCGGTGACAATAGGAAAGAAGAGAAAATATTTAGAGTTTGGCACAGGGTGAGCCAGAGAGAAAAGGAAGGGGATAGTGGAAGAAGAAAAAGGCGCTTAACGCATAAATAGGTTATATTGTGCATCTTGTTTAATTTATACTGCTAATTAGTTAAAATAATAAGGGGAAAATTACCCGTCAGGGCTTTTTATGCTACAAGTGATTCGTCTCTTGAATTTTGCCACGTCTACTTTGCTTTATTGTATTTCTTTTACGGCGGGAAGGCGACAAAAGCCCTCGGCAAACGGAGTGAATTTAAATTTTGGCTGGGGGAAATTTACGCTCGTCTACAAATCCCTATATACATACACTATATACATACCTATACATTTAAAAATTTTTTAACGTATATATGCATTTATATATACACTTTACACCCAAAGACACACACACACACCCTCCCGACGTGCACCCATGCATTTTTTTTTCCTTTAATTACACACATAGCCTACACACGATACACATGCACACACATATGTATATACATTCCTGCATACCTATACACCCACAAACATATATACACATACGTACACGATACACATGCACATATATATGCATATATACATTTCATTTTTATTATTTATTTACTCATTTTTTTATTATTTATTTATTTTCTTTTATTTTCTTTTTTTTCTTTTTTCGTTTTGTTTTTTTTTATCATTTTTTTCCCATTTTTTCACATTATCCTGCATTACCTACATTACATTCACGCTATCTAAGCATACACACACATCTTATCTACACAGGGAGCATTACCTAAATTTTCGTTGTTCCATTACCAGACTATGATTTAGGCCTATCTAGTTCTTAATCTATATACAATCTAATATATACACATGTACATCACCTAGCGCCTCTAATTAAAGAATGAATTTTCACCTATACACTATCTTTTTACGTTTGTTATCTCTTCTCGTCCACTCATGAACACGCTATATAACACTAAATTACACTTTCGATGGTACCTGAAAATTTACAGGTCAAGTTATTTATTGTTCCCTACCTATTTACACTATCAATATGATATATAAACAGGGATTTAAGAACTTTTATGATCTTAGTTTGAGTAATGAAAAATTAATTGATAAAAGTTTGTATAAGAGCAGCTAAAATAAGATTAAATGTCTGGGATTTCGGCTTCCCATCCCAGCCATGGGGGGAAGACCGTCCTACCTCTCGCCAAAACCCCAGGAAACAAAAAATAAAAAAAATATTAATGAAATTAATTTGGTCTTCCCCCACGTTCTCCTAAAAGGACTAGAAATTGTCTTATTAGGTGTGCCTGACAAGGTTGTTGGTTCATGTATATTTTGGAGGTGGAGGGGGGGGGCCATTGCAAGTAGTCTAGAGCTTTTAAATCGGGAAAGTTGTTTGGGGATGAGCTCCGGAGGAAAACTTAGTTTTGTACACAGGTCAGGATCGAATTGCTGCATTTTGTGCCAGATCCTGTTTGCATGCTCGTGTAGCAGTATGTTAATGGGAGGGACATTTAGATGATTGTGCAGGTTTTTGGATGGGATTGCTTCTATTAAACTTGTGCCGGTGATAAATCTAAGTGCTTTGCTCTGAACTTTTTGTTATTTGGATATTGCTGTTGCCGATCCTGTGTGTAAAGGTATGACTGGGTATATTAATGCTGATCTTACAAAGGCCATATATAATTTCAGTTTGGTTTCTGTAGGGAGGTGAGTAAAACGATAAATTTTTTCTAGATTTTTGTAGGCTATTGTTTGTCTAATCTAGGCATGTGATGATATACCATGTGTTGTTATGTTCAAACCCAGGACTTTTCCTTTATTTGTGTATGGTATTGTTTTGTCGTTTATGGTAACTTAAAATGTTTTCCTTCTATTTATGGGGATTATGGCAAATTTACTACTGTTGGTTAATATCTTCTATTTCCTTTCAAGCGTGTTTATTTGTTCTATTGCTCTTTTGGTGTTGGCTGTTGCGTATCTTGGTGAATATTTTCCGGCTGTTATCTGCGTGATGTCATCTGCAAAACATATGTAATCTGGCGGTGGTGGCAGCGGTGGTGGTAAATCATGAGTATAAAAGCTGAAAAGTGTAAGGGATAGACATGCTTCTTGGGGTACACCTGTGCACAGTGTGAATCGCGGCCCTATGTAATTGGATATTCCTATTGAGGCTGTCCTGCTATTAAGGTAATTGTTCAGGGTCCGGAGAAATATATAGTGAAGACTTATTTGTGAAAGTTTGAAGATGATACCAGAGTGCCATACCTTGTGGAATACTTTTTTAACATCTCTTATGCAAATGTCTAGTGTGAATTTTTGTGCTAATTTGATGGAAATTGATTCGTGCAGGGTTGCATTCGTGCAGGATGCAAAGCCGTGTGTGTGCCTCTATTACATCTGAATCCGTGTTGTCTGCTATTGAAATGATTATGAATTGTAAGGAAATTTGTCAACCTATTATTTAAGATTTTATACAGTTGTTTGCCGTGTACATCCAGGCGATAAATTGGTCTGTAATTTTGAACTGATAATGGGGATGTGTTTGGTTTTGGGAGGAAAATCATTATGGCATGTTTTAGATTGTTCGGGAAGTAACCAGCTGGTATGGACATATTGAAAATATAAGTTAGAAAATGGATCATGTTTTTTGGTAAGTTTTTAATTTGTAAGGTGGTTATTTCTGTTGTCCCTAGTGCTTTCTGTTTGAACGGTCTCAGCGCTTGTAACAGTTCTTCAAATGTAATAGGGGGAAAATGTATAGGGTCCAGTCTGTTGATATTTCCAGTTCGGTATGGTTTGATTGTATTTGCTATGTTGTTCATTTGTTCTTGTACTATTGCAATGTGTGCTCTGTTTAAGTGGGGTTCGTCCTGATCTGTAAATATTTCCTTCCAGTGTAATCTGAAAATAGGTTCTTTTTTCTTGAGGAGTACGTAACTGTTCTTTATTATGTTCTATGTATGGTATTTGTTGTTTAGTGTTGCCGCCCATCATCCTCTTGCAGGAGGACCAAAACATTTTCGGATCCTCCTGCAGTTTAAGGATATGAATTAAATCCTCCCAAGTTTGCTGATATTTACCTTTATATATTTCTTGTAATCTGATTCTTATTGTGTTCAAATGTCGGTTCAAATCTATAGATGGCCCATATCTGGAGATGTATTGGGTTGTCTGTCGGTATTGTGCTTGTAATGTCAAAGTTTCGTGAGTTGGTTTGATCCCCGGGATTATTCTATGAGTTATGAGTGGGACTGCTGAAATTGTGGCATCCTGTACGTGTTTGGTCCATGTGTTTAGGTACTTGTTTATTTCGTTTATAGTTGGATCCGGTTGTGAAGGGGGTGTGACAGGTGATAGTAACTGCTTGTATAGTTTCCAATTTGCTTTATGAAAGTGTCTTCGCGGTTTAATGGGAATTTGTTCGGATTGGCTGAGATGGTAGCGATTATTGGAATGTGATCTGATGGTGTGATGGGGCCGGGCTTCAAGAAAATATTATGAAATGCATGCTTGTTTTGTAGAACTACATCGGGTGAGGTGGTGCTATTGTGAGTTATTAGGGTTGGAAAAAAGGGTCCAATGTGTGTGCATTTTTGTTTTGAAATTAGGTAGTAGAGATGGTTTCCTCTATTGTTCCTATGTGAGTATCCTGTTATGCTATGTGCTGCGTTTATGTCACCTAGGAAATAGGTTAGGTGCGGTCTATTGAAAAGCATGTGGAAGTCTATGAAATTCAGGTAGTCTGTTCTTGGGGGTGTATATGTAGTACCTATGGTGATTGGTCCCTGAAGCGTATCTATTGTTACTGCTATCATATATGTGTGGAAATCATCGTGAAGTCTGTACGAAATGCTTTTCCTGAGTGCTATTGCAGTGCCTGCGTGATTTTCGTTTAGCTTATTTGAATAAAATGTATTGTAATTGAAGATCTTAAGGGGTTGGTTATTTATGAGGCAGTGACTATTGATAAGTATTATGTCTGGGTCTAGCGTGTTGTATATGTTGGATAGTGTGATTTTATTGGTATTCCAAGATTGCACGTTGTGTTGAATTATTGTTATTTTCTTCAGGTTCATTTTTGAGCAATTAATTTTTTTGGTTTTTTGGTGGCTGCTATTAGAGATTGGTGTCTTGGAAGATTTATGAAGTCCTCGAAAGGGATTATGTTTATTTTTGTTCTTGTGAATTGGACCCTGTTGCTCCTAATGTAGTCCAGTAAGGTTTGTGATCTCATGTCCTGAACAGTGAATTTTAATCCTTTATCATTTTCTTTTCTGCTGAGTTCCTGGATGTACCATTCTGTCGGGGGATTTTCTGGGATTGGTGAATTGTCTATGAAGTTTCTGTACAATTTTATATGAAAGTTGTGTTTGTTATCTAATACTATGCTTGAATTACCCAAATCATCACTTATCCTGCGTTTAGTTCTAGCCTCCGTGTCCATGGCCTCCTCCATATACTCCTGCTCACATTCCAGAGAGACATCCACTGTTTTTTCCAGCTCCGTTTCCGTCTCCTGTGGTGTTGTTTGATTTGTAGTAAAAATTGCAAATTGCGGCTGAGTCACGATCTTGGAAAGTGGTATCGATATTGAAATTCAGTTTTAAGGATTGTGAAGGAAGGTCGCCAAATTTCTGTGTTCTATTCAGTGCTGCTATGTGTGCTTCCAAGATGAGTGCTGTCAGTTTAATATGTGTTTGTGATGTTAGTGTGAGGGTGTGTTCTGGGGGGTTTGTTTGTAGTATTACGTGCTTTGCAATTTCAGCATAGATGTTTTGAGTTTGTTGGTGATGCTCCTGTTTTTCATTTTCGATTTTTTGTTTGATTACATTTTTTCTATACGGGCAACTTGATGCTAATGTTCTGTGTGGTCTATTACAATTGAGGCATTGTTTAAGTGTGCTTGTGCATTGTTGGTAAGTATGTTCTTGTGAGGGGCATTCTGAGCAATATTGTGTTGTTTGGGTGCATTTGGATGTTGGGTGGTCTTCATATTTGTAGCACTTGTAACAGCTGAGGATGTGTGTGTATTTTTCTTGTTCACATTGATAGGTTGTAATTTTGTATGATACATATAAAACCCATCTCGGAGTATCCTCTGTGCAGTGGCGGTGTCAGAAGTTATAGTTTTGATTAGATGAGTATATTGCTTTGTTTTAACTATTTCTGTGACTGATAACCATGAATTTTGCTGTTGGATTTCTGCTTTGATTTCATCGGCAGGTCTTGCACCGATTTCATTATCAATTTGTCTGACAAAAATGGATCTTTTTGCTCTTAGGTCGGGGGGAATAACTGGAATTATATTCAATTTTTGGAATGCGTCGATTGCTTTACTGGAAGTTACTTTATCAACTGAAGTGACATCGTCTGTTACTGCATAGACACCTGTACTGGTGGAAGTCAGTCTAATGAGAGGAGCATTTAGGTCTTTGAAGGTTGTTTCAAAAATTTTTGTCTTGTCCAATGGTTTAGCTGTATCGATAAATTTAAGTTGTACTCTATATGTTGATGATTTTATTCTAGGTGCTGTACTGGTTGCAGCAATGTTGGGTTTTGGTGGTATAAGCATCGTAGGCGGAAGGTTTCCAGGGTTAAGGGGGAAGGACCCTGGAGTTGTGTTCCTAGTTTTGGAAGCTGAACGAGGGTTTGAAGGAAGAGGGGCCCTCCCCAGTACCAGCTCCCCTCCCCCGATCAGGAGGGGGGGGCATTACGGAAAAAGGCCTAGCCCTGCCCTACTATAATTACAATTGAGCTACTCAACATTATGATGTAATATATACAGCACACAGCTGTATAAATCGCCTACTGAAGGCACACTTAAGCAACGGTGCCCCTAATTCTGGTATTAATTACCGAAATAGACGAGATCTAGAAGATTATATCACTGTGAACTATACAATATCAATACATAAAACCCTACAATACTAGTACATTTGACTATACAATATTATTACGTTACACTATACGATACTAATATAATAGACTATACAGTACTAATACAATAGACTAGACAATAATAATACAATGGACTATACAAATGTCAATACATTAAACTATACAATGTGAATGAATTTAAAACTATACAGTATTAAGACATTTGAATTCGACAAGAATGCACAAGATCACATAACTGAAAAAAACACAGAATTGGAAAGCAATACTTGGAAAAAATTCTCACCTCTGGCCCGGAGTGGTTGCTCCGGGGCCGGTGGTCAAAAACCACACTCCGTCTTCCGACTAAGCTTTCTCTTAAGCTTTCAAAACAGAAAGAGTAGAAAAAATAGGAGGCTGAAAAAAGTATTACTTTCATTCACTTTTATCGCACAAAGAGAGCCACTAACCTTCCACGGCGCATTCACGAGAGTCCGCTACGAGTGCACACGGCTCAACAACAAAATTAAAGATTAGATATAGGACCAAATGAGCTTCAACATGGCTTTCCCATGATTTCCCACGCTATTCTGTGGCTTTCCAATACTTTGCCAAGTCTCAACCGCTGATATACTATACAACCTAATCTAACCTACCAATACAAGTGATATTCTATACAACCTAATGTAACCTACCAATACACGTGGCATTCCGACTCCCAATCTGCTGGGTTAAGGCACTGAAAATTGTGGAGTTGATGAAGCTTGTATCACAGATACGCTCATCTCACACTGCAGGCTGGTGGGTGTGACACGGACGGACGGACGCGGCTCCTTTTATAAAAGTGATAAGAAACGGAGTGACAGTCGTCACAGAAAGTGCCTTTCAAGGAACATTCACAAATAATAAAGGCTTGATCGGTTCGTTGTGATTATTTTGCTACGTACAAAGTTGTATACCATCGCAGACAACACAACGGTGCCTTACCAGCATCCTCCCCCACACAGCCACCTATCTTTGTGACTATAATTATTGCAACATCTGAGGACTCCCAGGAAGAAACTACACCAAGACACTCCCAGCTGATCAAGTTCACCTGTGAAAATGTAGAGCAAATTACGGATGTGGATTGAATTTGATGATATTTACTAATTTGATTAACTGAAATTTTGAGTTATTTCTCATTAGGAGTTCAGGGCTAGCTGGTCGCAGAGCGTCGAGCGAATGTGGTCGACTCGGCTTTGTTTTTGTTGAGAAAAAATGAAAAGCTTCATCCTGCTACATCTGAAATGATGACTCTATTGCTCAGTGTACATAAAAAGAAATAAATAAGAAGAAAGAAAAAAATAAAAACATGGGATGATTAAATGTTAGTTTAGGTCTCCCTATCCACAGCAAAGGCGATCCAAAGAGAGGAAGGATGAAGGCAACATTTAGTGTTGAGTTGAACGGAACGCGGAAACTATGCACATGGTGTGACACCGGTCAGGATCACCTGTATGTGGAAGCAATCATTTGAGGAAGGTTAAAAACCCAGATATAATGAAAGGAAATAAGCAATAGGTGCTGGAAACAGGACGGTGGTGAATGGGGGTTCGTTCATTGTTCTATGAAATTTCCATTATAGTAACATAGCAAAAATTGAGCACAAACTTGTAAATTTATTCATTTATTTGTTATATAGACACTGGCGTGTTATTAACAGTGTTGATTCAATTTTCAGGCAATAATTTTCGAATGATAAACAAAAGTGAGTGGATACGGATTATTCAAATCATTTCAATGGTATCTATGTTCGTTGTAACGATGGTTCGTTACAAAACGCATAATATTTTTTTGCAGCATAAGAAGGTTAGCAAGCTTCCAGCTCCAGCTCATATCGCAGGTACCAAAAAGTTGACTACGTATTGGGACACATGTGTACCACTAGGTACATTGCTCATTCTATCGCCGGTATAAATGAGCTGCATGCCAGGTTTGTCATCACTTTTCAAAATTGATATTAGCGTTCTTATGTGGTATGGGCTCATGCAATCATTTTTCACAGTTCGTTTGATATATAGTGTGTTGCTGTAGAAGTAAAGACAGTTCTCTATTTTGCTTCTCACATCTTAACAACACCAACCCTGGCTGCCACACAATCCTGGCCGACGTGCGTTTCTACCTTACGCCACTACATGGAGCACATCATTTATACGTATTAAATACTACACACTTTCTACCTTAACTTTCAAGGTCTCTTCTACACGTTTCAGCCTTAACGTTTATCTCAACTAGTAAGGAATTCTTCCTATCAAAATTTTTATATATATAAGAGATATAAGGCTCCTTTAATAGAATGATGAAAACGCCGTATTACACAACCTGAGGACACGCAAAACAAAATAAGAAAACAAGCTTTAAAGGTAACTAAAGTAAAATACTAAGTTTTGTCCCCTTGATATGAACTTTCCGCGAATAACTTGAGGATTTTGGAGACGTAGCTCATTATTTGATGACTAGCGTACACGACCTATCAAAAATGATGGGATCTGATATGTTCTTATAGAAAAATCCCCAGAAGTTGATAAAAATCAAGTATATCCATCTTAATAGTAGCCTCGATTAAATTACTCATGTACATGTGACCCGGTGAAACTCGTTAGGTATCTCAGAAACGGTCATTTAGCATCTTAAAAGTGGGAAAAAGAAATAGATCAACAAATTGAAGGTGTTCTATGAAATTTCCATTATAATAAAATAACAGAAATTAAGCACAAACTTGTTAATTTATTCATTTATTTATTAAATAGACACGGCGTGTTATTAACAGTGTTGATTCAATTTTCACGCAATAATTTTTGAATGATAAACAAAAGTGAGTGGATACTGATTATTCATATCATTTCAATGGTATCTATGATACTAAGCATGCAGCAGATTCCCATTCTAATAACATGTTGTACATGTAAAATGCCACTAACTGTACACAATTGTGCTTAAATAACACTTCAGACAAAAAGATGTTGTTTGGAAGTACATATGTGTCGATTGCGTGAATTTAAATATGTATGTATGTATAAAACGTGCTTAGTTTGTGATTTCAGTCGACCAGCTACAAAGTGTTCACGGCCCCGAAACGAGTATTGGCCTTAGGGTAGGTTTAGAATAGTCAGTAATGAGGTTCACCATGTTCTTTATTAGGTAGGACGGCTGGCTAAGGGGTAACTAAAACCTGGCCTAAGAACAAATAACGTTAATAACAATAAAATATATTGGAGAACATGAGCAAATGATTAATGAAAAATTAATTACATTTTAAAGGACTAAGAAATTATTACAATAAAAGAAATGAGATGAAATTTATCAGATTTTGAAAGCTGAAATGACTATCGTGCAAGATGCATTTGAGAACCCAGCTTCAACGATCTCAATTTTTTGACATATGAAGCGTGATGCCGGGTCATTAGCCTATCACACAGTCAGTGTTGCCAATCTAGCGGTTTTCCCGCTAGATCTAGCGGTTTTATGATGGATCTGGCGGTATGAAAGTGGCATCTAGCGGCTAGCGGGAAATCTAGCGTATTTTTTATAGTTCCTAGCTATTTTCTAGCGGTATTTTTATTGCAGATTGTATTTTTTATATAAAATGTATTTGTGTTATAAACCACGTAAAGCTTTCACATTCAGTTTGGCTGAGCAAGCTCGTTTAATCCAGATTTTTTCTCGTTTGGTATGCGTTCTATGGCGAGCAACTGCTCGCTGCTAGCTAGTGCTAGCCGGCACCGTATGCCACGCTACCACGGCCGGCACGGCGGCCACGCGCAACCGCTAGAGTGTCGAACTCTCGATACGGTGTGTTGCCTGTTCGTAACCAAGACGCGTTCAAACATGCTAAATAAGTGAATAGTGATTTGTCGAAGGTGCACTGTAGCCTATACAAAATAAATTTAAATGGCAAATATAGTGACTCAACTAGCCACAGTAAAACTAAGAAACATGTTGATAAGAGTGGTGCTGCAGCGACAGATATAATTCGGTTTATTATTCATAAATGTAATGGAACAACATTACTAGGAGCCAATTGTGCATTTTATTTAACTTGCTATTCCGCCATTGTAAATTGTGTTTATCTGTTAGATATGTTTAAGTCCACAATCGGTGGCAGTAAGGTAACGTCCCAGTTAAAAATGCACAAAATAAGATGCTCAAGAGATTATAAAAAAAAGTTTAAAATCCTTATTTTCAGAATGATCTGCTGGTTGATGTTGGTGAGGGCAAGTACAGTCTACTCCTAGAAGAGTCAAATGACATAAAAATTTATGAAATGCTTGTATAATTAAGTTCTTTCAACTTATCTAGGTATTGTTAAATTGGAAACTTGTAATGCATAGTCTAACGTGGATGCACTAAAATGTAAGTTGAAAAGTAAAATACTTGATATTGGTAAAATTCTAGCAATCGGCACTGACAATGCCAGTGTCGTGGTTGTTGTAACCAATGGAACATATCAAAAGCTGAAAAAAGAAGTTCCTTCTCTAATAGAATTTAGATGTGTGTGTCATTCACAGTAGCTTGCTGTATCTCATGCAGCATTTGAATTTCTACCTCGAAATTTGGAATTTCTTTCGTCTGAAACATACGAGTGGTTTTCTGTGTCACATTCAAGACAAATATCCTGCAAAAAAAAACTGTACGTGAAAATTATTGTTTGAAATTCTTTTATTAAAATACCAGCAAACGGTCAGACAAGGTGGCTCTCAACCGAATGTGCAGTTTGTAAAACTTTAGCACAATGGATTGAGTTGAAATCGCATTTCTAAATAATCGCATTCAAAGAAGAAATACTCCGGGGTGTATTTATCTTCTTTTCAAATAAGTAGCTCTACTTATCAAATACCAAGAAGTGTTCTTCAAAAAATTGGAACTTGAGAAGCATGTCCAAGTTTTTCAACGGACCAAACCCCGAGTTTCAGTACTGATTTAGAACCTGAACCTGATGAATGAAAACTGTAATTTTAAGGGTCATAAATCATTATATATATTATACCAATGATATGCCAACGTAAAACAATGTGTATTAACTTCGTTCTTCCTAAAAAATCTCCAAAATGGGTTAGCGGGAATTTTAGCGGAATGTAATCAAAATCTAGCGGTTTCTAGCGTTTTTTTAAGAAGTTTCTGGCGGTTTTTGATCCAGTGGAGTTGGCAACACTGATCACACTGGGCAACCAGTGTGGCGTTGCCAATTGCAGAGGGAGGTTATAACTCGCAGTGACAGCGGCATTTGAAATTTCATCATTAAATGAAAAGCATCAAGAACGTACACAAAACTTAGATCCTGGTTTGCGCTTTTAAATGTCCTTGCATTATTTATTGAGATTGAAGAGTCGTACGACTATTGATTCAATATAATTCTTTTGATGTATTATTGACTCCTAGGAAAATATTTGATTTGTGAGAATCAATATAAAATGCTATAAGATAAGCATCATAATATTGTAATAAATTTTTAACATCTTTTTTACAGCTCATATTCGCATATCAATATAATAATTGGTTTTTATACAGCACAGAAATAAACAGAAGAAACAATAAATTACTTAATTAAGCACATTCATTAACTTATTAAAAATAGGAAGACTAATGACACAACGCTTAGACTCATTTTGTACTAATTTTGTACTAATTGGTTGATAAAATCGATAAAAGTGAACGTTTCGACCAACTAGCAGTGGTCATTCTCAACACTGTAAAAGTAAAGATTACAAATCAGACATCATTCAGAAAATCACAATGGTAAAAACAAACATGAAATTAGAAACATTTGCTAACAAACTATTTGTAGGGGATAGGCAGACTGCATATCATTGAGATTTGGCTTTAGTCTATAAATGATATGAGATTCTAATATTCTGAGTTCTATTAGGCCGAGGAAGTAACCCAATAGCACTCAGAATATTAGAATCTCTTTTCATTTATAGACTAAAGCCAAATCTCAATGATATGCAGTCTGCCTATCCCCTACAAATAGTTTGTTAGCAAATGTTTCTAATTTCATGTTTGTTTTTACCATTGTGATTTTCTGAATGATGTCTGATTTGTAATCTTTACTTTTACAGTGTTGAGAATGACCACTGCTAGTTGGTCGAAACGTTCACTTTTATCGATTTTATCAACCAATTAGTACAAAATTAGTACAAAATGAGTCTAAGCGTGGTGTCATTAGTCTTCCTATTTTTAATTAAGATCTCCAAGAATTGGAACTTTGACTTCTTTAATTCATTAACTATATTGATATACGAGGTTCAAGTAGTTATGTTCAAGTCTAAAGAACAATTAAATGGTTTGATCATTAGAAGCTGAATAAAGTATTGCCTATTTTCTACCCGTTACCTAAGATAGAAAATTGAAATGAAAGTCCTGACTTCTTAGAGTCAGGACTTCAGGACTTCATAGAGTCAATCTTCTTTTCCCTGTCCTTTTTGTGGCAGTTAGTACTGTTTTTTCTATTTGGTTTGATGGCTTCGGTAGTTTCATCATATTCAGCTAAACTGTTTGAGCTTATAAACCTATGGTTTATTATTTTTAAAATTCTGACCACTTTATTTATATATGGAAAAGTGACAGCATTTGAAAATGAAACGTCACGAATGTATGGTAAATGGTAATATGTCGCTTTGTTTTGTACATAAATTGCGACTAATTATACGCCTAAAATGATACTTAATTGCATATATATTAACACCTAATAGCATTCCATATTGTAGCGCATTTATTAACATTTTCCATGTAACGTGCACCACAGGTGGTACATGGAGGTAATTTTCATATTGCTGTTGCAACCTCAATTTTCATAAATACTTAATCAAAGCTGAAAACAGGCACGATCCAGTTATGTTTGGTATTTTCAAAATAGTTTACTACAATTAACTTGAAATTTGAGTTTGGTGTTGAACTTGGATACCTAGTTACCGCAGTCAAAGTGTTAAATCCTTCGACTTTCTATTGAATGGCGGACCGAGTATGTTGGCTCAGTGGGAGGCGGTGTCCCTAGCATAGGACATTGATGAGAGCCTTCTATTATCAATTGTATGGCGGATCGAGACCATAGTGAACCAGACGGAGACAGTGTCACAAACAACCTCACACTACGACGCTCAGTCGAGCACTGCTTCGTCGCCTCGCTCTGAGGTGAACGAGGTTTTTGAACAAGCGCGGAAAACAAAACTCACCCAGCAACTGCAGTCCGTTGCTCTCAGAAGCATACGTCGCTGCTTTTTATGGCAATTGTTGCCCCGTGTAATAGGGCCTTAAACTCAGCGACAACAACAACAACAACAAACTCTGGCATTTACGGAGGCTTTATTTCCAATTCAAGTTTGATACGTATCACCTTGTACATAGGATTTTCAAATGCCTTATAACTAACGCCAGGACGCCATGACGCTTTCCCCCGGTCAAGACCGGTACCCATTTCAGACACCTGGGTAGAGTGAGGTATTGTGCTTGGAATTTTTCCCCTATACCCAACAGAGAAAATCGCAACATCGACATTGATCTCCCCCGTGGTACAGTCGTGTTGTGGGAATGTTTTTTAGTTTCATAGACTAAGGGGACACTAAAGTTTCATGAATGCGCATATTAGAATCACTGCACATGCACACAAAATGATGATACCATTGCTCAATGATATCCACAGTTTTTACCTTCTAAACATCATCGTAATATATATATATATATATATATATATATATATATATATATATATATATATATATGTATATATAGGAAAATATATATAGAGGCGCATGAGTAACGCACTTTTTTAAAACATTAATAATAAATAAACTATGAAAGGTATAACGATGGGGATAATTGCAAACGATAGATAAACTCCAAAAGTTTATTTACATGTCGTATAGTGTCTACAGATACCCGGTGTATATTGCGGTGATAAATCTTTAAAATTTACCTTCAAAATGGTGCGCTACACGAAAGAGCAGCGAGCAAAAATTGTTGAACTCTACTTTTCATGTAATGGTTCAATTATTGCGGTGCAGAGAAGTTGCACGAACATTTTTAATGATGGAAGAAGTCCTGATAAAAATTACATAGAGCAATGGTCTCTAATTTCCAAGAAATCAGAGATGTTAAGTCCAGTAATGAACAGCTTCATTAAAAAAGTACGTTTATGTCTGACCAACAATGGTAATTATTTAAATGATATTATTTTCCATACTTAGTTGTAAAGTAAACTTTAGGAGTTTCTTTGTTTTTTGCAATTATCCCCATCGTTATACCTTTCATACTTTATTTATTATTAATGTTTTAACAGGGTGCGTTGCTTATGCGCCACCCATGACAGTACGACAATATTTGCATGCATCAACAGTGTTCAATAATATGACTTGCATTTAATTTTTTTACGTCTCTCTCAGGCAAGATTTCAATTTACAATGAAAATTTCAGAGGAAAATGGACCCAATTTCCGTCATTTCTTCGATAATAAACATGCGTTGTTAAAGAGTCAGCTGTGCCAGGTTTGCTGATCACACTATTCTCTCCTGCCTTCTTGCTGTTTATGCTTATTTGAAGGGTATACCAGACACGTAAGAAAATATTGAATTCTGCCCTGTCTGATGTTCTATGTAACAGTCTCCTGTTTCATATATTTAAAAAAGCTTTGTGATGATAAAAGGTATATATTTCTAGCAAGCACCTTGTACATTCTCGGTACAATTTGGCCTATTTTCAGTGCTGGGAATCATCGGTAAGATGTCATTGCGATATCAACCGAGATCATAGCATTTTAGAACTTAATTTTAGAATCGAAAGGAATTTGGATATTGTGACTGTCAGTATTTAAAACTGGAAAGGAAAAGATATATATAATTGTTTACTTTGTGCATACTCGAATTATAAATAAAAGTGCCTCCGCTCCGAAAAAGGAACTCTTTTTCTAGTATCCGTTCTTCGGTCACCAATCGGAGAACCTTAAAAAAGACTTTGTCATCCTTCTTTCGAAACAATTTCGCATATTTATTATAAATTAATAATAGTCATTCCGCATAAAATATGACAATATTTTAAATTATAAAGATAGAACTCCAAAGGATTTCATTTCATCTGTGATTCACAAATATAGTTGCGCACAGTGTGCGTTTGCGTACGTGGGCTCGACCAGTCGAGCCCTCAGTATTCGTGTTGCAGAGCACGCCGGCAGGAGCTTTAGAACTAATCAGTTACTTTCCACACCTTCCCACTCTTCAGTCCGCTCTCATGCAGAGAAGTGCAGCATTCCTGTTATATTAGGCGATTTTAGAGTGATTTTTCTCTGCATCAAACCAAATGAACCTCAGTATATTAGAATCTCTCCTCATTTTACATGAAAAACTGGTTTTAAATGATATGCAATCAGCTTTCCCTCTACAACTAACGTAATTTTAATTCTGAACATTTTATTTGGTCCATCAATGTGTTTTTTTGCTTTTCTTTTTCCATGATTGACGTAAATTTGACATATGACTAGTTTTTTTCTACTTGTTTTTAGGTTGATAATAACCCTACAGGTCGAAATGTTCCAGAAATTTTATTGATTGGCTTTCCTAAATAGATAATGATCTCATTCAAGACGTGTATCTTGACACTTGTATTATCAGAGATATAATCATATAATCGATATAATTTAACTCTGATTTATCGATAACGATATAATCAGAGTAAAACAATGTTGACATAGCGCTGATTTGGACATATCCTGCAAAAAGAGACAAATCTACGAGTCCAAAATTCGAAGAAACTAACTTTGACGTCCTTCAAAAACTATATGGCGGGAAACGATGTGTTGTGAAAAATAATTAAAATGTACAACTACACTGTCGTCTACTCACTGCAGAAACAAACGTTCTAACGCGAAGGTGCACATGCATACTATTATCTAAACCTTTATATTGCAACAAACATCAAATTCCACCGTGAGTCATCGTTTGGAAACAGTGGTCATCTAATGTTTACAAAGCTATAAATGTGTAGGGTGTATGACAGTTAACATGCGTCCTCACAGCCTGAGAGTAAACCAATAAGTCTCATTAACATGACGCAATGAGTAGTGGCGATAACAACTGTTATTTTCTCATACGTAACGACAGCGAACAAACATCCAAATTTGCAAAGGTAACGAAAATTATATCTTAACGCTCCAAATTCACTTATATTCACGGACACTAAATCCCAGATTATCTTGACATTTTTTGACATTTCCACTTGGAAATATTTCTTATAAACCCTGCCGAAAAATATCGTCACCAGTACTACAGAACAAAAAACACAAAACGTAAGAATTCTTTGCGTGTCGTAGGTCTGATCAATCTACAACCAGATCAACCAGTTATGGAGCCATCATACACTCGGACAGGTATTCAAATACAACTGTGGTGTCTGGAAAAAATCTAAATAAGTGGTTCTAAATTCATAGTGTTGTTTTTTATTCAGATTATATTTTTATGAGTACAATAAGTTAAATTATTTCAAAGAACCTCACGCATCAAAGTAATGGAGTCTATCTGGCAACATTCTCCCCATGCCGTTCCGTGAGCTCTGCTCGTCATAGCCGTGTTGTTTAAGGACCTGCCTCCGTGCGAGCATGGAGGGTTCGAATCCCAGCGCTGGGTGGCGATTTTTCCCGTTGGGTTTAGGGGAAAAATTCTAACACAATAACCCGCTCTTCCCAGGTGTCTGAAATGGGTCTCGGTCCTGACCGGGGGAATGCGTCATGGCGTCCTGGTGTTAGTTATAAGGCATTTGAAAATCCAATGTACAAGGTGATATGTATCAGGCTTGATTGGAAATAAAGCATCCGTAGAAGCCGATATTTTTTTTCTGAGCATTGTCCCATTCACCCGCAAGCCTAAGTACCGAGCAGGACCGTCCGTTCCCCTTGTCCCTACACGATCGTCTGGGTGAGCGTCTATTTTTGGTCTTTGAAAGTCTTCAATTGTGTAGTTAAAATAAATATCGTTTAAGATACAATTAATAGATTGGGCAGAATATTGCTAAGAAATTCAATAGTTAGAGAAATCATGTATTTTGAGGCGGCGCTGAGTCGCCGGTTCTGTGTATAGGCTAAGCCGTACTTTGCCGTGCCTAGAAATCTCCACACTCGACAGTGCCGTAAGAGAATACATTAAAAGTTAAAAAAATGTTTCACTATAGTTTAAGGAAACTTATTTTGTAGATTTCCTTGACATACATATTCAAGATAAATGATTTCGTACGTGTTGTTAATCAGTAATTAGTCAAGTAAAAATTCTGTAGTTGATGGATTAGTTAAATTTTAACGTTCGTATTGTTAATTGAATCCAGTAAAACTTTGACCCACATTAGATTTACCTAAATATCAGAGTTAGAGCATTATCTGAATTATAATGAATAACCGATTACCTTGTGTCTCGTGTAGTGACCCGGCATAACGCTTCATTTGTCAGTAAATTGAGATCGTTAATTGAAGCTGGTTTCTTAAATGCATCTAGCACGATCGTCATTTCAGCTCTCAAAGTCTGATAACTTTCATCTCATTCCTTTTATTGTTTATCTTCTTAGTTCTTTAGAATGTAATTAATTTTTCATTAATCATTTGTTCATGTTCTCCTATATTATTTATTGTTGTATTGTTATTCCCGTTAAATGTTCTTAGGCCAGGTTTTAGTTACCCCTTTACCAACCGTCCTGCCTCTTGATGTTAAGCCTCATCACTGACTATTCTAAACCTACCCGAGGGCCAATACTCATGGGAAGGGTTTGAATACTCTGTAGCTGGTCTACTGAAAAAAATTTATACATTTTTAAATTCACGCAATCGACACATTTGTACTTCCAAATAACATCTTTTTGTCTGAAGTGTTATTTAAGCACAATTGTGTACAGTTCGTGGCGGTCTACATGTACCACATGTCATTGCAATGGGAATCTGCTGCATGCTCAGTATCATAGATATCATTGAAAGATATGAATAATCAGTACCCGCTCACTTTAGCTTATCATTCGAAACTTATTGCGTGAAAATTGAATCAACACTAATAATAACAAGCCAGTGTCTATTTAATTTATAAATAAATAAATTTACAAATTTGTGCTTAATTTTTGCTGTGTATTTATAATGGAAATTTGAAAGAACATCTTCAATTTGTTGATCCATCTCTTTTTCACGCTCTTATGATGCTAAATGATCGTATCTGTGACACCATACGAGTTTCACCGGATAACAGGTACATGAGTAATTTAATCGCGCTACTATTAGGATGGATATTTCTGTTTTTCATTAACATATGGGAAATTTTTTCTGAAGAACACATCAGATCCCATCATTTTTGTTAGGTCGTGTACACTAGTCATCAAATAATGGGCCACGTCTCATCAATCCTTAAGTTATGATCGGAAAATTCACTTCGGGGTGACAAAACGTATTATATTACTTTAGTTACCTTCAAATACTTGTTTTCTTATTTTGTTTTGTGTGTCATCAGGTTGTGCAATACGGTGTTTACATCATGCCATGGACAACGATGTAATAAAAAAAAAAACGAAGTAGGAGCTAAAAACAGGACGGTGGGGAATGGGGTAACGATGGTTCGCTACAAAACTCATAATATTTTTTTTCAGCATAAGAAGGTTAGCATATTTCAAGCTCCAGCTCATATCGCAGGTACCAACAAGTTGACTACGTATTGGGACACATGTGCACCACTTTGGTACATTGTTCATTCTTGCACCGGTATAAATGAGCTGCATGGCAGGTTTGTCATCACTTTTTAAAATTGGTATTAGCGTTCTTATGAGGTATGGGCTCATGCAATCATTTTCCACAGTTCGTTTGATATATAGTGTGTTGCTGTAGAAGTAAAGACAGTTCACTATTTTGCTTCTCACATCTTAACAACACCAACCCTGGCTGCCACACAATCCTGGCCGATATGCGTTTCTACCTTACGCCACTACATGGAGCATATCATTTATACGTATCTCATACCAAACACTTTCTACCTTAACTATCAAGCTCTCCTACAGGTTTCATCACTTAAGTGTATCTCAACTTATTAAGGACGAGATTCCTTTCAAAATTTTATATATAAGAGATTTAAGGCCCTTAACGTAGAATGATGAAAACGCCGTATTACACAACCTGATGACACACAAAACAAAATAAGAAAACAAGTTTTGAAGGTAAATAAAGTAAAATACTAAGTTTTGGCAGCTTGATATGAACTTTCCGAGAATAACTTGAGGATTGTTGAGACGTGGCTCATTATTTGATGACTAGTGTACACGACTTATCAAAAATGATGGGATCTGATATGTTCCATTGAAAAATCCCCCAGATGTTGATGAAAATCAAGTATATCCATTTTAATAGTAGCCTCGATTAAATTATTCATGAACATGTGACACTAAATTGCTCGTCGTGTCGTGAGACTAGCGAACTTGCCTCCGTCCAGGCAGACCCTGGTTCGAGTCCCGGCGCTGGTGGCGATTTTCTCTGTTGGGTATAGGGGAAAAATTCCAAGCACAATACCCCACTCTACCCAGGTGTCTGAAATGGGTACCGGTCTTGACCGGGGGAAAGCGTAATGGCGTCCTGGCGTTAATTATAAGGCATTTGAAAATCCAATGTATAAGGTGATATGTATCAGGCTTGAAATTGGAAATAAAGCATCCGTAGATGCCTTCATTATTATTATTATTATTATTAACTGTACACAATTGTGCTTAAATAACACTTCAGACAAAAAGATGTTGTTTGGAAGTACATATGTGTCGATTGCGTGAATTTAAATATGTATGTATAATAAAATGTGCTTAGTTTGTGATTTCAGTCGACCAGCTACAAAGTGTTCAAGGCCCCTACACGAGTATTGGCCTTAGGGTAGGTTTAGAATAGTCAGTGATGAGGTTTACCATGTTCTTTATTAGATGGAATGCCACGATGGAATCATTTTTTCCAATCATGATTTATAAATTATAGGCATGGTTGAAGAATTGATAAATTTCTTCTAGCAAGATACATCAATGACTATTTTGAGTGCAATAATCATATCACCATATCTGATTAAAAGCTGACCACATACCGTGGCTAATTACTTATTCACTATCTTCAGCTCAATAACATCGATTCTAATTCCAGAAATTAATCCATCTAGGCCCTACAATGAAACTGTAAAAAAATGGGATTAAATTTTACTTTAATGTTGTCAACGATTTTCATAATTTTGTTGCAAAGAATCAATAAAGGAACACATATAAGAATGTTTTACATGAATGACATTCTGCTACCCCTCACGACCCAACCTCTTTACGCTTGTAATAGGGGGTTAGCTTCCGTTTCTATTGCAAAAACAATGACTGCTTTTGTGCAAAAAAAGGCCATTCAGGAGCGCCTTTTGTAAAACTTCAGTCTTAAATAACTCAAAACCTAAGCATTTGCAAGCACATTGTCATTCATGTAAAACGTCTAAAATTGACTACAGTATCTATCTATAGCAACAAAATTATGAAAATCGTTGACATCATTAAAGTAAAATTTGACCAAAATTGGGCTAGCATTTCATTACCAATCTTCTTAACACATTTACATCGTTAGAAATTCATAACCTGTAATTTAAACCAATTCAGTCATCAATCAACATGAATAACACTATTTCTCCCGAGACCGATCGAGAAATTCAAAACGTCGTGCATCCTACAACATAAAACGAGTGAATGTCCTCGAACTTGAACGCCATGGTCACATAGACGCTGGAATGAGCCACCACTAATCAAACAATCATCGCACGAGCCTGTTTTTTGACTGATATACCAAGCAAACACGTTCCACGCTCAAAGGACACATCCTCTCTATCACTGAAATGAAATCAGAACATTCAACAGGTCTCAGAACGGATGACTCTCTTGTCATCACCGTCAAACGAATAAAGGAAAATGTTCCGCTTTCTTTTCACCCAACTACCCTGGGAAAACATACCATGGCTGGGAAAAATCGAGGAGATGCAGTGTTTTACTGCTATGCGTAATTTAACGTAATATCTTATTATAAAACAATATACAATATGTACACAAATACAATTGACTTTCGTTATACACCAAACACATCACTGGGATTTTGAATGAAACTATGAAACTAAGAATTGGACTGCATTTTTTAGTAAAAACTATATAAGAAATAGATGATTCGGGATAGATTACATATGAACACATGACCTCTCTCAACGACAGGCTCATGGATACTAAATAATCATGCATACACAATGGCGGGTCTGTGTGCTGCGGTTGTCACTCATGAAGTCGTGAGGAACACGAGTGAGCTATTGGATAATGAAACCATAATACAGCGTCCAAACCGAGTGTATTATGAAACATTCAAACTAACAAATAGTGCATATCTAATTGTGCTCCTACGTTACATTTTCACTTCATGTTGATTGCCCTCGTAATTTTAATCATTCTGCATGCCCATTTTCCTTATGCCTTTGCATTGACATGTTCCATTTTAAGAGCATAAGGTGTACCTGCTTTGTTAGATGAGAAAAAATTTTAAACTGAGGAAATCATATTGATTAAAAAATTTGTTGTATTTTATGTCAGATGATGCATGGTTTAGAATACCAAGCCTCATGCTTGACTAACACCCTTTTATATCGTCCCTGAACTCACATAAAATATATATTATCACCGCTGATTATAATTTATCAGATTTAACAGCGTTAATTCATCGAATTTTCTATTTTCAAGAACCTTCATATCAAGTTGTTCTGATTCACATACAACCCAATTTACATTCGTTCGAAATAATGTCCTTGAGGAAAATCAAAGGATGCTACGAGACAGAATGGACACTCCCCAAAGCTGTGGGCGAAAAGCAAAATTATTTTAAATCTGAATGCTCTAGCATTCCTTTGAATTTTGAAAGAATGGGATAATAAAGGGATGTTCTATTAATAACTCTCACTCCTCCATCTTTGAGATGGATTTAAACTATTTCTTCAGTACCTAATGAATAGCTAAGTGATCGACCAACTGAAGATAATAACATATATCAAGCGCTATTTCTGTATAGTTTTCATTCTAGCAAGTACTTCATTTTCTTTGGAAGAAAGACCACGTCTAATTTGAGAGCACAATTCTGCTGAAAAGTGTGAGTTAATTTATTGAGCCAACAAGCTCGAGTCTCTATCAAAAGTGTTATATTCTTGATGACTCACTTTGAGTACCATTTAGTAAACCGGCATTTATGTCTTGTAATTTTTTATTAACACCTTCACCTCTTTTTGCGGTTGTTAACGGTTGGTTTAGCTAGGTTGTAAGTAGCAGAATTGGGAAATCAACTTAATAACGTGAATACATTTTTATCTTTCCTAAGAAATATGAAAAATACGACTGTATTTTTACGAGGAAATACGAGGGGTATTCAAGAAATACGAGGAAATTCTCCATTTTTTATTGATTTGTACGTAAAATAGATTTATTTCTCAACATAATCTCCGTCACGGTCGATTTACTTCTCCAGGCAGTGTTTCCATCCATTTAATAAACCATTTTTGAAAAGTTCGCAGCCTGATTTCTAAGCCAGGTTAGTGATATTGAAACGAACTCCTTTCAGATGTTCTTTGAGTTTTCAGAAAAGGAAAAAATAAGATTGGACTAGATCTGGGCTACAGGGTCGATGTGGCAGCAATTCCATTCGAATTTCTATCATAATTTCCTAATTGTCACCCGTGCAGAATGCGCTGGGGCATTGTGATGATGGAAGAGGATTCCACGGTAAAGCTTTCCTGGGCGCCTTTTAGCTAATTCTGCTCTCGATGTTCGTATAACTTCTACATAATACGATCCTGTGACAGTTTTTCGAATTTCTAAAATATCGACTAGCACAACCCCTTCCGAGTCGCAGAAAACAGTACCCATCACCTTGTTGGCGGACCTCTCAGACTTGAATTTGATTGGACCAGCTGACTCAAGCGGAATCTATTGTCTGGACTGCTGTTTTGTTTCAGGATCATACTGGTGAATCCATATTTTATCCCAGTAATGATTCGAGGGAAAAAGACGTCTCCATTTGCTTCAATTTTGGTCAAAATCGTTCTTGCCAGTTAACATCTGAGGTTTAGCTGATTTGTGCGCAATACTTTTACAACCCATCGGGCCGAAAGCTTGCTCAGACCTAAATCCTCATGTAGAATTGAATGAGCTGAACCAACTGATAGGCTGAACCAACTGATGAGCTGAACCAACGGATAGTTTGAACTATCTCACCAACTGACAATCTTCAATCTTCTTAGACTAAGCTCCCAATAGAATCATCATTTTCAACATTTTTTGAAGTTGCTGGTCTTCCACGACCTTCATCGTCTTCAGCAGCTTCTTTACCATCGATAAAGCTTTTCATCCATTTTGTAAACGCAAGTTTTCTTCGGAGTATGGTTCCCATAAACTGTCGTCAAAGCTTGAATGATCCCATTCCTTTCCAACCAAGTTTCACTATAAACTTGATGTTGATTCTTATCTCAAAATTTTTTTGAACCATGGGTGATAATTCACTTGTTTTCAACTAACATCTACTGCAAGCGACCAGTGTATAGTCTAGTTCAGACTCTTTCTCCTGACATGGTTTAACAGGTTTCAACTTGCTAGTTCTAGTGTATCTTAAGAATTCCACGTATTTTTGAAGGCCCCTCGTAACATTTTCCCTCGAAAGGATCAGTTATTGTTTGAAAAAGATCGTGAAATAAATGAACTCTCATTCATCGAGATCGGTACCTGAATGAGCTATTCACCTAGTGGTACACGTAAGTCTAAAATGGAGGAAACGTCTTACCTGGGGTGAATATTTCATACCTTGGAATGAACTGAACATAAATGTTCATGAGTACCAAAAAATGCACTAACTCGACCTTTTCCCTTATTCATCACATTTACTAAGGAGGTAACATATACTGGGGAAGTATTTGCTATACATTTAGTTGTTACGACTCATGATTTGAACATTTTCTTGAAAATGCGAGATTTTGACGAACGAAACTGAAGACTCGCCGCCGCAACTCCATTGTATTACTGGCTGTGACATTACACTCACTCGACCAGTTTAGTTGTTTACGTTGTGAATCACAACTACGATTTCAAAATATTAGGCGTTTCCATTCTTTCGTTCAACCCTCGTACATATAAGTATTTATATACATAAATGAATGTAGCTCTCTACTTTCAGGAATAGCAACCGCAATTCCTAAAGCTAGTGAAATTTCAGCGACTTAAAATCCGTTCAATTTTATTCACACTGAATACTTTCCAAGTAAAATAGTGAGGGAATACTTCACTTTCAAAATTTTTCCACAGAATTAGCGAATAAGTTTGAGCAAAAATTCTCTGAGAGAAATGAGCTTCACAGCGCTCAGAGTTTATTCTAAAGAATTTAGCCTTTATGTGAGCCCGCACGAAAAAGAAAATTGTTGGAAAATGATAAATTTTTTCGTATTAAAAATCCATATCACTTCTTCATGAATGAAAGAAAAATTTTTTTGAGCTTCAGGAGGGGGCAATTCCTGATGTCTTGTTACCCACCTTTGTTACGCACCTCATGGGAAGGAATTGAGATCTATTTTTTGAGGGTTTGCTTTCATCAAAGGTCACTCCCAGGATAGAAACAGCAATAAAGTACACATCAAGGTAAAATTTTAGGTTATTTCACATTCTTATTTCAAAGTTAGCGTTTTGCACTGCTGTATGAGCATTTACTGTCATGCTGTCATACCAGTAAAACCATTCAGAAACGATATATATTTACAAACATAACCTATTACCGCCGCCAGTTTCGACACTGAGGAAATATTCTCCCTCAATAAAATGATGATGAGTCTCCAGAAATTCATTGTACATCGCATTCCATTGATAATACCACATCTTCCTATTATATTGCAGAAATTGTGAAGCTTTTGCTGTAAAACATATTATTTCAGAATAGTGTTGAAAGACATTTTTTGCAAAGAAACAGTTCTTGTGCATTTATGAGCAGCTTTCATCTAAATTGAAACAGTCGTGTGTAATTACTGATTCAATTCCTTGGAACTCCCTTCAAGAATGTTCCCAAGACTTGGTAAAAATATAAAGTGTTACATCAATTTTTCCCTTCCGGCCAACATGGTTTTGAAGCTGCACACCCACGAGTTCGCCGTTTCCTAATACAGCTCTTTTGACTCCGCTATGATGGCATCAAATAGGGGTAAATAAAAAATTGTGAAGCATTTTCGTATATTTCCGGTAGACTTAGGGCAAAAATCTCTTAAGAGGAGCACTTTTACCACAATCTAATGAGTAGAAGTCGTTACGTATTTTTAGTTCCACAAGGTCAAAATTTATAGCCTTGCTAAACAGAAGTTCTCTGCATTTGATTCTTCTGATCTCTTTTTCGGTAGTGGTAACAGAAATTTTTTTCAGTTTCTTTGGTGGCCACCTGGTAATACGATAGAGAAATGGCGCGTATACAATGGGAGCATGAATAACCAAGACCTGAAAATTTTCCAGCTCATTCAAATAATAAGTCATCAAAAATTGGTGTAACTCCGAAATATCGCGTAGACAAAGCGATTGTAGATTCGTAAATTCATGCATCTGAGGTACATTATGGGAATGAAGATTTGATGGAGCGCTTGTGTTCAATTCCGCGGTTGGAATTTGATTTTTGAGTTTTGTAATTTCTAAATGTTTTATTTGCGGGCAATTTCGTGCAACAATGGACATAGCCTCACTAAAGTAACAATTTCGACCGCCAGCAATGGTGAGATGAGTGAGGTTGCTGCACTGAGTCACAATTTTACGCATAAATAGGGAATTCGCTGCGTCACATTTCAGCCTCCTGATGTATGAACTTTTTTCCTTAACGGCCTCAACATACTCATCGCATTTGTTTTCGTCAAAACCCTCGAAGTAAACACTTTTCCAGAGGATTGGGTGGTCACCTAGTCGTCTGAACCGTTCATGAGCTTTTTGCACGTCCAATAGTTGTGTAGTGGACATTCGAGAGAAAATTTCGTACATAACATCGTCTGGCAGGAAACAATGAGAAACGGAGCTATCGCAATCATACTTTCCAGTTGAGACGCTCGGGCTGAGAGGTGTCAGAGGCATCTGGAAAAGAAAAATTACCATTACTGCACGTACGTGGTCATAGCTAACTGTGCAAATCGTGATATGGGAAAAATTGTAGAATCATAGATCTATTCACTCTAATGGCTATACTAAATTTAAACACAAATTTTTTAGTATCATATTTATTATATAAGAATCCCATAAGGAATTTTGGGACGTATGACGTATGATTGTGACGTGTTTAATGATATTATCCCAACTGTCCGCAATAGGAGACCAATGTCGAGTACCTGGTAAATACAATTTTTTTCATTTTATTGTATGACATCGAATACACCGTCATTGAAATGCAATCTTAAAAATTCAGCAACGGCTTAATTCAACGATAAACGTTTTTTATGTTTACGAAAGTGATGTTAGGATATTTATTAATATTCCATTTCTTTCACGAGCCTCTTGAGTTACCTAATTTCTTCAATAGATATTGAGATCACTGGACACATAGACAACACATGCACCGAGATCAGTAATGAGGTGTGAATTCAATTGAAAGGAAAACATACAGCAACAACACCGATGTTCACATGACGCGTTCAACGCAGCTTTAATACCACGTCACTCTCATGCATTCACTCATTTTTAATCAGTGAAAAAACACTTGCGATAAAACTCAGAAATGCAGTATTAAAGTTGTTCATGAGTTCATGGTAAATAGTGCTATTGAATGCATTGTGGAGTAACATCAGTCACAAGCGTTAGTTATTCGCGATTATTTTCAAATTTCTCTATCATGAAGAATGTACCTCGTTCTTCACGCGTTGAGAGACGGAGAAAATTGCTCATCATATTTCTAGGAACACTCAATCTTAAATTTTTTGTCCCTCTTTCTATTTATAAAATAACATTACGATGTAACAAAATGGCTATAAATACAAGTTTTATCTCATGGCTGGAAGTACAATTTCTATATTGTCTATATTATTTCTATATTGTCACGCTGTTAAAATCGTGAATCTAATTCAATAGTTGAATCAGAAATGATGAAAACTATCATCTATTCTGTATTTCTATTTCTAATCATTTTTGTTTTGATCCTAGTTGTAGCCTTGAATGAAAACTTTTATTTGTATTAAAAAATATCACATCATCTCAAAAAGCGAATATTGAAATAGAAGAAGCATTACATATTCACAAAGTTAAACCGGCCCTCAACACAGATGCTAATACTTTTTTGCTCTAAAACTATTGAATAAAATGCAGCTTAGAAGTTTGGAACATCCGCTCGATCTTCCATTTCACTTCTTTCTCTGGGCCATGAACATGTATGGAGTAGTTGTGTGATATTAACCAGTCTTCTGGATTTCTGGTGATCAATATTTCTGTTGTAGAAATTATTCCCACCAATGGAGTCATCTTGTGATGGGATTTCCAGTATTTTTATTGCGTCTGATTTTGCTTACGTATTGAATTTTCATTTTAACATTGTGATCGTAAAAATTTGTTTAGTATTTCCAGCATGAAAATGAAGCTCGCAACATCGAAACGTTGCTTCTAAAAATAGCCTAGAGATATGGAATTTTTCAGATGGAGTGTTTCAGAGAATATAAAAGATTTTCTCTGTGTTATTCGCTAATTCTTTTTTCAAATCCTTAATAGAAATATTTGTAGTGATAGGTTGCAAAATACATTTTATTTCTTTGATTTTAGTGTACTTTTGCGGATTAGGGAGAGGTAGCCTAACTTCCAATTCATGGAAACACGAAATAAAATGAGCAAAATTGATAAAATCTTTGTTTCAGAAGACTGTAGCAATTTACATCGCTCGTGAGTGATGAAGGAATAATTTTGATGTCAAAATTATGAAATACAGAAATTTGATGCAATGAAATTAACCCAAGCGTTGACGAACCAGGCGGGCAATCACCCAAATAAGCGAGAGGTTGTGACGATCACACAACCACGCGAGACGTTATGACGATCACACAACCACGCGAGAAGTTATGACGATCACACAACAACGCGAGAGGTTATGACGATCACACAACCACACGAGAGGTTATGACGATCACACAACCACGCGAGAGGTTATGACGATCACACAACCACGCGAGAGGTTGTGACGATCACACAACCACGCGAGAGGTTGTGACGATCACACAACCACGCGAGAGGTTATGACGATCACACAACCACGCGAGAGGTTATGACGATCACACAACCACGCGAGACGTTACGACGATCACACGAGAGTACGAAAGCCTTTATCGATCTTTTACCTCGCTTAGGTTAGGAAGTCGAACGGAATCGACAAAAATGTTTGCCATTGCCTATACTGTGGGTGCTCACACTCTACACCTCATTGTTCATACATAAGTCATACTCTCTCTGTTCCGAAATTGTTGTACTTAATCAATTTTCAGGTTGTTCGTGACAACATGTAATTTTTTTTTAAATTCGTAGCTTCAGCTGTAAAACTTCCGTTATATTTTGAATAAACTTTCCTTCCTTGTGAAAACAACTTGGAATACACACTGAATAATGTTTCTGCTGTTATGAAATGGATATCCATTTTCTTAGATTCATTAGTCTTTTACAAAATGAAGTTTACTATAAGCGAAAAATTTCACTATTTTCCACTCATGTTAACTTGAACTAAATTAGTTTTGAACAGAATATTTTAAATCATAGTGTAATAAAAGAGCACCCCGAATTTCATAGTTCTTGCGAGCCAAACAGTGACCCTGAAGCTAAAATAAGCTCAAAACCTTTTAGTGGCAGTTGCAGTGAACTGCCCCTGAGAAGGAACAAAACATGTATGTTTTATTTCTTCCGATGAGAATATGGCAACGATATAACCATATGTATCAGTATTCTGCGTTATGAATTAAACTATTACAACGGCACCGAACTATTCTCATTGTGTACTCCGATGAAAAGAAAAAACAGACACTTGCACCAGTGTACAAGGGAACTGGCACCGTGTTGAACAAACTATAATGATGAGTTGAGACCGTTGAAATGAACATATTTTACTGGATAAAAGTGTGTGTGAAATAGCTGGGTTAAAGAGTTACAAGGACTTGGAATCCAAAACGTATGGAACAAAAGTTCAACATTGATCGCGTCCAGTAATCACTGCACCGGTGTTTGAACGCTCGCATTGCGACAGATGGGTATCATGCTGAACAAGAACATTTCATTTCACTGGCGCTATTCAAGTACGAATTTTTCTCCCCTACGTTTCAAATTTCCAGTTATCGTAATTCTTTCAGGACACATTTTCGACAAAATGAATTTTGAGTAAAAAGTAAATGTGAGTAAATGACTCACTATAAGCAAATGAATTGCATAGCATATTCTCATTGCCCTTAATTATACTACCAAATGCGTCTAGTTGTATTAGTACATGCCAGTAATTCGGTCTAGAGTATTTTGTCTACATATGTGAGACGATGCTCGTACCAGCATCTCGCTTTCATTATTTTCGTCATTTGAAACACAGTTCAAACTCCAATAAAAAACTTGAGTTTATATAGTGCTTTTATGATCTTGTTAGCTTTAGATTCATAAACTCCCGAAACGAATGTTTTTCATTTACACCAAAGTCCGTTTTGAATTTGGCAGATAAGAAGCAGCTAGAAGATCTGCCGAACAGAAGATGATAGTCGGCGAGTTTCAAAGTGAGTTTCACAGTGCGCCTATCAAGGAACATTATAATACGTTAATTCAATTGAGTGAAGTAGTTTGTGCTGAAAATTTGAGTATGAGAGGAATATTATTAATTCGTTAGGAGTTTTGATAATGAATGTAAAATAACGAAAAATTGTTATTATCACTAGATGTGCGCAAATAATCTATTTTCTTTTATTTTAGTAACAAACAATATATCGAATAAAACATGGTCCTGTAAAATCTAATACATCACATTTCATCAGGACTAAGTTTTCCTTTGGCTGCATTGAACTGATTTTTATATTTGAATCCACTTTTCCAAATACTCCCTGCAATGGCGCGACAGCGAGAAAATCTTTCGTAAAAGCTCTCATGGCACGCTCCAGTGAGCTCGCATCTCTAGGATCATACGTCAAGGACGAAAATAACAGGCTCTTTCATCTAGTTGTTAATTCAATGCGGCAGAAACTTGTCCGTTTCCAGGACACTTTTAATCAACTATAAAAATTAGGGCAAATACAAATGGAAACCGTGAAGCGAACTTCCGATATACTGTATGTACGAAGTTAGTACTAACATTTCACGATATTTTCTATACTCTTCTAGTTCTTCACGTATAGGAATACGAATAAAATTGCCTACCATTTACACTTGAACACTGTCAATCATCAAAAATTTAAACGATATTCAGTTGTCAAACAGCGATTTCTAGATTTACCTAACTTCATCCTCCGGCGAAAATATGTGGATAAATTTTACTGTCACATTATTGAAAGTGTAAATCCAAGTCATAAGCTTCATAAAATAGAATCAATACCTTGAAAATCCCAGCACAAGATAACTACATAGATCAAATATAGCCACAGGAATATGGGACACAAGAGATGAGGGCGAACTGAACGATTCAGCAGAGGTTCCAAACTTCTAAGCTGCAGCCCTATTGAATAATTTCAGAGAGGAAAAATCACTTTTGTTTTCCTGTGAGGGCATCTTAAAGATTTATTATGCTTTTATTCTATGAATATGCTATATTTATGAACATGATAAAAAAATTGTCCATGAATTTCGGTCTTCATTCGAAGGCTAGCAATTATGATCAATTCTGAGATGATTAAAACGTGAACCTTGATATTTGACTAGATGATCCTGAAACAAAGATCAACTGCGCACAAATATCGATGCTCTATTTTCTATCATTTAGGTGTTTGAAGCTCGGGAATGCAGATTAATATTCACGCTCAATCCTTTATATATTATTGGTGCATAAGACATACTCAAGTAATAGAAGGGTTATATATCCGAAACTGACAACCTGCTCTGAAAAAAAGTACAAATTATTTTTTCCTTCAAAATCTATGAGTATAGACTACAGCACAGAAGACTGAAAAACCCTTTTGATCGTCTATTTCGTTTTGCGATATGATCTTGGGTTGGACGACAGCCTTCTAAGCGGTCAGCAGTCGTAACGAAAGTGCAACTAAATTAGACAACCAACAGAAAATGAAGTTATTTAACGATTCACATCCATCGCACACGCCGTTCGCTACGAACGTTTCATGGTGAGAGGTTCATTACGCTGGCTGCTCACGTGCAGCCGTAGTGCACGCACCAACGCTGGGCACATTATCTATCAACTAATGCGTGTTACTACGAATATATTTCTGAATACTTCAAACAAACAATAGAAAATAAAATATTCACTCACTTCATCATGAAGCTGCGCGGCCATTTTACATGCACGTAGACGGAACGACCGGTGAACTTCAAACCAGGGAAGGATTCAACTGTGAGAAACGGTCATATTTAGATTATTAGATTAGAATGTTCACTCTGAAAAGAAAGAATTTATTCATAGTGCCTCTCATACGGAGGCATTTAAATTTCAAAATATTTATGGCAATTGTTCTGCCATCTGTAGTATATTATGACAATTGTTGTGCCATCTGTAGTATATTATGGCAATTGTTTTGCCATCTGTAGTATATTATGGCAATTGTTGTGCCATCTGTAGTATATTATGGCAATTGTTGTGCCATCTGTAGTATATTATGGCAATTGTTGTGCCATCTGTAGTATATTCGAATAATTCAAATACTTTCAAAAAAGCTTCACACTTCTTTTTCGTTATCTACATTTTTCCAAAACTTTCTCAACCAAACCTATTGCAATTTTGATTTCAAAAAATAAAAAATTTCCTTAAATCTCAGCGTCTGCTGTATATTATTAAACACCTTCAAACGTTCTTCGAATGCTTTCTAGTTCTCGTTTTAACGTTTTTAATTTCTATTTGACTTCCTAATCCCATTTCAATTGCCTTCCTAACTTTTACAATTACATCTCAGATATCTGATGTTTTTTAAAATGGTAAACTTCTGCTAAATATTTTTCTGCATTGTTAAAACACATTCAACCCTATTTAAATACTACTCAAGACTTTTTAAAGCTTTTGAACCCTCGGTTAGCTGTATTCACACCTTCCTCGAACACTCATTAAAAGAACATCAATATACATTCAACACTCGTATATACCAAAATATTTATTCGTACTTCGTAGACTATTCAGCTCACATTGTTTTTCGACAATTTTTTTTCGAAGGCTTATCCTAACTTTGTGTTATTTTAATACAAACCTGAAGGAAAACAGGAAACAGCATGAATGTTCTAATAAATTATACACAAATTGGTGGAAAAAATTCGGATTTTTCTCATTGAATGTTAGTGAAATGAATGTTGTCTCTGCACCTTCAGATAAAAATGTAAAAACTACGCTAGAATGTTCTTATAAACATTTAGCACTACTCACAATTTGTACGTGGAGCTAATTGCTCGTTGATCTTGTGAATTTTTGGGTGAAAAATGTAAGATTCAAAGAATCATTTCAAGTCATTGCCTGAAACCGTAATAAAGCACGAACAATTTCAGATAATTAGGCTTCAAGAAGGAAATGAATATAATCAACTTTATTTACTTTCAAAATATTGGTTTTAAAATTTGAAAGAACTACACTATCCCACTAACCTAATAATGGGAATATTCAGGTATAACATAGTTAAATATTTTTCCTCAAATCTACTCGAGCCATCGAACGCTGAATACCAGAGTGGCGCACAAACACCAGATTTAGATGATGACAATTGGGACTGGTCCTAGATCGAACGCAAATACGTTTAGTTCTTCTACGTGGTGCAGCTCCTGGCAAATGCTGGACCTCCAATGAATTAGAAAGTAATTCCCCGAGTTACGCAAACTATCTCCGAGTATAAATGAAGAAAAAACACAGCTAAGGTTTTAACAAGGGTTATAACTCGTGCTCTGAACACAAAAATGCACTTGCTCACCGCTGCTATGTAGCGCACAGCCACTCTCGTTGAAGTGATTTCACTGACTGGCGGTTGACCGCTGAGCACCGCGCTATGTAGGCCTGGAGAGCTCGTGGAGCGTCTCCAGTGTTGCCAAAAACCACCATACAAGTCTGTAGAAGTCCCTGAGTGAGATTCTTATTTTGGATATCAAAAATCTCTACTCGATTTTGCTTGTAGAGATGCTCATGATAACTTACCTAATAACGGAAAAAATCTTTACAAGCGTTTTCCGAAGCTCTTTGTATGTTTCAACTTTTTTGCGGCAATGCAGCTTAGTTCAGACATTCTTTGAAATACATATTTTCAAACGATATGTTGAATTTTACGGTAAAAGAATGAAGGTTAATTTTTAAAACCCATTTGAGTTCATCATTCATCAGGTAGGACTTTTCAGTATCGAATTTTATATTCTTTTGAATGCAAACTGTGTGCCAAAGTATGTTTTTTGAGCGAGTACATGTAAGTTAGCCCACGATTTCCTGCCGTTTACTGTTGAATACAAATGTACACAAATATTCTGAAGACACAGTAAAGTGTTGTATTGCAGCGAGCAGACAGGATTGCCTCGAGCATTCTACGATTCTCATACGATTTCAATTTATGATATCGCTTGTTAATTTGGTGAGGAATTGAATTATTGTACCACACTTAAGAACATTCTCTGACTGCACGGGGATAAATTGTATCTTAATCACCATGTAGGTTTCAATCGTATTCCTTACTAATTAATTCAGTTCCTTGTTATATTGCTCTATTGTTAATAATTATTATTGTTTCTTGGCTATATTGCCCGCCGTGGCAGAGTGGTTAAAGGCCTCGCCTTTCCGTGAGGGTGTTGAAGGGTTCGAATCCCAGCTCTGCGCGGCGATTTCCCCGTTGGGTATAAGAAAAAACTCAAGCACAATACCCCACTCTACCCAAGTGTCGGAAATGGGTACCGGCTTTACGAAGGAAACCGTCATGGTGTCCTAGTGGTAGTTATAAGGCATTTGAAAAACCAATATACAAGATGAAACGCATCAGACTTGAGTGAAAATAAAGCATCCTTTGATGCCGATGTTTGTTTTCCGAATTCGAGAAAACGTCTGGGCTGCTGGAGTGTGAGGATTTGATTGATCACCCATAACACTACTTAGACATTTTTAAAACAGTATTATGCATAAGAAATACTAAACAATTTCGGTGCAGCAAAGTTTGACAGAATAAGAAAAAAACGCTTTACCACAGCCCGAGTTCGGTCAATAACAAATAATGATCGATGTTGGAGAAGCAATTCTAAATCTTCCCCAAGTCACCACATACTAAGCCAACATGAGAGAAAAAATCTCAACTCGAATGTTAGTTTCCTCATGATCTATTTTAATAGTATATATAAAGAATTTATTATAAAAAAAAATTGGCGATTAAGCAGTGAACAAATTTTAGGAGGTTCGGGAGATCATAAGAGCTTTTATTCAATGAATCAAAAGATTTGTTGGGAAAAACATTCTTATTAAAATTTTAGAGCATTTTCTCGTAGCCAAATATATTCAATACCGGGATTGGTGCCTAAATCGCACTCGATATTTCTCAGATCCACTAAGCACTTTTTATAAGCGAGTATATAGCCTCAGCTTGCTGGACTGTATTTATTGCATACATTAACTACACACGGTCAACAATACGCTCTGACTCTTTCTCATGATCTCGGAGTCTAACAATTAAAAATTTGTGAAGGAATCAAATACATACGTAATAGCAATAGTTTTATTGAGTTTGTATGTATAGCAGATTTAAAGCTAAATGCAAAGTTTTGTTTACTAGTCGCAATTTTCACGGAAGTCGAGATGGCACGATTTCTATAAGAGTCTCGTTTTTAATATGGAACATTTTCTTCTATATTTTACGGTGGCATTTGTAATCACTATCGTTAAAGAGCTTATTTTATAGCCATCTTATCTAACGTAAATATATAAACTTTTACAATGATATAAATTTATGGTTGCTCAAAATACAATGTTTGAGAATAAAAGTAAATAGTTCCTAAAGCCCAAGGCTTGGTTTACATTTACTTTAATTTAGAGAATGAATGATATTTTCTAATATAGAAACTGATGACGCCCAAAGAGATAACTACAAGTCTATTTTGAGGCACAGCCAATGTACAAACTTAATTTTCTGAACCCGTCTGTAGTTCATGATTTCTTATTTGATACTAGTGGTGGTAGAGATGTAGAGAGTGCTACGAGTGTGGTCGTTAAAATTTCGAGCTATTTTGAAATGAAATTATAACTCCATTCAACTTCATAGAGTTGTCGACTGTATTGCTCGTAGGCTTGAAAATTAAAGGTCTCATATAGAAAATACAAAAATCAAACAGTTTTCAACCAGCTACAGAAGGAAAATGGAAAAGAAAGGGAGGAGGTTTTAGAAGTATGTTGTGTAGATAAGCGGGGGAGGTGGAGGTTTGGGTGTTTTTGTGTAAGGTAGGGGCTGGGGGTGTTGTCAGTGTCGATGTTCAGGAGGAGCAAAATATGGAGAATGTGCGGGCTTGGGGGAATAAAGAATGGAGTGTGTACGATGTTAGGAAGGCTGTACAATAAGGGGAGCTGTTGGTGTGTAGGCGTGTGGAAGGTGTGGGCGCAGTGGAATGTGAGCGCCAGTAGGGTGTAGGTGCCATGGAGGATGAGCCCATGCACACGTACTTCAAGGAAAAAAAGAAAAAACAGTTTATTTCTAATACAGATGATACAATAGCCATCACTTGACTTTAATTAAAATGTCTTAACATTAAGATCCTTTGTTGATATACACATAAGCATATGTATCGCAATAACCTTTTCAATAGTTTGGACAAAACACTGAGAGGAAAGCATAGACAAATGTTTTCCTTTCGTTCAGTTAATCTAGGTTTGATAATGCATGTAAATACATGTTAAAGAAAATATGATACCAATGAGGGTGCATTGTTGAAAACACTCTTATTACTACACACCTACAGTACATTGAAATGCGATATCAGGGAACTCGCGATATCAGAGATTACTGTTCAAAGTAAAATGGGTAGAAATAAATAATTCTGCGTCTGAGACTTTGAGGTCGACATTCGGATTTATCTTTTCACTCCTACGTATCAACTAGTAAGCCAATCAACGAGCTCGGAGAAAATGTATTCTTTGAACGCATCCCATTTATTTTATATTCCCTACTTAATAATGCTGACAAAAAGAGTTCACAGGACCCAGAAATAAGAAAAGGATTATTGTATAACGCTATGCAAAACATTTACAGCATAATAGGAACAATGCGTGGAATTCACCACCTAAATAATGCTGTCATAATACACTCAAGAACATAAGAAACAATAAATTCTGGCACGAGACCAACAAAAACATTTTAGGACCAGAATAAGAAAAGAAAACATTGTCATGTAAAGTTGAGACGTAAGATGAACACCATCACTTCTTAAAATGTTTTACTATAATGGTCCTTAGTTGAAAAAAAAATACGGGGACCATGACAGCCTACGTCTGTCATTCTGGCATCGCTGACAGCCTGATGCTCGTGCCAGTCTAATGTGGGTGGTTGTGATTACGATTGCATGGATAGCAAAATGATGGCCTTGAAGATTTAAGGGCCCTAAGTTGAAGTTGGATTAGAACAGTTGATCGGGCATGTACGCTTCTTTATAATTATTGTTCTCCTCTTTTATTTATTGTTTCACGATTCCATGCAGATGGTTTATGGTTTACACATATTTAACATATTTGTGGTTTACAGTATTAACATCAACGCAACATAATCATTTCAAATTTCATAACAATTACATTAGGCAGTTTTGCTCAGATCCCAAGGTGCTGAAAATTCTATCACACAAACATCCTGAATCTTTCCATTCACTAATTTGTCATCCTATTCAGAGTCCTCTCAAAATATTAATCAACAAAAATTCTATTTCGTTTTTTAAATGTCCACGATTTTATGAATGAGGGCAAGAGAGTTATTTTTACACTGGGGCCACACTTTGGGTTACATGATTTCTGATACTAGATTTTAGTGGACTTGAGGTCACTGATTCTGAAAATGGCAATTGTTCATAGAGATCAGGGCTAGTTTTCATGCTACGTGACCGTGTGTTGATTCTAATTAAGAATTTGATTAAATTGAGTTGCACAGTGCTGGTAAATGAAATCCAATCACTGTAAGAAGTTTTCATGATTTGTTTACATATTTATGACAGTCGTCAAATAAAAATTGGATTCTCAATCGACTGAAAAGAAATGTATAATGAGTCCAGATGCGCTCTGCTCCATATGTCGTACATTCATAGCTCCTCAGTAGAGGAAGAACATTAGTGAATTTATGAGCGACCTTACTTTTCTTACATTTAAGTGAAACTTGGAGATCAAGATGAACATCAGGTACCACATAAGGTTTGTCAGTCCAGCGAAGAAAACTTTCGTCCATGGGCAAACGGACAAAAATAAAATAAAATTCGGCATTCCGATGATATGTCGTGAGCCAATCCGATGGACAACAAGTCATGCCGTGTATGAAGTTGGTGACGTCAATTTACCCAGGAATAGGTTTCTAAATGCACGCATCTGACAAAAGGTAGAATTTTGTTCCTCAGTGCTATCAGTTCTCAATTCAGTTCCCGTGTATTTGTACTTGACATAAACCGACTAAAAGAAAGTCTCCTCCCCCATTTAACGCGAGTGTGCGTGGCGTTCCCTACATTCAAGTCTGGGTTGCCAAACGTTCAAGCAGTGTATTTATGTATACCAGCCGGTCCTGTGGAAATGTCATCGGACAATTCCACGGACAATGTCATCCATGAGCTAGGTGGACCCGTGAAAAAATTCGGTCAACATTACTTGACAAATTTTAATATAACATATTCTAACCAAACCTATCTTGACCAAACATATTCTAACCTATCTTGTCCTAACCTTTGCTAACCAAATTTATCCTAACCTAACATATCTATCCTAACCTAACATATCCTAACTTGTCCAATCCTAACCTAACCTTATTTATCCTAACATATCAATGCATGTAAAGGCGATCTTCTAATGTAATACTCAGGAATTCGGTGTCCATGATACCGCAAACTCGGATGAGGAGCGTTACACACGAACTTAGTTTTAAGCGTATTAATAAATAGATATTTCTTTGGTGTTGGCTTCTTGAGTTGGTTGGTTTATTGGTCGGACCATCTCTCTGCCAAGCTCTTATGACGGTATTTGAGCTTAATGACTGTAACTGAGATACGAATTGTCACGCTCTAAGAACCGTATCTGTGCTTAGTGACTATATCGTTGTTACGAGTTTCACAAAGAATAATTTTATTTCCGAGTACTCACATATTCGTACGATCAATGCACACTATCAGTTTTTTAAGTAATAAAAGTGCTTAGATGGTTTACCTACCTGATTACACGAATTATGCGCTATATCGAACATTATCGAATCCCGTCAACATAACTTCTATTTATACTATTCACAAAAACTCCACATTGCCTAAAAAATGACAGCGCATTTATGAAATAGGAGCTATAATTCATCCTTGAAGACTGTTTTCAGGTAGGCTGTTTGAACGGGCATCTTTCTTCACTCGATTTTTTTTTTACAAATGGGAATGGATAAATTTCGATTGAATTTCAATCAGCATCATAAAATTGCAATTCAAAAGCTGAAATTTGAAGGCGTTATGTAGCTTCACGTATCCAATTTACAGCGTATTGATTATGTATCCATCAATACATAATCAATGTTTTTAGTATGATTATTATATTAGGTATTAATACCTGAGATGAAAAAGAAGCGGTAATATAAGTTATAGGAAAGAGAAAGATAGGTTACTTGCTAAAACTGAATGAAAGGGTGAAATTAAGAGTTAATGTAAAGAAACTGAAGTCAGAAATCAAGGTACGACATCTGGGTCGGATACCTGCTACAATTTTCTAACGAAGAGAAATTGTTCCTTCTGGATTACGCGAATAAATAAAACGACATCAAGATGACATTTTATTCATGTACGTTGAATATTCATTATGGGAAGTTCAACTTCGGGCTTCTGGTGATCTTGGGAATACCAACTCATATTTTTAGCAAATGACGAATATGAATTTTGCCCAATAACAATACGATAAAACAGGAGAATATCATACAACTAAACGTACAGCTATTTCACTAAATGTACCTAGTTATTTCACTAACTGTTATTGCCTAATTATTTCACTAACCAAGTGTGCCGAGTAATTTCAAGAGTGTCCAGTTATAATTCATTATTAGTTAGTGCCCAGTTATATCATTAGTGTGATCAGTTATTTCACTAACTGCATGGGCACGCTAATTTGAAATAAGTGTGCTTATAAATGAATTAGTTCATGGGAATTCGGTTCAATCTAACCTAATATTACTCGTTGTGTGTTTATTTATATATTTATTTATTTATCTGTTTGATGTCCGCTTCTTAAGAAACACAGGATGTCTGAGTTTGCGGTATCATGGCTACCGAATTCCTCAGTGTAACATTAAAAGATGGCCCTTACATGTATTGATATGTTTGACATTTTATCAGGATAGGTTAGTTTGGGATAGGTTTGGTTAGATTAGGATAGGTTAGGTAATATTGACAAAAAAAATTTCACCGGTCCACCTAGCTTAACAACGCCATTGTCCGTGAAATTTCCACGGGTCCTGCTACTACCTATTAATAACCTTGGTTTATTTGATTGGAGTCCGTTTCTTCCATTTCTCTGTCACGCTCATAAAGATAGCCATAATGACCGTATCGGTGATACGAGTTTCACCAGTGCGCAAGTACAATGATATTTTTCATCACGGGTACTGTTAGGATGAATATATTTGTTTGTCATCCACATCTGGAAGTTTGTTCAAGAAAGGGATCGAATCCCGTCATTTTTGGTGGGCCGCGCGCACTAGTTTTATAAATAAAACCTTTGATGATAGATGGAATGGATTTGAATCACTTTCGACCAAAACATTACCATTATCTGTAGGAAGATATCTCAACCTGATCTAAACCTAAAACTAACTCAACATTAGCGACGAACTCGACGCCATGACTCGTCAACGGGAGCATAATGTTATTCTAATGATATTTTGTTGATTCTTTCAATTTCTGAGAAACAACAACACACCAAAAAATTGAGATGTGGAAAGAAGTACCTATGACTGCCGAGGCGGTAGGCGGGATTTCGATCTCGGATTTTTTATAGAATAATGGGAAGGCCCAATTGATTATTCACGGAGGTGTCACTAGCCCATAAATCACAAAGCCCCTGATTCCATTTCAGCTCCCTTCAGGCGTGTCGAAAATGCTTTGTTGCACCAAGAAAGACCTTTTAGGCTTAGTTGGCCGCCTAATGATAAAAGAACCTCATGGATGCTCCATTTTCAATTCTGCCTTCCTTCGAAACTATAGACTCTGGACTTTGTCTCAGAAACAAAAGACTCCGATGGGAATACCAGCACAGCCAGAGTTTGAGTTTAGGTCGAACAGCACTATAGAGCAGAAAAAGGCGAAAACACAGCGCGCATTTCACAGTAGAGTGTTATGGTCAAATGTGCGCAGTGCGTCCACGCATACTGTTCCCACTCCGGACTCGACATCCTTTTATCGTTCTTAAATACGCTGTACCGGTTTGTTTTCTGGTTAAGCACTAACTTTCGGTTTATGTTTAATGATCTTGAATTAACGTGTGGGAATGAAAATGAGAAGAGGGCGAGGTCCATCAGCTGTCGATTTGGAGATCATCAAGTTTTTTGAGGATGTTTTTAGACTGCACCTTTGCATTCAGTACTGGGATAGTATAAGCACTTTTATAACTTTTACCAAGCATTTCCTAATATGTTTACCCTTATTTCAACGACGGTCACAAATTACGATGAGATTTTTTTACAGATTTTTATAAATTTTGTTTTCAACAGATAATTTTTTGTCTGGGAGTTACATTCTCTCTCTCAATCACTTGAGCTCAACTACTACAATTGGCACACTACTGATGCATCTTCATTTTGCTTTGATTGAATAAATTAATAAAATGTACCCGATAAGTAAAGCCAGGTACTAGTTTATCAAGGTTACCTACGCGTTAAAGAAAACTAAGTACGCGTTATAGAAGACTATATACTCGTTAAAGAAGATTACGTACTCGTTGAAAAATCCGGGCACACATTAAATTAGATTCGGTACTCGGTAGAAAATCTTGATACTCGTTAAATTAGACTAATCACTCGTTAAATATGACTAAGTACGCTTTAAGTAGAAAACGTGCCTTCGTGAACAAATAAATATAAAAATTATTTAATTCAAATCAGGGACGTATAAACACCGGCAATGTTTTCTCATTTTAAGCCTGGGTTATGCAGCTTGATAATTGCACAGGAGAGAAAATGTAAACATACTTTAACTCTAAAATTATAATCTGATTTCAAATGGGTAGAAAATGAAGTTATTGGCCGGTATTAGTTAGTCCTTGGTCGTGCAAACGTTATTATTTTAAGACAATAACGAATATTGTTGGAGTATAGTTGTTAATTTTAATTAAGATTTGTTAGGAAAGTTATAAGTTTATTATAATAGTTAACATTAGGGTTATTATTAGTTATTACTATAAGTATTTCATCCCATTAATAACATTTTTAAAGGCAATATTTATGATAATTTCATTCCTGGTAAATGTTGTTTCAGAAATAGTTCTAAATGTTCAAGGCATTAACAATGAGAGCACCATAAATAGTTAACGACGTAGCTGTAAGATTAGTAATAAAAAATGGTTTAGTGGATAATATCACATGCAACAGCTATGTTAAAGAATGGTAATAATTGTAGTACCGGCAGTGACTGATAATTCATGGACAGAAACAGAATTTCACTAAAAATATATTTGATATGCGTAAGTAAATATACATTGAATATGTGTACGTAATTTTATGCTGAATATGTGTACGTAATTTTATGCTGAATATGTGTACGTAAATATATATTGGATAGGCGTTTTAAATTTACTTTGGGTATGCAAACATAAATATATGCTGGGTATACGTACTTAAACTTATGTCAGGTATGCGTACGTTGATCAATATTGGATATTCGTACGTAAATTTATGTTTAGTATGCGTACATAATTTATAATGGGTATGCGTATATAAATTTATATTAAAATACATGCAAAAATAATTTTGGGTATGCGTACTTAATTTATATTGGCTATACGCACATAAATGTATACTGGGTATGCGTACGTAAATTTTATATTTTAAGATTCAGCAATCCTCGTGGTATAATACGTGACAAAATGTTACTAAACACTTTACTTTTGACCCTTGATTTAATTTTGCATTATTTTTACCCGCAATTAAACTTTACAACCGATTTTAGGAACATTAAAATATAGTACTATTTATATTCAAAAATTTGATTTTTTCAACCGATTTAGCGAAACTTTAAAACATAGGAAGACGCAGCAGAGGCTTTCTAAGTACGTTATTTTAACATGCCGAAGTGCACCACATTCCGATAATAATTATTCACGCTCATTCACAGATTATGAATGATTCTCAATCTCAAGCGTGGTGTTAAAGTCAGCATCTCGGTACCTTGATACATCAAAATGTCCATGATGATTTACAGGTTATGAATGATTCTTATTTTAGGCGTAATATGAAAGTTTGCATATGTGTGCCTTCACACTTTAAAATGCTCACGGTTTTCCAGAGCTAATATATTTCCTGTTCTGATATTTTATTTGCCGCAAACAGGAAAGTGAATGCGTTAACGCCCAAAATATGTTAGTCGTCAGTCAAAACTATTTTACGACAAACGCTGTTTACGATTGATTCTGTGACTCGTCTTCCCTTGTCTCCTGTGGCTTCCTATTCGAGGCTTGCTTTCATCTCGCGAAATGTGGTATGTCTGTGTGTTGGTTTTTGTGCATAAGATAAGTTATCACGAAAAAATGGGAAGAAAAGAGGCACTCTGATAGAAGCCAGGTGGGTAAAATGACATGTGATATGTTACTCAACGCAAGAATGAGACTGTGTGACTGTGTGCATGTGTGAGTATGTGTGCGCAAGCAAATGTGAATGTCTATGTATCTGTGTGCACATGTACACGTTTGCTCATATGTATGTACACATATGCATACATATGTTTCTATTTCTTTTTTTTTAGTAAAATCAAAACCTCAAGACACATTACATTTTACCAAAAGCTCTGCGATCAGTTAACACTGAACCAAATTTCAGGAATAAACAAATTGACTGCGCTTGCTTAATGATTCATAAATAGATCTATCACGGCCCCGAAGGGCATTTCTGTGAATAGAAAAAATTAAGGATATAAACAGACAAATGAAACAAAGCGCTCGTGAAAAATTATCCCTAAGTCCGTATGCTGAACAAGCCATGCAAGAGTTTCATTTTTGCGTGTAAGTTTGTTTGTTTGTTTGACACTTTCCCCCGGTCAAGACCGGTACCCATGTCAGACAAAATTTCTTGATATAAGACGTCCTGAGACAAACGTTTCATACGAGGAGTGCTTGTAGGCCAACTTTTCGAGGTGTTCAAATAGATAAACCATACGAGGCATACTAATAGACAAACTATACGAGGTGTACTATCAGAGGTGTACAAATAGACCATACGAGGCGTACTAATAAACAAACCATACGTAGCGTGCTAATAGTCTAACTCTGTCAAGGGATAGTTGAATAAAAAATGAAAAATATCATCTCTTGGATATTTATATTCCAAGAGATGGCTGACAACTTATGAATAATTCTAATACTACTAAAGAATTCGTCGAAACTCCTAAGTTATAAGTGAAATCGATGTAAGAAAAGACAAGAAATGCTATACCGGAGTAGATTGAAATACCATCGTAAATGACAATCAAGTATTGAGAAAAGGTTAGTCATGAAGTAATTTATAAAGAACATCGCGCAACACAGCACGAAAACCTAAAAACAAACTTAAACATTTATATCTTAATACTCTAGACCTAGCGGAAAATCCGCTAAATTGGCAACACTGCCTAGAAATCTCTGCACTCGACAGTGCCGTAGGAGAATAAATTAAAAGTGTACACAAATTTCTTGTTCTATAGTTTAAATGAACTTATTTTGTAAGATTTCCTCGATATGAATATTCAACATAAATGATTTCGTACGAGTTCGTATTTAAGTAATTAGTCTAGTAACTATTCTGTAGTTGATGGATAGGGTAATAATTAAGGTTCGTATTGTTTATTGAATCGAGCGAAACTTTGATCCACATTACTTCTACCGAAATCTCAGAGTTAGAGCTTGATCTAATCTATTATAAATATCTGGTTACTTTGGTGTCTCGTGTAGTGACTCAGCATAACGCTTCATGTGTCAGTAAATTGAAGTCCCAAATTATAGCTGCGTTTTAAAATGCAACTTGCACGATAGTCATTTCAGCTCTCGAAATCAGATAAAATTCGTATCATTCCTTTTATTGCATTTCTTTCGTATTTCTGGCGAATGTAATTATATTTTTATTAATTAATTTTTCTTGTTCTATAATATTTTTCATCGTTGTATTGTTATTAACGTTCATATGTTCTTCGCCAGGTTTCAGTTACCCCTTTGTCCCACGACCGCCTAATAAAGAATATGTTAAACCTGACCACTAACTATTCTAAGCCAACCCTTGGGTCATTCAATACGCTGGGGGGGGCTGTTAATATAATGTAGCTGATCGACTGAAATCATGGAAATAGAATGTTGTATTTAAATATATATATATATACAAAATTCACGCAATCGATACATAAATATCCCCAAACAGCACCATTTGCTTCTGAGGTGTTATTTAAGGACAAATGTGTACAGTTAGTTACGTTCAACTTGTACAACATGTTATTACAATGGTAATCTACTGTATGCTGAATCTCATAGGTACCATTGAAATGATGTGAATAACCGGTATCCGCTAAGTATTGTTTATAAGCAAAAAAATATTTCCTGAAAATTGATGGAACATTATTAATAACACGCCTGCCAGACCAGTTAGGTATCGTTCCTTCTTGAATTATGGAGTACGGCAACGATTACATGTATGCGATGTAATCGTTGTTATCGATGTTACATGTACGATGTTACAAGTATGCGATTACAAGTAAAACAAAACAACAGTCCAAACTATGAGCTATCATATTGTACATCCGTATCGGGCTTGGCGACCGACAAGAAGAAGAAGGAACTCAGCGAGTCCTCACAGGAAGTTTACACACGAACATAGAGAATGTAACAGAAAAAATTTGATGGATGACTGCGACAACTCAAATATATGTATAAATATGCAAAACAAACAAAACAAAACAAACATTGGCATCTTTGGGATGCTTTATTTACAATCAAGCCTGATACATATGATCTTAAGCATTGGTTTTTCAAATGTCTTATAACTAACACTATATATATATAGGACACCATGACGGTTCCCCCGTAAAGCCGGTACCCATTTCCCACACCTGGGTTGAGTGGGGTATTGTGCTTGAGCTTTCCCTTATACCCAACGGGGAAAATCTCCGCGCCAGCGCCGGGATACGAACCCTCGTCTCCTGCATACAAGGCTGACCCCTCAACCACTGTGCCACGGAGAGCAGACTGAAGTTGGATCTCAACAACGCCAGGTGTCCATTTAATCAATTAATGAATAAATTTATATTTTTGTGATGAACTTTTGCTATGTTCTTACCACGGAAATCTCATAGAACAACTTCGATATTTTGGTCCGTCTCATTTCCACGTTTTTAAGATGCTCAATAACCGTATCTGTGATACGAGTTTCACCGGGTTGCAGGTATATGTATAATTTAATCGCTGGTACCATTAGTATTGACACATTTGCATTTTATCCACCTCTGGAGGATTTGTCTGAAAAAAGTTTCGGATCACATCATTTTTGGCAGGCCGTGTACAGTAGTCATCTAATATTGAGACACGTCTCAACAATCCTTAAGTTATTCTCGGAACGTTTACTTCAAATCACACTCATTTGTATTTTACTTTAGTTATCCTTAAAAATCTGCCTAATATGTGTGTGGGTCATCAGTGTTTGTAATACCGTGTTCTCATCTGTTATTGTCGGAAGAAACTATGTACTGTACTGTCAAAATTTGAAAGGACATGTATCCTTAAGTTAGCGTGGGAAATATAATAGAAGATGTGTCTCGGTGCACGGGCCCGAGGTACGATAGATTGTAATCGATACGCCTAAATGAAGCACTTCATGTAGCCACCGAGTACAGGAACGCACGCCGGCTAAGGTTGTGTGTCAGCTATATAGTTGGTGTGGTAAAGGTGTAAGTAGGAAAAATAGTAAACTGTCTTCACTTTTTATACAACACACCATATTTCAAGCGAACTGTGAAAAATAATTGCACGAGCCCATACCACATAAAACCGCTAATATCAATTTAAAAAAGTTGTACGGTACACATGTGTCCCAATACGTAGTTATCGTGTTGGTACCTGCGATATGAGCTAGAGCTTGAAATTTGCTTACCTTCATATGCTGCAAAAAATAGTATGTGTTTTGCAACGAACCATCGTTACCCCATTCACTACCGTATTATTTTAGCACCTGTTACATTTTTCATTTTCTAACGAAAAAAGCGAGCAGGGGAAATTGAAATATAGAACAAAAGAATAAAGTTTACTGAAATTATCCAAGTTATTGATACGGTCGGTAGAGAAATAAATGAAAGTCTGATGAAAAATAAATTGAGTCGGTCGTGAACGATGATGCCCAATACCCCACTCTACCCAGGTGTCTGAAATGGGTGCCGGTCTTGACTGGGGGAAAGCGTCCTGGCGTTAGTTATAAGGCATTTGAAAATCCAATGTACAAGGTGATATGTATCAGGCTTGAATTGGAAATAAAGCATCCGTAAATGCCTTCATTATTATTATTATTATTATTATTATTATTATTATTATTATTGCTCGTCCAGACGAGACGTGTGTTGGAGACGGTCCGATGAATTAGAGCCGCTGTCGTATCTCCAGGCGCAAACCCCTCGCCTTCCGTTAGTGCACCTAGGTAACACGATAAGCAAAACTAAAGATAAAGAGTAAATAAGAAGTATAATGAACTGACTTGCTTAGTGAACAAATTACTTAAACACACCCAAAATTAACCCCGATCTGATATACCTACAAACACCTAAACTAACTTAACACCCACCGATCTGATCTCAAACACCTACACTAATTTAACACCTACCGATCTGATCTCAACACCTAAAATAACTTAACACCCACCAATCTAATATACACTTTAGCCCCGAAATTAACACACCCGATCTATTCCAGACTATATAAATTGATTCCCCTAGGCGCTATAATTTAACAGGAAGGAACGGAACACTTCAATGAGCTTCAGCCGAACACTCTAATGCTTACGCACGACCCACGACAGCACTGCGATTTACTGCTTTAATGGCGAAGCGAAGCGTCTTCTATCGGTGGTGGGGTGATGACTGATAATGACGGGTGGGCTCTCGCGCTCACAGGGTCTGATCAAATAGAGCTAGGAAAATTTAGAGCATATCACAGATTTGGATTGAATTTGGCAATATTTACAAATTTGATTAACTGAAATTTTGAGTTATTTCTCATTAGGAGTTCAGGGCTAGCTTGTCGCAAAGCGTCGAGCGAATGTGGTCGACTCGGCTTTGTTTTTATTGAGAAAAAATGAAAAGCTTCATCCTGCTACATCTGAAATGATGACTCTATTGCTCAGTGTACATAAAAAGAAATAAATAAGAAGAAAGAAAAAAATAAAAGCATGGGTTGATTAAATGTTAGTTTAGGTCTCCCTATCCACAACAAAGGCGATCCAAAGAGAGGAAGGATAGAAGCAACATTTAGTGTTGAGTTGAACGGAACGCGGAAACTATGCACATGGTGTGACACCGGTCAGGATCACCTGTATGTGGAAGCAATTACATGAGAAAGGTTAAAAACCTAGATGTAATAAAAATAAAAAACGCAGTAGGAGCTAAAAACAGGACGGTGGGGAATGGGGTAACGATGGTTCGCTACAAAACTCATAATATTTTTTTTCAGCATAAGAAGGTTAGCATATTTCAAGCTCCAGCTCATATCGCAGGTACCAACAAGTTGACTACGTATAGGGACACATGTGCACCACTTTGGTACATTGTTCATTCTTGCACCGGTATAAATGAGCTGCATGCCAGGTTTGTTATCACTTTTTAAAATTGATATTAGCGTTCTAATGAGGTATGGGCTCATGCAATCATTTTTCACAGTTCGTTTGATATATAGTGTGTTGCTGTAGAAGTAAAGACTTCACTATTTTCGCTACTCACATCTTAACAACATCAACCATAGCTGCCACACAATCCTGGCCGACGTGCGTTTCTACCTTACGCCACTACATGGAGCACATCATTTATGAGTATCAAATTACACTCACTCTCTAACTTCACAGAGGATTTCATCCCTAATCGCTTAACTCTACTCATTAAGGAAAATATTCCTTTCAAAATTGAATACAAAATCAATCTTTACACTTATTTGAGGATGATGTAAACGCCGTATTACATAACCTGATGACATGCAAAACGAAATAAGAAAACAAGTTTTTGAAGGTAACTAAAGTAAAATATCAAGTTTTGTCACTTTGACATGAACTTTCCAGGAATTACTTGAGGATTGTGGAGACGTGGCTCTTTATTTGATGACTAGTGTACACGACCTATCAAAAATGATGGGATCTGATATGTTCTTTAGAAAAATCCCCCAGATGTTGATGAAAATCAAGTATATCCATCTTAATAGTGGCCTCGATTAAATTATTCATGTACATGTGACCCGGTGCAACTCGTACAGTAACTCAGATACGGTCATTTAGCATCTTAAGAGCGTAAAAAAGAGATATATCAACGAATTGAAGGTGTTCTAGGAAATTTCCATTATAAATTTCAATTTATTATCAAAAATTAAGCTCAAACTTGTAAATTTATTCATTTATTTATTAAATAGACACTGGCGTGTTATTCACAAAGTTGATTCAATTTTCAAGCAATAATTTTTGAATGATAAACAAAAGTGAGCGGATACTGATTATTCATATCATTTCAATGGTATCTATGATACTAAGCATGCAGCAGATTCCCATTGTAATAACATGTAGTACATTTAAAACGCCACTAACTGTACACAATTGTGCTTAAATTACACTTCAGAGAAAAAGATGTCAATTGCATGAATTTGAATATGTATGTATAAAACGTGCTTAGTTTGTGATTTCAGTCGACCAGCTACAGTGTTACCCCTTTTAGTTACCCCTTTAGCAGCCTTCGTGCCTAAAAAAGAACATGTTAAACCTCATCACTGACTATTCTAAACCCACCCTAGGGCCAATACTCGTGTGGGGGCCATGAACACTGTAGCTGGTCGACTGAAATCACAAACTAAGCACGTTTTATATATACACATTTAAATTCACGTAATCGACACATATGTACTTCCGAACAACATCTTTTTGTTTGAAGTGTTATTTAAGCACAATTGTGTACAGTTAGTGACAGTACAATGGTTTCAATTGAAATACAACAATAAAAAATATTGGAGAACATCAACAAATGATTAATGAAAAATTAATTACATTTTAAAGAACTAAGAAAATAATACAATAAAAGGAATGAGATGAAAGTTATCAGAATTTGAGAGCTGTGACGATCGTGCTAGATGCATTTAAGAACACAGCTCCAATTAACGATCTCAATTTACTGACTAATGAAGCGTTATGCCGGGTCACTACACGAGACTCTTGGTAATCGGTTATTTATTATAATTTAGATCGAGCTCTAACTCTGATATCTCGGTAAAACTGATGTGGGTCAAAGTTTTACTGGATTCAATTAACAATACGAACGTTAAATTTTAACAAATCCATCAACTACAGAATCGTTACTTGACTAATTACTGATTAACAACACGTACGAAATCATTTATCTTGACTATTCATGTCAAGGAAATCTACAAAATAAGTTTACTTAGGCTATGGTGAAACATTTTTTCAACTTTTAATTTATTCTCTTACGGCACTGTCGAGTGTGGAGATTTCTAGGCGCGGCAAAGTACGGCTTAGCCTAGACACAGAACCGGCGACTCAGCGCCGCCTCAAAATACATGATTTCTCTAACTATTGAGTTTCTTAGTCAGAAAAGTTGCTTTTCTTAAGGCGAATGATCATTGGAAATTTAAAAACGAAGAATGCACCTCAAATTGAAATCATATTTATATTTAATTAAGATTCTACACTAACTTTATATTCAAAACTAAGTCAGTTCTATAAAACGTTTCGTTTCTATACCCTTGTATTTTGTATAGAAGACTGATTTTCTTTACTCTTTACTTGCAGACTGTTAACTGAAGATGGAGCTGGTCTCCGAAACGTTTTGTAGAACTGACTTAGTTTTGAATTTCTTAGTAATATTCTGCGCAATCTATTAACTGTATCTTAAACGATATTTATTTTACCTACACAATTGAAGACTTTCAAAGACCAAAAATAGACGCTCACCCAAACGATCATATAGGGAAAAGGGGAACGGACGGTCCTGCTCGGAACTTCGGCTTGTGGGTGAATGGGACTATGCTCAGAAAAAAACATCCCCATCTACGGATGCTTTATTTCCCAATTTAAGCCTGATACACATCACCTTGTACATTGGTTTTTCAAATGCCTTATATCTAACACCAGGACGCCATGACGCTTTCCCCCGGTCAAGACCGGTACCCATTTCAGATACCTGGGTAAAATGGGGTATTGTGCTTGGAATTTTTCCCCTATACCCAACAGAGAAAATCGCAACATCGACATTGATCTCCCCCGTGGTACAGTCGTGTTGTGGGAATGTTTTTTAGTTTCATAGACTAAGGGGACACTAAAGTTTCATGAATGCGCGTATTACAATCACTGCACATGCACACAAAATGATGATACCATTGCTCAATGATATCCACAGTTTTTACCTTCTAAACATCATCGTAATGTATATATATATATATATGTATATATAGGAAAATATATATAGAGGCGCATTAGTAACGCACCCTTTTAAAACATTAATAATAAATAAACTATGAAAGGTATAACGATGGGGATTATTGCGAACGATAGATAAACTCCAAAAGCTTATTTACATGTCGTATAGTGTCTACAGATACCCGGTGTATATTGCGGTGATAAATCTTTAAAATTTACATTCAAAATGGTGCGCTACGAAGAAGAACAACGAGCAAAAATTGTTGAACTCTACTTTTCATGTAATGCTACAATTATTGCGGTGCAGAGAAGTTGCACGAACATTTTTATTGATGGAAGAATTCCTGATAAAAATTACATAAAGCAATGGTCTCTAATTTCAAAGAAATCAGAGATGTTAAGTCCAGTAATGAACAGCTTCATTAAAAAAGTACGTTTATGTGTGACCAACAATGGTAATTATTTAAATGATATTATTTTCCATACTTAGTTGTAAAGTAAACTTTAGGAGTTCCTCTGTCTTTTGCAATTATCCCCATCGTTATACCTTTCATACTTTATTTATTATTAATGTTTTAACAGGGTGCGTTGCTTATGCGCCACCCATGACAGTACGACAATATTTGCATGCATCAACAGTGTTCAATAATATGACTTGCATTCAATTTTTTTACGTCTCTCCCAGACAAGATTTCAATTTACAATGAAAATTTCAGAGGAAAATGGACCCAATTTCCGTCATTTCTTCGATAATAAACATGCGTTGTTAAAGAGCCAGCTGTGCCAGGTTTGCTGATCACACTATTCTCTCCTGCCTTCTTGCTGTTTATGCTTATTTGAAGGTTATACCAGACACGTAAGAAAATATTGAATTCTGCCCTGTCTGATGTTCTATGTAACAGTCTCCTGTTTCATATATTTAAAAAAGCTTTGTGATGATAAAAGGTATATATTTCTAGCAAGCACCTTGTATATTCTCGGTACAATTTGGCCTATTTTCAGTGCTGGGAATCATCGGTAAGATGTCATTGCGATATCAACCGAGATCATAGCATTTTAGAACTTAATTTTAGAATCTAAAGGAATTTGGATATTGTGACTGTCAGTATTCAAAACTGGAATGGAAAAGATATATATAATTGTTTGCTTTGTGCATACTCGAATTATAAATAAAAGTGTCTCCGCTCCGAAAAAGGAACTCTTTTTCTAGTTTCCGTTCTTCGGTCACCAATCGGAGAACCTTAAAAAAGACTTTGTCATCCTTCTTTTGAAACATTTTCGCATATTTATTATAAATTAGTAATAGTCACTCCGCATAAAATATGACAATATTTTAAATTATAAAGATAGAACTCCAAAGGATTTCATTTCATCTGTGATTGACAAATATAGTTGCGCACAGTGTACGTCTGAGTACGTGGGCTCGACAACTCGAGCCCTCAGTATTCGTGTTGCAGAGCACGCCGGCAGGAGCTTTAGAACTAATCAGTTACTTTCCACACCTTCCCACTCTTCAGTCCGCTCTCATGCAGAGAAGTGCAGCATTCCTGTTAGATTAGGCGATTTTAGAGTAATTTTTCTCTGCATCAAACCAAATGAACCTCAGTATATTAGAATCTCTCCTCATTTTACATGAAAAACTGATTTTAAATGATATGCAATCAGCTTTCCCTCTACAACTAACGTAATTTTAATTCTGAATATTTTATTTTGTTCCATCAATGTGTTTTTTTGCTTTTCTTTTTCCATGATTGACGTAAATTTGACATATGACTAGTTTTTTTCTACTTGTTTTTAGGTTGATAATAACCCTACAGGTCGAAATGTTCCAGAAATTTTATTGATTGGCTTTCCTAAATAGATAATGATCTCACTCAAGACGTGTATCTTGACACTTGTATTATCAGAGATATAATCATATAATCGATATAATTTCACTCTGATTTATCGATAACGATATAATCAGAGTGAAACAATGTTGACATAGCGCTGATTTGGACATATCCTGCAAAAAGAGACAAATCTACGAGTCCAAAATTCGAAGAAACTAACTTTGACGTCCTTCAAAAACTATATGGCGAAAACAATGTGTTGTGAAAAATAATTAAAATGTACAACTACACTGTCGTCTACTCACAGCAGAAACAAACGTTCTAACGCGAAGGTGCACATGCATACTATTATCTAAACCTTTATATTGCAACAAACATCAAATTCCACCGTGAGTCATCGTTTGGAAACAGTGGTCATCTAATGTTTACAAAGCTATAAATGTGTAGAGTGTATGACAGTTAACATGCGTCCTCACAGCCGGAGAGTAAACCAATAAGTCTCATTAACATGACGCAATGAGTGGTGGCGATAACAACTGTTATTTTCTCATACGTAACGACAGCGAACAAACATCCAAATTTGCAAAGGTAACGAAAATTATATCTTAACGCTCCAAATTCGCTTATATTCACGGACACTAAATCCCAGATTATCTTGACATTTTTTGACATTTCCACTTGGAAATATTTCTTATAAACCCTGCCGAAAAATATCGTCACCAGTACTACAGAACAAAAAACACAAAACGTAAGAATTCTTTGCGTGTCGTAGTTCTGATCAATCTACAACCAGATCAACCAGTTATGGAGCCATCATACACTCGGACAGATATTTAAATACAACTGTGGTGTCTGGAAAAAATCTAAATAAGTGGTTCTAAATTCATAGTATTGTTTTTTATTCAGATTATATTTTTATGAGTACAATAAGTTAAATTATTTCAAAGAACCTCACGCATCAAAGTAATGGAGTCTATCTGGCAACATTCTCCCAATGCCGTTCCGTGAGCTCTGCTCGTCATAGCCGTGTTGTTTAAGGACCTGCCTCCGTGCGAGCATGGAGGGTTCGAATCCCAGCGCTGGGTGGCGATTTTTCCCGTTGGGTTTAGGGGAAAAATTCTAACACAATAACCCGCTCTTCCCAGGTGTCTGAAATGGGTCTCGGTCCTGACCGGGGGAATGCGTCATGGCGTCCTGGTGTTAGTTATAAGGCATTTGAAAATCCAATGTACAAGGTGATGTGTATCAGGCTTGAATTGGGAAATAAAGCATCCGTAGATGGGGATGTTTTTTCTGAGCATTGTCCCATTCACCCGCAAGCCGAAGTTCCGAGCAGGACCGCCCGTTCCCCTTGTCCCTACACGATCGTCTGGGTGAGCGTCTATTTTTGGTCTTTGAAAGTCTTCAAATGTGTAGTTAAAATAAATATCGTTTAAGATACAGTTAATAGGTTGGGCAGAATATTGCTAAGAAATTCAATAGTTAGAGAAATCATGTATTTTGAGGCGACGCTGAGTCGCCGGTTCTGTGTATAGGCTAAGCCGTACTTTGCCGTGCCTAGAAATCTCCACACTCGACAGTGCCGTAAGAGAATACAATAAAAGTTAAAAAAATGTTTCACTATAGTTCAAGTAAACTTATTTTTTAGATTTCCTTGACATGCATAGTCAAGATAAATGATTTCGTACGTGTTTTTAATCAGTAATTAGTCAAGTAAAAATTGTGTAGTTGATGGATTAGTTAAAATTTAACGTTCGTATTGTTAATTGAATCCAGTAAAACTTTGACCCACATTAGATTTACCTAAATATCAGAGTTAGAGCTTTATCTGAATTATAATGAATAGCCGATTACCTTGTGTCTCGTGTAGTGACTCGGCATAACGCTTCATTTGTCAGTAAATTGAGATCGTTAATTGAAGCTGGTTTCTTAAATGCATCTAGCACGATCGTCATTTCAGCTCTCAAAGCCTGATAACTTTCATCTCATTCCTTTTATTGTTTATCTTCTTAGTTCTTTAGAATGTAATTAATTTTTCATTAATCATTTGTTCATGTTCTCCTATATTATTTATTGTTGTATTGTTATTCCCGTTATATGTTTTTAGGCCAGGTTGTAGTTACCCCTTTACCAACCGTCCTGCCTCATGATGTTAAGCCTCATCACTGACTATTCTAAACCTACCCGAGGGCCAATACTCATGGGAAGGGTTTGAATACTCTGTAGCTGGTCTACTGAAAAAAATTTATACATTTTTAAATTCACGCAATCGACACATATGTACTTCCAAATAACATCTTTTTGTCTGAAGTGTTATTTAAGCACAATTGTGTACAGTTCGTGGCGGTCTACATGTACCACATGTTATTACAATGGGAATCTGCTGCGTGCTTAGTATCATAGATACCATTGAAATGATATGAATAATCAGTATCCGCTCACTTTAGCTTATCATTCAAAACTTATTGCGTGAAAATTGAATCAACTTTATGAATAACACGCCAGTGTCTATTTAATTTATAAATAAATAAATTTACAAGTTTGTGCTTAATTTTTGCTGTGTATTTATAATGGAAATTTGATAGAACATCTTCAATCTGTTGATCTATCTCTTTTTCACGCTCTTATGATGGTAAATGATCGTATCTGTGATACCATACGAGTTTCACCGGATAACAGGTACATGAGTAATTTAATCGCGCTACTATTAGGATGGATATTTCTGTTTTTCATCAACATTTGGGAAATTTTTCTGAAGAACACATCAGATCCCATCATTTTTGTTAGGTCGTGTACACTAGTCATCAAATAATGGGCCACGTCTCATCAATCCTTAAGTTATGATCGGAAAATTCCGTTCGGGGTGACAAAACGTATTATATTACTTTAGTTACCTTCAAATACTTGTTTTCTTATTTTGTTTTGTGTGTCATCAGGTTGTGCAATACGGTGTTCACATCATGCCATGGACCACGCTTTTATACACACAAATTGTTAAATTTTGTAAGGAATTAATTCCTCACTTCGAAATAAACGGTGGGGTTGGAAGTTCGGAAGCTGTTGTGGAGAGCTTGAGAGGTAATGAAGAAGATGTGTGTTATCAGATGCGTGTGAAAGACTTGCTCCATGTAGTGGTTAGGGTGGCTGCACACCTAAAGACTTGTAAGGCATGGTGTTGACGCTGCTTCAGCCGTTGAGTTCCGATTGAGGCGGGGGGAGGGGGGGGGGGGGGGGGGGCGGTGACAATAGGAAAGAAGAGAAAATATTTAGAGTTTGGCACAGGGTGAGCCAGAGAGAAAAGGAAGGGGATAGTGGAAGAAGAAAAAGGCGCTTAACGCATAAATAGGTTATATTGTGCATCTTGTTTAATTTATACTGCTAATTAGTTAAAATAATAAGGGGAAAATTACCCGTCAGGGCTTTTTATGCTACAAGTGATTCGTCTCTTGAATTTTGCCACGTCTACTTTGCTTTATTGTATTTCTTTTACGGCGGGAAGGCGACAAAAGCCCTCGGCAAACGGAGTGAATTTAAATTTTGGCTGGGGGAAATTTACGCTCGTCTACAAATCCCTATATACATACACTATATACATACCTATACATTTAAAAATTTTTTAACGTATATATGCATTTATATATACACTTTACACCCAAAGACACACACACACACCCTCCCGACGTGCACCCATGCATTTTTTTTTCCTTTAATTACTCACATAGCCTACACACGATACACATGCACACACATATGTATATACATTCCTGCATACCTATACACCCACAAACATATATACACATACGTACACGATACACATGCACATATATATGCATATATACATTTCATTTTTATTATTTATTTACTCATTTTTTTTATTATTTATTTATTTTCTTTTATTTTCTTTTTTTCTTTTTTCGTTTTGTTTTTTTTTATCATTTTTTTCCCATTTTTTCACATTATCCTGCATTACCTACATTACATTCACGCTATCTAAGCATACACACACATCTTATCTACACAGGGAGCATTACCTAAATTTTCGTTGTTCCATTACCAGACTATGATTTAGGCCTATCTAGTTCTTAATCTATATACAATCTAATATATACACATGTACATCACCTAGCGCCTCTAATTAAAGAATGAATTTTCACCTATACACTATCTTTTTACGTTTGTTATCTCTTCTCGTCCACTCATGAACACGCTATATAACACTAAATTACACTTTCGATGGTACCTGAAAATTTACAGGTCAAGTTATTTATTGTTCCCTACCTATTTACACTATCAATATGATATATAAACAGGGATTTAAGAACTTTTATGATCTTAGTTTGAGTAATGAAAAATTAATTGATAAAAGTTTGTATAAGAGCAGCTAAAATAAGATTAAATGTCTGGGATTTCGGCTTCCCATCCCACCCATGGGGGGAAGACCGTCCTACCTCTCGCCAAAACCCCAGGAAACAAAAAATAAAAAAAATATTAATGAAATTAATTTGGTCTTCCCCCACGTTCTCCTAAAAGGACTAGAAATTGTCTTATTAGGTGTGCCTGACAAGGTTGTTGGTTCATGTATATTTTGGAGGTGGAGGGGGGGGGCCATTGCAAGTAGTCTAGAGCCTTTAAATCGGGAAAGTTGTTTGGGGATGAGCTCCGGAGGAAAACTTAGTTTTGTACACAGGTCAGGATCGAATTGCTGCATTTTGTGCCAGATCCTGTTTGCATGCTCGTGTAGCAGTATGTTAATGGGAGGGACATTTAGATGATTGTGCAGGTTTTTGGATGGGATTGCTTCTATTAAACTTGTGCCGGTGATAAATCTAAGTGCTTTGCTCTGAACTTTTTGTTATTTGGATATTGCTGTTGCCGATCCTGTGTGTAAAGGTATGACTGGGTATATTAATGCTGATCTTACAAAGGCCATATATAATTTCAGTTTGGTATCTGTAGGGAGGTGAGTAAAACGATAAATTTTTTCTAGATTTTTGTAGGCTATTGTTTGTCTAATCTAGGCATGTGATGATATACCATGTGTTGTTATGTTCAAACCCAGGACTTTTCCTTTATTTGTGTATGGTATTGTTTTGTCGTTTATGGTAACTTAAAATGTTTTCCTTCTATTTATGGGGATTATGGCAAATTTACTACTGTTGGTTAATATCTTCTATTTCCTTTCAAGCGTGTTTATTTGTTCTATTGCTCTTTTGGTGTTGGCTGTTGCGTATCTTGGTGAATATTTTCCGGCTGTTATCTGCGTGATGTCATCTGCAAAACATATGTAATCTGGCGGTGGTGGCAGCGGTGGTGGTAAATCATGAGTATGAAAGCTGAAAAGTGTAAGGGGTAGACATGCTTCTTGGGGTACACCTGTGCACAGTGTGAATCGCGGCCCTATGTAATTGGATATTCCTATTGAGGCTGTCCTGCTATTAAGGTAATTGTTCAGGGTCCGGAGAAATATATAGTGAAGACTTATTTGTGAAAGTTTGAAGATGATACCAGAGTGCCATACCTTGTGGAATACTTTTTTAACATCTCTTATGCAAATGTCTAGTGTGAATTTTTGTGCTAATTTGATGGAAATTGATTCGTGCAGGGTTGCATTCGTGCAGGATGCAAAGCCGTGTGTGTGCCTCTATTACATCTGAATCCGTGTTGTCTGCTATTGAAATGATTATGAATTGTAAGGAAATTTGTCAACCTATTATTTAAGATTTTATACAGTTGTTTGCCGTGTACATCCAGGCGAGAAATTGGTCTGTAATTTTGAACTGATAATGGGGATGTGTTTGGTTTTGGGAGGAAAATCATTATGGCATGTTTTAGATTGTTCGGGAAGTAACCAGCTGGTATGGACATATTGAAAATATAAGTTAGAAAATGGATCATGTTTTTTGGTAAGTTTTTAATTTGTAAGGTGGTTATTTCTGTTGTCCCTAGTGCTTTCTGTTTGAACGGTCTCAGCGCTTGTAACAGTTCTTCAAATGTAATAGGGGGAAAATGTATAGGGTCCAGTCTGTTGATATTTCCAGTTCGGTATGGTTTGATTGTATTTGCTATGTTGTTCATTTGTTCTTGTACTATTGCAATGTGTGCTCTGTTTAAGTGGGGTTCGTCCTGATCTGTAAATATTTCCTTCCAGTGTAATCTGAAAATAGGTTCTTTTTTCTTGAGGAGTACGTAACTGTTCTTTATTATGTTCTATGTATGGTATTTGTTGTTTAGTGTTGCCGCCCATCATCCTCTTGCAGGAGGACCAAAACATTTTCGGATCCTCCTGCAGTTTAAGGATATGAATTAAATCCTCCCAAGTTTGCTGATATTTACCTTTATATATTTCTTGTAATCTGATTCTTATTGTGTTCAAATGTCGGTTCAAATCTATAGATGGCCCATATCTGGAGATGTATTGGGTTGTCTGTCGGTATTGTGCTTGTAATGTCAAAGTTTCGTGAGTTGGTTTGATCCCCGGGATTATTCTATGAGTTATGAGTGGGACTGCTGAAATTGTGGCATCCTGTACGTGTTTGGTCCATGTGTTTAGGTACTTGTTTATTTCGTTTATAGTTGGATCCGGTTGTGAAGGGGGTGTGACAGGTGATAGTAACTGCTTGTATAGTTTCCAATTTGCTTTATGAAAGTGTCTTCGCGGTTTAATGGGAATTTGTTCGGATTGGCTGAGATGGTAGCGATTATTGGAATGTGATCTGATGGTGTGATGGGGCCGGGCTTCAAGAAAATATTATGAAATGCATGCTTGTTTTGTAGAACTACATCGGGTGAGGTGGTGCTATTGTGAGTTATTAGGGTTGGAAAAAAGGGTCCAATGTGTGTGCATTTTTGTTTTGAAATTAGGTAGTAGAGATGGTTTCCTCTATTGTTCCTATGTGAGTATCCTGTTATGCTATGTGCTGCGTTTATGTCACCTAGGAAATAGGTTAGGTGCGGTCTATTGAAAAGCATGTGGGAGTCTATGAAATTCAGGTAGTCTGTTCTTGGGGGTGTATATGTAGTACCTATGGTGATTGGTCCCTGAAGCGTATCTATTGTTACTGCTATCATATCTGTGTGGAAATCATCGTGAAGTCTGTACGAAATGCTTTTCTTGAGTGCTATTGCAGTGCCTGCGTGATTTTCGTTTAGCTTATTTGAATAAAATGTATTGTAATTGAAGATCTTAAGGGGTTGGTTATTTATGAGGCAGTGACTATTGATAAGTATTATGTCTGGGTCTAGCGTGTTGTATATGTTGGATAGTGTGATTTTATTGGTATTCCAAGATTGCACGTTGTGTTGAATTATTGTTATTTTCTTCAGGTTCATTTTTGAGCAATTAATTTTTTTGGTTTTTTGGTGGCTGCTATTAGAGATTGGTGTCTTGGAAGATTTATGAAGTCCTCGAAAGGGATTATGTTTATTTTTGTTCTTGTGAATTGGACCCTGTTGCTCCTAATGTAGTCCAGTAAGGTTTGTGATCTCATGTCCTGAACAGTGAATTTTAATCCTTTATCATTTTCTTTTCTGCTGAGTTCCTGGATGTACCATTCTGTCGGGGGATTTTCTGGGATTGGTGAATTGTCTATGAAGTTTCTGTACAATTTTATATGAAAGTTGTGTTTGTTATCTAATACTATGCTTGAATTACCCAAATCATCACTTATCCTGCGTTTAGTTCTAGCCTCCGTGTCCATGGCCTCCTCCATATACTCCTGCTCACATTCCAGAGAGACATCCACTGTTTTTTCCAGCTCCGTTTCCGTCTCCTGTGGTGTTGTTTGATTTGTAGTAAAAATTGCAAATTGCGGCTGAGTCACGATCTTGGAAAGTGGTATCGATATTGAAATTCAGTTTTAAGGATTGTGAAGGAAGGTCGCCAAATTTCTGTGTTCTATTCAGTGCTGCTATGTGTGCTTCCAAGATGAGTGCTGTCAGTTTAATATGTGTTTGTGATGTTAGTGTGAGGGTGTGTTCTGGGGGGTTTGTTTGTAGTATTACGTGCTTTGCAATTTCAGCATAGATGTTTTGAGTTTGTTGGTGATGCTCCTGTTTTTCATTTTCGATTTTTTGTTTGATTACATTTTTTCTATACGGGCAACTTGATGCTAATGTTCTGTGTGGTCTATTACAATTGAGGCATTGTTTAAGTGTGCTTGTGCATTGTTGGTAAGTATGTTCTTGTGAGGGGCATTCTGAGCAATATTGTGTTGTTTGGGTGCATTTGGATGTTGGGTGGTCTTCATATTTGTAGCACTTGTAACAGATGAGGATGTGTGTGTATTTTTCTTGTTCACATTGATAGGTTGTAATTTTGTATGATACATATAAAACCCATCTCGGAGTATCCTCTGTGCAGTGGCGGTGTCAGAAGTTATAGTTTTGATTAGATGAGTATATTGCTTTGTTTTAACTATTTCTGTGACTGATAACCATGAATTTTGCTGTTGGATTTCTGCTTTGATTTCATCGGCAGGTCTTGCACCGATTTCATTATCAATTTGTCTGACAAAAATGGATCTTTTTGCTCTTAGGTCGGGGGGAATAACTGGAATTATATTCAATTTTTGGAATGCGTCGATTGCTTTACTGGAAGTTACTTTATCAACTGAAGTGACATCGTCTGTTACTGCATAGACACCTGTACTGGTGGAAGTCAGTCTAATGAGAGGAGCATTTAGGTCTTTGAAGGTTGTTTCAAAAATTTTTGTCTTGTCCAATGGTTTAGCTGTATCGATAAATTTAAGTTGTACTCTATATGTTGATGATTTTATTCTAGGTGCTGTACTGGTTGCAGCAATGTTGGGTTTTGGTGGTATAAGCATCGTAGGCGGAAGGTTTCCAGGGTTAAGGGGGAAGGACCCTGGAGTTGTGTTCCTAGTTTTGGAAGCTGAACGAGGTTTTGAAGGAAGAGGGGCCCTCCCCAGTACCAGCTCCCCTCCCCCGATCAGGAGGGGGGGGCATTACGGAAAAAGGCCTAGCCCTGCCCTACTATAATTACAATTGAGCTACTCAACATTATGATGTAATATATACAGCACACAGCTGTATAAATCGCCTACTGAAGGCACACTTAAGCAACGGTGCCCCTAATTCTGGTATTAATTACCGAAATAGACGAGATCTAGAAGATTATATCACTGTGAACTATACAATATCAATACATAAAACCCTAAAATACTAGTACATTTGACTATACAATATTATTACGTTACACTATACGATACTAATATAATAGACTATACAGTACTAATACAATAGACTAGACAATAATAATACAATGGACTATACAAATATCAATACATTAAACTATACAATGTGAATGAATTTAAAACTATACAGTATTAAGACATTTGAATTCGACAAGAATGCACAAGATCACATAACTGAAAAAAACACAGAATTGGAAAGCAATACTTGGAAAAAATTCTCACCTCTGGCCCGGAGTGGTTGCTCCGGGGCCGGTGGTCAAAAACCACACTCCGTCTTCCGACTAAGCTTTCTCTTAAGCTTTCAAAACAGAAAGAGTAGAAAAAATAGGAGGCTGAAAAAAGTATTACTTTCATTCACTTTTATCGCACAAAGAGAGCCACTAACCTTCCACGGCGCATTCACGAGAGTCCGCTACGAGTGCACACGGCTCAACAACAAAATTAAAGATTAGATATAGGACCAAATGAGCTTCAACATGGCTTTCCCATGATTTCCCACGCTATTCTGTGGCTTTCCAATACTTTGCCAAGTCTCAACCGCTGATATACTATACAACCTAATCTAACCTACCAATACAAGTGATATTCTATACAACCTAATGTAACCTACCAATACACGTGGCATTCCGACTCCCAATCTGCTGGGTTAAGGCACTGAAAATTGTGGAGTTGATGAAGCTTGTATCACAGATACGCTCATCTCACACTGCAGGCTGGTGGGTGTGACACGGACGGACGGACGCGGCTCCTTTTATAAAAGTGATAAGAAACGGAGTGACAGTCGTCACAGAAAGTGCCTTTCAAGGAACATTCACAAATAATAAAGGCTTGATCGGTTCGTTGTGATTATTTTGCTACGTACAAAGTTGTATACCATCGCAGACAACACAACGGTGCCTTACCAGCATCCTCCCCCACACAGCCACCTATCTTTGTGACTATAATTATTGCAACATCTGAGGACTCCCAGGAAGAAACTACACCAAGACACTCCCAGCTGATCAAGTTCACCTGTGAAAATGTAGAGCAAATTACGGATGTGGATTGAATTTGATGATATTTACTAATTTGATTAACTGAAATTTTGAGTTATTTCTCATTAGGAGTTCAGGGCTAGCTGGTCGCAGAGCGTCGAGCGAATGTGGTCGACTCGGCTTTGTTTTTGTTGAGAAAAAATGAAAAGCTTCATCCTGCTACATCTGAAATGATGACTCTATTGCTCAGTGTACATAAAAAGAAATAAATAAGAAGAAAGAAAAAAATAAAAACATGGGATGATTAAATGTTAGTTTAGGTCTCCCTATCCACAGCAAAGGCGATCCAAAGAGAGGAAGGATGAAGGCAACATTTAGTGTTGAGTTGAACGGAACGCGGAAACTATGCACATGGTGTGACACCGGTCAGGATCACCTGTATGTGGAAGCAATCATTTGAGGAAGGTTAAAAACCCAGATATAATGAAAGGAAATAAGCAATAGGTGCTGGAAACAGGACGGTGGTGAATGGGGGTTCGTTCATTGTTCTATGAAATTTCCATTATAGTAACATAGCAAAAATTGAGCACAAACTTGTAAATTTATTCATTTATTTGTTATATAGACACTGGCGTGTTATTAACAGTGTTGATTCAATTTTCAGGCAATAATTTTCGAATGATAAACAAAAGTGAGTGGATACGGATTATTCAAATCATTTCAATGGTATCTATGTTCGTTGTAACGATGGTTCGTTACAAAACGCATAATATTTTTTTGCAGCATAAGAAGGTTAGCAAGCTTCCAGCTCCAGCTCATATCGCAGGTACCAAAAAGTTGACTACGTATTGGGACACATGTGTACCACTAGGTACATTGCTCATTCTATCGCCGGTATAAATGAGCTGCATGCCAGGTTTGTCATCACTTTTCAAAATTGATATTAGCGTTCTTATGTGGTATGGGCTCATGCAATCATTTTTCACAGTTCGTTTGATATATAGTGTGTTGCTGTAGAAGTAAAGACAGTTCTCTATTTTGCTTCTCACATCTTAACAACACCAACCCTGGCTGCCACACAATCCTGGCCGACGTGCGTTTCTACCTTACGCCACTACATGGAGCACATCATTTATACGTATTAAATACTACACACTTTCTACCTTAACTTTCAAGGTCTCTTCTACACGTTTCAGCCTTAACGTTTATCTCAACTAGTAAGGAATTCTTCCTATCAAAATTTTTATATATAGGAGATATAAGGCTCCTTTAATAGAATGATGAAAACGCCGTATTACACAACCTGAGGACACGCAAAACAAAATAAGAAAACAAGCTTTAAAGGTAACTAAAGTAAAATACTAAGTTTTGTCCCCTTGATATGAACTTTCCGCGAATAACTTGAGGATTTTGGAGACGTAGCTCATTATTTGATGACTAGCGTACACGACCTATCAAAAATGATGGGATCTGATATGTTCTTATAGAAAAATCCCCAGAAGTTGATAAAAATCAAGTATATCCATCTTAATAGTAGCCTCGATTAAATTACTCATGTACATGTGACCCGGTGAAACTCGTTAGGTATCTCAGAAACGGTCATTTAGCATCTTAAAAGTGGGAAAAAGAAATAGATCAACAAATTGAAGGTGTTCTATGAAATTTCCATTATAATAAAATAACAGAAATTAAGCACAAACTTGTTAATTTATTCATTTATTTATTAAATAGACACGGCGTGTTATTAACAGTGTTGATTCAATTTTCACGCAATAATTTTTGAATGATAAACAAAAGGGAGTGGATACTGATTATTCATATCATTTCAATGGTATCTATGATACTAAGCATGCAGCAGATTCCCATTCTAATAACATGTTGTACATGTAAAATGCCACTAACTGTACACAATTGTGCTTAAATAACACTTCAGACAAAAAGATGTTGTTTGGAAGTACATATGTGTCGATTGCGTGAATTTAAATATGTATGTATGTATAAAACGTGCTTAGTTTGTGATTTCAGTCGACCAGCTACAAAGTGTTCACGGCCCCGAAACGAGTATTGGCCTTAGGGTAGGTTTAGAATAGTCAGTAATGAGGTTCACCATGTTCTTTATTAGGTAGGACGGCTGGCTAAGGGGTAACTAAAACCTGGCCTAAGAACAAATAACGTTAATAACAATAAAATATATTGGAGAACATGAGCAAATGATTAATGAAAAATTAATTACATTTTAAAGGACTAAGAAATTATTACAATAAAAGAAATGAGATGAAATTTATCAGATTTTGAAAGCTGAAATGACTATCGTGCAAGATGCATTTGAGAACCCAGCTTCAACGATCTCAATTTTTTGACATATGAAGCGTGATGCCGGGTCATTAGCCTATCACACAGTCAGTGTTGCCAATCTAGCGGTTTTCCCGCTAGATCTAGCGGTTTTATGATGGATCTGGCGGTATGAAAGTGGCATCTAGCGGCTAGCGGGAAATCTAGCGTATTTTTTATAGTTCCTAGCTATTTTCTAGCGGTATTTTTATAGCAGATTGTATTTTTTATATAAAATGTATTTGTGTTATAAACCACGTAAAGCTTTCACATTCAGTTTGGCTGAGCAAGCTCGTTTAATCCAGATTTTTTCTCGTTTGGTATGCGTTCTATGGCGAGCAACTGCTCGCTGCTAGCTAGTGCTAGCCGGCACCGTATGCCACGCTACCACGGCCGGCACGGCGGCCACGGGCAACCGCTAGAGTGTCGAACTCTCGATACGGTGTGTTGCCTGTTCGTAACCAAGACGCGTTCAAACATGCTAAATAAGTGAATAGTGATTTGTCGAAGGTGCACTGTAGCCTATACAAAATAAATTTAAATGGCAAATATAGTGACTCAACTAGCCACAGTAAAACTAAGAAACATGTTGATAAGAGTGGTGCTGCAGCGACAGATATAATTCGGTTTATTATTCATAAATGTAATGGAACAACATTACTAGGAGCCAATTGTGCATTTTATTTAACTTGCTATTCCGCCATTGTAAATTGTGTTTATCTGTTAGATATGTTTAAGTCCACAATCGGTGGCAGTAAGGTAACGTCCCAGTTAAAAATGCACAAAATAAGATGCTCAAGAGATTATAAAAAAAAGTTTAAAATCCTTATTTTCAGAATGATCTGCTGGTTGATGTTGGTGAGGGCAAGTACAGTCTACTCCTAGAAGAGTCAAATGACATAAAAATTTATGAAATGCTTGTATAATTAAGTTCTTTCAACTTATCTAGGTATTGTTAAATTGGAAACTTGTAATGCATAGTCTAACGTGGATGCACTAAAATGTAAGTTGAAAAGTAAAATACTTGATATTGGTAAAATTCTAGCAATCGGCACTGACAATGCCAGTGTCGTGGTTGTTGTAACCAATGGAACATATCAAAAGCTGAAAAAAGAAGTTCCTTCTCTAATAGAATTTAGATGTGTGTGTCATTCACAGTAGCTTGCTGTATCTCATGCAGCATTTGAATTTCTACCTCGAAATTTGGAATTTCTTTCGTCTGAAACATACGAGTGGTTTTCTGTGTCACCTTCAAGACAAATATCCTGCAAAAAAAAACTGTACGTGAAAATTATTGTTTGAAATTCTTTTATTAAAATACCAGCAAACGGTCAGACAAGGTGGCTCTCAACCGAATGTGCAGTTTGTAAAACTTTAGCACAATGGATTGAGTTGAAATCGCATTTCTAAATAATCGCATTCAAAGAAGAAATACTCCGGGGTGTATTTATCTTCTTTTCAAATAAGTAGCTCTACTTATCAAATACCAAGAAGTGTTCTTCAAAAAATTGGAACTTGAGAAGCATGTCCAAGTTTTTCAACGGACCAAACCCCGAGTTTCAGTACTGATTTAGAACCTGAACCTGATGAATGAAAACTGTAATTTTAAGGGTCATAAATCATTATATATATTATACCAATGATATGCCAACGTAAAACAATGTGTATTAACTTCGTTCTTCCTAAAAAATCTCCAAAATGGGTTAGCGGGAATTTTAGCGGAATGTAATCAAAATCTAGCGGTTTCTAGCGTTTTTTTAAGAAGTTTCTGGCGGTTTTTGATCCAGTGGAGTTGGCAACACTGATCACACTGGGCAACCAGTGTGGCGTTGCCAATTGCAGAGGGAGGTTATAACTCGCAGTGACAGCGGCATTTGAAATTTCATCATTAAATGAAAAGCATCAAGAACGTACACAAAACTTAGATCCTGGTTTGCGCTTTTAAATGTCCTTGCATTATTTATTGAGATTGAAGAGTCGTACGACTATTGATTCAATATAATTCTTTTGATGTATTATTGACTCCTAGGAAAATATTTGATTTGTGAGAATCAATATAAAATGCTATAAGATAAGCATCATAATATTGTAATAAATTTTTAACATCTTTTTTACAGCTCATATTCGCATATCAATATAATAATTGGTTTTTATACAGCACAGAAATAAACAGAAGAAACAATAAATTACTTAATTAAGCACATTCATTAACTTATTAAAAATAGGAAGACTAATGACACAACGCTTAGACTCATTTTGTACTAATTTTGTACTAATTGGTTGATAAAATCGATAAAAGTGAACGTTTCGACCAACTAGCAGTGGTCATTCTCAACACTGTAAAAGTAAAGATTACAAATCAGACATCATTCAGAAAATCACAATGGTAAAAACAAACATGAAATTAGAAACATTTGCTAACAAACTATTTGTAGGGGATAGGCAGACTGCATATCATTGAGATTTGGCTTTAGTCTATAAATGATATGAGATTCTAATATTCTGAGTTCTATTAGGCCGAGGAAGTAACCCAATAGCACTCAGAATATTAGAATCTCTTTTCATTTATAGACTAAAGCCAAATCTCAATGATATGCAGTCTGCCTATCCCCTACAAATAGTTTGTTAGCAAATGTTTCTAATTTCATGTTTGTTTTTACCATTGTGATTTTCTGAATGATGTCTGATTTGTAATCTTTACTTTTACAGTGTTGAGAATGACCACTGCTAGTTGGTCGAAACGTTCACTTTTATCGATTTTATCAACCAATTAGTATAAAATTAGTACAAAATGAGTCTAAGCGTGGTGTCATTAGTCTTCCTATTTTTAATTAAGATCTCCAAGAATTGGAACTTTGACTTCTTTAATTCATTAACTATATTGATATACGAGGTTCAAGTAGTTATGTTCAAGTCTAAGGAACAATTAAATGGTTTGATCATTAGAAGCTGAATAAAGTATTGCCTATTTTCTACCCGTTACCTAAGATAGAAAATTGAAATGAAAGTCCTGACTTCATAGAGTCAGGACTTCAGGACTTCATAGAGTCAATCTTCTTTTCCCTGTCCTTTTTGTGGCAGTTAGTACTGTTTTTTCTATTTGGTTTGATGGCTTCGGTAGTTTCATCATATTCAGCTAAACTGTTTAAACTTATAAACCTATGGTTTATTATTTTTAAATTTCTGACCACTTTATTTATCATAAAATCCTACCTGGTAAACATTTGAATATATGGAAAAGTGACAGCATTTGAAAATGAAACGTCACGAATGTATGGTAAATGGTAATATGTCGCTTTGTTTTGTACATAAATTGCGACTAATTATACGCCTAAAATGATACTTAATTGCATATATATTAACACCTAATAGCATTCCATATTGTAGCGCATTTATTAACATTTTCCATGTAACGTGCACCACAGGTGGTACATGGAGGTAATTTTCATATTGCTGTTGCAACCTCAATTTTCATAAATACTTAATCAAAGCTGAAAACAGGCACGATCCAGTTATGTTTGGTATTTTCAAAATAGTTTACTACAATTAACTTGAAATTTGAGTTTGGTGTTGAACTTGGATACCTAGTTACCGCAGTCAAAGTGTTAAATCCTTCGACTTTCTATTGAATGGCGGACCGAGTATGTTGGCTCAGTGGGAGGCGGTGTCCCTAGCATAGGACATTGATGAGAGCCTTCTATTATCAATTGTATGGCGGATCGAGACCATAGTGAACCAGACGGAGACAGTGTCACAAACAACCTCACACTACGACGCTCAGTCGAGCACTGCTTCGTCGCTCTGAGGTGAACGAGGTTTTTGAACAAGCGCGGAAAACAAAACTCACCCAGCAACTGCAGTCCGTTGCTCTCAGAAGCATACGTCGCTGCTTTTTATGGCAATTGTTGCCCCGTGTAATAGGGCCTTAAACTCAGCGACAACAACAACAACAACAAACTCTGGCATTTACGGAGGCTTTATTTCCAATTCAAGTTTGATACGTATCACCTTGTACATAGGATTTTCAAATGCCTTATAACTAACGCCAGGACGCCATGACGCTTTCCCCCGGTCAAGACCGGTACCCATTTCAGACACCTGGGTAGAGTGAGGTATTGTGCTTGGAATTTTTCCCCTATACCCAACAGAGAAAATCGCAACATCGACATTGATCTCCCCCGTGGTACAGTCGTGTTGTGGGAATGTTTCTTAGTTTCATAGACTAAGGGGACACTAAAGTTTCATGAATGCGCATATTAGAATCACTGCACATGCACACAAAATGATGATACCATTGCTCAATGATATCCACAGTTTTTACCTTCTAAACATCATCGTAATATATATATATATATATATATATATATATATATATATATATATATATGTATATATAGGAAAATATATATAGAGGCGCATGAGTAACGCACTTTTTTAAAACATTAATAATAAATAAACTATGAAAGGTATAACGATGGGGATAATTGCAAACGATAGATAAACTCCAAAAGTTTATTTACATGTCGTATAGTGTCTACAGATACCCGGTGTATATTGCGGTGATAAATCTTTAAAATTTACCTTCAAAATGGTGCGCTACACGAAAGAGCAGCGAGCAAAAATTGTTGAACTCTACTTTTCATGTAATGGTTCAATTATTGCGGTGCAGAGAAGTTGCACGAACATTTTTAATGATGGAAGAAGTCCTGATAAAAATTACATAGAGCAATGGTCTCTAATTTCAAAGAAATCAGAGATGTTAAGTCCAGTAATGAACAGCTTCATTAAAAAAGTACGTTTATGTCTGACCAACAATGGTAATTATTTAAATGATATTATTTTCCATACTTAGTTGTAAAGTAAACTTTAGGAGTTTCTTTGTTTTTTGCAATTATCCCCATCGTTATACCTTTCATACTTTATTTATTATTAATGTTTTAACAGGGTGCGTTGCTTATGCGCCACCCATGACAGTACGACAATATTTGCATGCATCAACAGTGTTCAATAATATGACTTGCATTTAATTTTTTTACGTCTCTCTCAGGCAAGATTTCAATTTACAATGAAAATTTCAGAGGAAAATGGACCCAATTTCCGTCATTTCTTCGATAATAAACATGCGTTGTTAAAGAGTCAGCTGTGCCAGGTTTGCTGATCACACTATTCTCTCCTGCCTTCTTGCTGTTTATGCTTATTTGAAGGGTATACCAGACACGTAAGAAAATATTGAATTCTGCCCTGTCTGATGTTCTATGTAACAGTCTCCTGTTTCATATATTTAAAAAAGCTTTGTGATGATAAAAGGTATATATTTCTAGCAAGCACCTTGTACATTCTCGGTACAATTTGGCCTATTTTCAGTGCTGGGAATCATCGGTAAGATGTCATTGCGATATCAACCGAGATCATAGCATTTTAGAACTTAATTTTAGAATCGAAAGGAATTTGGATATTGTGACTGTCAGTATTTAAAACTGGAAAGGAAAAGATATATATAATTGTTTACTTTGTGCATACTCGAATTATAAATAAAAGTGCCTCCGCTCCGAAAAAGGAACTCTTTTTCTAGTATCCGTTCTTCGGTCACCAATCGGAGAACCTTAAAAAAGACTTTGTCATCCTTCTTTCGAAACAATTTCGCATATTTATTATAAATTAATAATAGTCATTCCGCATAAAATATGACAATATTTTAAATTATAAAGATAGAACTCCAAAGGATTTCATTTCATCTGTGATTCACAAATATAGTTGCGCACAGTGTGCGTTTGCGTACGTGGGCTCGACCAGTCGAGCCCTCAGTATTCGTGTTGCAGAGCACGCCGGCAGGAGCTTTAGAACTAATCAGTTACTTTCCACACCTTCCCACTCTTCAGTCCGCTCTCATGCAGAGAAGTGCAGCATTCCTGTTATATTAGGCGATTTTAGAGTGATTTTTCTCTGCATCAAACCAAATGAACCTCAGTATATTAGAATCTCTCCTCATTTTACATGAAAAACTGGTTTTAAATGATATGCAATCAGCTTTCCCTCTACAACTAACGTAATTTTAATTCTGAACATTTTATTTGGTCCATCAATGTGTTTTTTTGCTTTTCTTTTTCCATGATTGACGTAAATTTGACATATGACTAGTTTTTTTCTACTTGTTTTTAGGTTGATAATAACCCTACAGGTCGAAATGTTCCAGAAATTTTATTGATTGGCTTTCCTAAATAGATAATGATCTCATTCAAGACGTGTATCTTGACACTTGTATTATCAGAGATATAATCATATAATCGATATAATTTAACTCTGATTTATCGATAACGATATAATCAGAGTAAAACAATGTTGACATAGCGCTGATTTGGACATATCCTGCAAAAAGAGACAAATCTACGAGTCCAAAATTCGAAGAAACTAACTTTGACGTCCTTCAAAAACTATATGGCGGGAAACGATGTGTTGTGAAAAATAATTAAAATGTACAACTACACTGTCGTCTACTCACTGCAGAAACAAACGTTCTAACGCGAAGGTGCACATGCATACTATTATCTAAACCTTTATATTGCAACAAACATCAAATTCCACCGTGAGTCATCGTTTGGAAACAGTGGTCATCTAATGTTTACAAAGCTATAAATGTGTAGGGTGTATGACAGTTAACATGCGTCCTCACAGCCTGAGAGTAAACCAATAAGTCTCATTAACATGACGCAATGAGTAGTGGCGATAACAACTGTTATTTTCTCATACGTAACGACAGCGAACAAACATCCAAATTTGCAAAGGTAACGAAAATTATATCTTAACGCTCCAAATTCACTTATATTCACGGACACTAAATCCCAGATTATCTTGACATTTTTTGACATTTCCACTTGGAAATATTTCTTATAAACCCTGCCGAAAAATATCGTCACCAGTACTACAGAACAAAAAACACAAAACGTAAGAATTCTTTGCGTGTCGTAGGTCTGATCAATCTACAACCAGATCAACCAGTTATGGAGCCATCATACACTCGGACAGGTATTCAAATACAACTGTGGTGTCTGGAAAAAATCTAAATAAGTGGTTCTAAATTCATAGTGTTGTTTTTTATTCAGATTATATTTTTATGAGTACAATAAGTTAAATTATTTCAAAGAACCTCACGCATCAAAGTAATGGAGTCTATCTGGCAACATTCTCCCCATGCCGTTCCGTGAGCTCTGCTCGTCATAGCCGTGTTGTTTAAGGACCTGCCTCCGTGCGAGCATGGAGGGTTCGAATCCCAGCGCTGGGTGGCGATTTTTCCCGTTGGGTTTAGGGGAAAAATTCTAACACAATAACCCGCTCTTCCCAGGTGTCTGAAATGGGTCTCGGTCCTGACCGGGGGAATGCGTCATGGCGTCCTGGTGTTAGTTATAAGGCATTTGAAAATCCAATGTACAAGGTGATATGTATCAGGCTTGATTGGAAATAAAGCATCCGTAGAAGCCGATATTTTTTTTCTGAGCATTGTCCCATTCACCCGCAAGCCTAAGTACCGAGCAGGACCGTCCGTTCCCCTTGTCCCTACACGATCGTCTGGGTGAGCGTCTATTTTTGGTCTTTGAAAGTCTTCAATTGTGTAGTTAAAATAAATATCGTTTAAGATACAGTTAATAGATTGGGCAGAATATTGCTAAGAAATTCAATAGTTAGAGAAATCATGTATTTTGAGGCGGCGCTGAGTCGCCGGTTCTGTGTATAGGCTAAGCCGTACTTTGCCGTGCCTAGAAATCTCCACACTCGACAGTGCCGTAAGAGAATACATTAAAAGTTAAAAAAATGTTTCACTATAGTTTAAGGAAACTTATTTTGTAGATTTCCTTGACATACATATTCAAGATAAATGATTTCGTACGTGTTGTTAATCAGTAATTAGTCAAGTAAAAATTCTGTAGTTGATGGATTAGTTAAATTTTAACGTTCGTATTGTTAATTGAATCCAGTAAAACTTTGACCCACATTAGATTTACCTAAATATCAGAGTTAGAGCATTATCTGAATTATAATGAATAACCGATTACCTTGTGTCTCGTGTAGTGACCCGGCATAACGCTTCATTTGTCAGTAAATTGAGATCGTTAATTGAAGCTGGTTTCTTAAATGCATCTAGCACGATCGTCATTTCAGCTCTCAAAGTCTGATAACTTTCATCTCATTCCTTTTATTGTTTATCTTCTTAGTTCTTTAGAATGTAATTAATTTTTCATTAATCATTTGTTCATGTTCTCCTATATTATTTATTGTTGTATTGTTATTCCCGTTAAATGTTCTTAGGCCAGGTTTTAGTTACCCCTTTACCAACCGTCCTGCCTCTTGATGTTAAGCCTCATCACTGACTATTCTAAACCTACCCGAGGGCCAATACTCATGGGAAGGGTTTGAATACTCTGTAGCTGGTCTACTGAAAAAAATTTATACATTTTTAAATTCACGCAATCGACACATTTGTACTTCCAAATAACATCTTTTTGTCTGAAGTGTTATTTAAGCACAATTGTGTACAGTTCGTGGCGGTCTACATGTACCACATGTCATTGCAATGGGAATCTGCTGCATGCTCAGTATCATAGATATCATTGAAAGATATGAATAATCAGTACCCGCTCACTTTAGCTTATCATTCGAAACTTATTGCGTGAAAATTGAATCAACACTAATAATAACAAGCCAGTGTCTATTTAATTTATAAATAAATAAATTTACAAATTTGTGCTTAATTTTTGCTGTGTATTTATAATGGAAATTTGAAAGAACATCTTCAATTTGTTGATCCATCTCTTTTTCACGCTCTTATGATGCTAAATGATCGTATCTGTGACACCATACGAGTTTCACCGGATAACAGGTACATGAGTAATTTAATCGCGCTACTATTAGGATGGATATTTCTGTTTTTCATTAACATTTGGGAAATTTTTTCTGAAGAACACATCAGATCCCATCATTTTTGTTAGGTCGTGTACACTAGTCATCAAATAATGGGCCACGTCTCATCAATCCTTAAGTTATGATCGGAAAATTCACTTCGGGGTGACAAAACGTATTATATTACTTTAGTTACCTTCAAATACTTGTTTTCTTATTTTGTCTTGTGTGTCATCAGGTTGTGCAATACGGTGTTTACATCATGCCATGGAAACCTACTTTTACTTTTTGACTGGTTGAATTTTGTAAGGAATTAATTCCTCACTTTGAAATAAACGGTGGGGTTGGAAGTTTGGAAACTGTTGTGGAGAACTTGAGAGGTAATGAAGAAGATGTGTGTAATCAGATGCGTGTAAAAGACTTGCTCCATGTAGTGGTTAGGGTGGCTGCACACCTAAAGACTTGTAAGGCATGGTGTTGATGCTGCTTCAGCCGTTGAGTTCCGATTGAGGCGGGGGGAGGGGGGGGGGCGGTGACAATAGGAAAGAAGAGAAAAAATTTAAAGTTTGGCACAGGGTGAGCCAGAGAGAAATGGAAGGGGATAGTGGAAGAAGAAAAAGGCGCTTAACGCATAAATAGGTTATATTGTGCATCTTGTTTAATTTATACTGCTAATTAGTTAAAATAATAAGGGGAAAATTACCCGTCAGGGCTTTTTATGCTACAAGTGATTCGTCTCTTGAATTTTGCCACGTCTACTTTGCTCTATTGTATTTCTTTTACGGCGGGAAGGCGACAAAAGCCCTCGGCAAACGGAGTGAATTTAAATTTTGGCTGGGGGAAATTTACGCTCGTCTATAAATCCCTATATACATACACTATATACATACCTATACATTTATAATTTTTTTAACGTATATATGCATTTATATATACACTTTACACCCAAAGACACACACACACACCCGCCCCACGTGCACCCATACATTTTTTTCCCTTTAATTACACACATAGCCTACACACGATACACATGCACACACATATGTATATACATTCCTGCATACCTATACACCCACAAACATATATACACATACGTACACGATACACATGCACACATATATGCATATATACATTTCATTTTTATTATTTATTTACTCATTTTTTTAATTATTTATTTATTTTCTTTTATTTTCTTTTTTTTTTCGTTTTGTTTTTTTTTATCAATTTTTTCCCATTTTTTTCACATTATCCTGCATTACCTACATTACATTCACGCTATCTAAGCATACACACACATCTTATCTACACAGGGAGCATTACCTAAATTTTCGTTGTTCCATTACCAGACTATGATTTAGGCCTATCTAGTTCTTAATCTATATACAATCTAATATATACACATGTACATCACCTAGCGCCTCTAATTAAAGAATGAATTTTCACCTATACACTATCTTTTCACGTTTGTTATCTCTTCTCGTCCACTCATGAACACGCTATATAACACTAAATTACACTTTCGTTGGTACCTGATAATTTACAGGTCAAGTTATTTATTGTTCCCTACCTATTTACACTATCAATATGATATATAAACAGGGATTTAAGAACTTTTATGATCTTAGTTTGAGTAATGAAAAATTAATTGATAAAAGTTTGTATAAGAGCAGCTAAAATAAGATTAAATGTCTGGGATTTCGGTTTCCCATCCCACCCATGGGGGAAAGACCGTCCTACCGCTCGCCAAAACCCCAGGAAACAAAAAATAAAAAAAATATTATTGAAATTAATTTGGTCTTCCCCCACGTTCTCCTAAAAGGACTTGAAATTGTCTTATTAGGTGTGCCTGACAAGGTTGTTGGTTCATGTATATTTTGGAGGTGGAGGGGGGGGGGCCATTGCAAGTAGTCTAGAGCTTTTAAATCGGGAATGTTGTTTGGGGATGAACTCCGGAGGAAAATTTAGTTTTGTACACAGGTCAGGATCGAATTGCTGCATTTTGTGCTAGATCCTGTTTGCATGCTCGTGTAGCAGTATGTTAATGGGAGGGACATTTTGATGATTATGCAGGTTTTTGGATGGGATTGCTTCTATTAAACTTGTGCCGGTGATAAATCTAAGTGCTTTGCTCTGAACTTTTTGTTAATTGGATATTGCTGTTGCCGATCCTGTGTGTAAAGGTATGACTGGGTATATTAATGCTGATCTTACAAAGGCCATATATAATTTCAGTTTGGTTTCTGTAGGGAGGTGAGTAAAACGGTAAATTTTTTCTAGATTTTTGTAGGCTATTGTTTGTCTAATCTAGGCATGTGAGGATATACCATGTGTTGTTATATTGAAACCCAGGACTTTTCCTTTATTTGTGTATGGTATTGATTTGTCGTTTATGGTAACTTAAAATGTTTTCCTTCTATTTATGGGGATTATGGCAAATTTACTACTGTTGGTTAATATCTTCTATTTCCTTTCAAGCGTGTTTATTTGTTCTATTGCTCTTTTGGTGTTGGCTGTTGCGTGTCTTGGTGAATATTTTCCGGCTGTTATCTGCGTGATGTCATCTGCAAAACATATGTAATTTGTTTTAGGCAGCGGTGGTGGTAAATCATGAGTATAAAAGCTGAAAAGTGTAAGGGATAGACATGCTTCTTGGGGTACACCTGTGCACAGTGAGAATCGCGGCCCTATGTAATTGGATATTCCTATTGAGGCTGTCCTGCTATTAAGGTAATTGTTCAGGGTCCGGAGAAATATATAGTGAAGACTTATTTGTGAAAGTTTGAAGATGATACCAGAGTGCCATACCTTGTGGAATACTTTTTTAACATCTCTTATGCAAATGTCTAGTGTGAATTTTTGTGCTAATTTGATGGAAATTGATTCGTGCAGGGGTGCATTCGTGCAGGATGCAAAGCCGTGTGTGTGCCTCTATTACATCTGAATCAGTGTTGTCTGCTATTGAAATGATTATGAATTGTAAGGAAATTTGTCAACCTATTATTTAAGATTTTATACAGTAGTTTGCCGTGTACATCCAGGCGAGAAATTGGTCTGTAATTTTGAACTGATAATGGGGATGTGTTTGGTTTTGGAGGAAAATCATTATGGCATGTTTTAGACTGTTCGGGAAGTAACCAGCTGGTATGGACATATTGAAAATAAAAGATAGAAAATGGATCATGTTTTTTGGTAAGTTTTTAATTTGTAAGGTGGTAATTTCTGTTGTCCCTGGTGCTTTCTGTTTGAACGGTCTCAGCGCTTGTAACAGTTCTTCAAATGTAATAGGGGGAAAATGTATAGGGTCCAGTCTGTTGATATTTCCAGTTCGGTATGGTTTGATTGTATTTGCTATGTTGTTCATTTGTTCTTGTACTATTGCAATGTGTGCTCTGTTTAAGTGGGGTTCGTCCTGATCTGTAAATATTTCCTTCCAGTGTAATCTGAAAATAGGTTCTTTTTTCTTGAGGAGTACGTAACTGTTCTTTATTATGTTCTATGTATGGTATTTGTTGTTTAGTGTTGCCGCCCATCATCCTCTTGCAGAAGGACCAAAACATTTTCGGATCCTCCTGCAGTTTAAGGATATGAATTAAATCCTCCCAAGTTTGCTGATATTTACCTTTATATATTTCTTGTAATCTGATTTTTATTGTGTTCAAATGTCGGTTCAAATCTATAGATGGCCCATATCTGGAGATGTATTGGGTTGTCTGTCGGTATTGTGCTTGTAATGTCAAAGTTTCGTGAGTTGGTTTGATCCCCGGGATTATTCTATGGGTTATGAGTGGGACTGCTGAAATTGTGGTATCCTGTACGTGTTTGGTCCATGTGTCTAGGTACTTGTTTATTTCGTTTATAGTTGGATCCGGTTGTGAAGGGGGTGTGACAGGTGATAGTAACTGCTTGTATAGTTTCTAATTTGCTTTATGAAAGTGTCTTCGCGGTTTAATGGGAATTTGTTCGGATTGGCTGAGATGGTAGCGATTATTGGAATGTGATCTGATGGTGTGATGGGGCCGGGCTTCAAGAAAATATTATGAAATGCATGCTTGTTTTGTAGAACTACATCGGGTGAGGTGGTGCTATTGTGAGTTATTAGGGTTGGAAAAAAGGGTCCAATGTGTGTGCATTTTTGTTTTGATATTAGGTAGTAGAGATGGTTTCCTCTATTGTTCCTATGTGAGTATCCTGTTATGCTATGTGCTGCGTTTATGTCACCTAGAAAATAGGTTAGGTGCGGTCTATTGAAAAGCATGTGGAAGTCTATGAAATTCAGGTAGTCTGTTCTTGGGGGTGTATATGTAGTACCTATGGTGATTGGTCCCTGAAGCGTATCTATTGTTACTGCTATCATATCTGTGTGGAAATCATCGTGAAGTCTGTACGAAATGCTTTTCCTGAGTGCTATTGCAGTGCCTGCGTGATTTTCGTTTAGCTTATTTGAATAAAATGTATTGTAATTGAAGATCTTAAGGGGTTGGTTATTTATGAGGCAGTGACTATTGATAAGTATTATGTCTGGGTCTAGCGTGTTGTATATGTTGGATAGTGTGATTTTATTGGTATTCCAAGATTGCACGTTGTGTTGAATTATTGTTATTTTCTTCAGGTTCATTTTTGAGCAATTAATTTTTTTGGTTTTTTGGTGGCTGCTATTAGAGATTGGTGTCTTGGAAGATTTATGAAGTCCTCGAAAGGGATTATGTTTATTTTTGTTCTTGTGAATTGGACTCTGTTGCTCCTAATGTAGTCCAGTAAGGTTTGTGATCTCATGTCATGAACAGTGAATTTTAATCCTTTATCATTTTCTTTTCTGCTGAGTTCCTGGATGTACCATTCTGTCGGGGGATTTTCTGAGATTGGTGAATTGTCTATGAGGTTTCTGTATAGTTTTATATGAAAGTTGTGTTTGTTATCTAATACTATGCTTGAATTACCCAAATCATCACTTATCCTGCGTTTAGTTCTAGCCTCCGTGTCCATGGCCTCCTCCATATACTCCTGCTCACATTCCAGAGAGACATCCACCGTTTTTTCCTGTTCCGTTTCCGTCTCCTGTGGTGTTGTTTCTGATTTGTAGTAAAAATTGAAAATTGCGGCTGAGTCACGATCTTGGAAAGTGGTATCGATATTGAAATTCAGTTTTAAGGATTGTGAAGGAAGGTCGCCAAATTTCTGTGTTCTATTCAGTGCTGCTATGTGTGCTTCCAAGATGAGTGCTGTCAGTTTAATATGTGTTTGTGATGTTAGTGTGAGGGTGTGTTCTGGGGGGTTTGTTTGTAGTATTGCGTGCTTTGCAATTTCAGCATAGATGTTTTGAGTTTGTTGGTGATGCTCCTGTTTTTCATTTCCGATTTTTTGTTTGATTACATTTTTTCTATACGGGCAACTTGATGCTAATGTTCTGTGTGGTCCATTACAATTGAGGCATTGTTTAAGTGTGCTTGTGCATTGTTGGTAAGTATGTTCTTGTGAGGGGCATTCTGAGCAATATTGTGTTGTTTGGGTGCATTTGGATGTTGGGTGGTCTTCATATTTGTAGCACTTGTAACAGATGAGGATGTGTGTGTATTTTTCTTGTTCACATTGATAGGTTGTAATTTTGTTTGATACATATAAAACCCATCTCGGAGTATCCTCTGTGCAGTGGCGGTGTCAGAAGTTATAGTTTTGATTAGATGAGTATATTGCTTTGTTTTAACTATTTCTGTGACTGATAACCATGAATTTTGCTGTTGGATTTCTGCTTTGATTTCATCGGCAGGTCTTGCACCGATTTCATTATCAATTTGTCTATCAAAAATGGATCTTTTTGCTCTTAGGTCGGGGGGAATAACTGGAATTATATTCAATTTTTGGAATGCGTCGATTGCTTTACTGGAAGTTACTTTATCAACTGAAGTGACATCGTCTGTTACTGCATAGACACCTGTACTGGTGGAAGTCAGTCTAATGAGAGGAGCATTTAGGTCTTTGAAGGTTGTTTCAAAAATTTTTGTCTTGTCCAATGGTTTAGCTGAATCGATAAATTTAAGTTGTACTCTATATGTTGATGATTTTATTCTAGGTGCTGTACTGGTTGCAGCAATGTTGATTTTTGGTGGTATAAGCATCGTAGGCGGAAGGTTTCCAGGGTTAAGGGGGAAGGACCCCGGAGTTGTGTTCCTAGTTTTAGAAGCTGAACGAGGGTTTGAAGGAAGAGGGGCCCTCCCCAGTACCAGCTCCCCTCCCCCGATCAGGAGGGGGGGGGCATTACGGAAAAAGGCCTAGCCCTGCCCTACTATAATTACAATTGAGCTACTCAACATTATGATGTAATATATACAGCACACAGCTGTATAAATCGCCTACTGAAGGCACACTTAAGCAACGGTGCCCCTAATTCTGGTATTAATTACCGAAATAGACGAGATCTAGAAGATTATATCACTGTGAACTATACAATATCAATACATTAAACCCTACAATACTAGTACATTTGACTATACAATATTATTACGTTACACTATACGATACTAATATAATAGACTATACAGTACTAATACAATAGACTATACAATAATAATACAATGGACAATACAAATATCAATACATTAAACTATACAATGTGAGTGAATTTAAAACTATACAGTATTAAGACATTTGAATTCGACAAGAATGCACAAGATCACATTACTGAAAAAAACACAGAATGGGAAAGCAATACTTGGAAAAAATTCTCACCTCTGGCCCGGAGGGGTTGCTCCGGGGCCGGTGGTCAAAAACCACACTCCGTCTTCCGACTAAGCTTTCTCTTAAGCTTTCAAAACAGAAAGAGTAGAAAAAATAGGAGGCTGAAGAAAGTATTACTTTTATTCACTTTTATCGCACAAAGAGAGCCACTAACCTTCCACGGCGCATTCACGAGAGTCCGCTACGAGTGCACACGGCTCAACAACAAAATTGAAGGATTAGTTATAGGACCAAATGAGCTTCAACTTGGCTTTCCCATGATTTCCCACGCTATTCTATGGCTTTCCAATACTTTGCCAAGTCTCAACCGCTGATATACTATACAACCTAATCTAACCTACCAATACACGTGATATTCTATACAACCTAATGTAACCTACCAATACACGTGACATTCCGACTCCCAATCTGCTGGGTTAAGGCACTGAAAATTGTGGAGTTGATGAAGCTCGTATCACAGATACGCTCATCTCACACTGCAGGCTGGTGGGTGTGACACACGGACGGACGGACGCGGCTCCTTTTATAAAAGTGATAAGAAACGGAGTGACAGTCGTCACAGAAAGTGCCTTTCAAGGAACATTCACAAATAATAAAGGCTTGATCGGTTCGTTGTGATTATTTTGCTACGTACAAAGTTGTATACCATCGCAGACAACACAACGGTGCCTTACCAGCATCCTCCCCCACACAGCCACCTATCTTTGTGACTATAATTATTGTAACATCTGAGAACTCCCAGGAAGAAACTACACCAAGACACTCCCAGCTGATCAAGTTCAGCTGTGAAAATGTAGAGCAAATTACGGATGTGGATTGAATTTGATGATATTTACTAATTTGATTAACTGAAATTTTGAGTTATTTCTCATTACGAGTTCAGGGCTAGCTGGTCGCAGAGCGTAGAGCGAATGTGGTCGACTCGGCTTTGTTTTTATTGAGAAAAAATGAAAAGCTTCATCCTGCTACATCTGAAATGATGACTCTATTGCTCAGTGTACATAAAAAGAAATAAATAAGAAGAAAGAAAAAAATAAAAACATGGGATGATTAAATGTTAGTTTAGGTCTGCCTAACCACAGCAAAGGCGATCCTAAGAGAGGAAGGATAGAGGCAACATTTAGTGTTGAGTTGAACGGAACGCGGAAACTATGCACATGGTGTGACACCGGCCAGGATCACCTGTATGTGGAAGCAATTATATGAGAAAGGTTAAAAACCTAGATGTAATAAAAATAAAAAACGCAGTAGGAGCTAAAAACAGGACGGTGGGGAATGGGGTAACGATGGTTCGCTACAAAACTCATAATATTTTTTTTCAGCATAAGAAGGTTAGCATATTTCAAGCTCCAGCTCATATCGCAGGTACCAACAAGTTGACTACGTATTGGGACACATGTGCACCACTTTGGTACATTGTTCATTCTTGCACCGGTATAAATGAGCTGCATGCCAGGTTTGTCATCACTTTTTAAAATTGATATTAGCGTTCTTATGTGGTATGGGCTCATGCAATCATTTTCCACAGTTCGTTTGATATATAGTGTGTTGCTGTAGAAGTAAAGACAGTTCACTATTTTGCTTCTCACATCTTAACAACACCAACCCTGGCTGCCACACAATCCTGGCCGATATGCGTTTCTACCTTACGCCACTACATGGAGCATATCATTTATACGTATCTCATACCAAACACTTTCTACCTTAACTATCAAGCTCTCCTACAGGTTTCATCACTTAAGTGTATCTCAACTTATTAAGGACGAGATTCCTTTCAAAATTTTATATATAAGAGATTTAAGGCCCTTAACGTAGAATGATGAAAACGCCGTATTACACAACCTGATGACACACAAAACAAAATAAGAAAACAAGTTTTGAAGGTAAATAAAGTAAAATACTAAGTTTTGGCAGCTTGATATGAACTTTCCGAGAATAACTTGAGGATTGTTGAGACGTGGCTCATTATTTGATGACTAGTGTACACGACTTATCAAAAATGATGGGATCTGATATGTTCCATTGAAAAATCCCCCAGATGTTGATGAAAATCAAGTATATCCATTTTAATAGTAGCCTCGATTAAATTATTCATGAACATGTGACACTAAATTGCTCGTCGTGTCGTGAGACTAGCGAACTTGCCTCCGTCCAGGCAGACCCTGGTTCGAGTCCCGGCGCTGGTGGCGATTTTCTCTGTTGGGTATAGGGGAAAAATTCCAAGCACAATACCCCACTCTACCCAGGTGTCTGAAATGGGTACCGGTCTTGACCGGGGGAAAGCGTAATGGCGTCCTGGCGTTAATTATAAGGCATTTGAAAATCCAATGTATAAGGTGATATGTATCAGGCTTGAAATTGGAAATAAAGCATCCGTAGATGCCTTCATTATTATTATTATTATTAACTGTACACAATTGTGCTTAAATAACACTTCAGACAAAAAGATGTTGTTTGGAAGTACATATGTGTCGATTGCGTGAATTTAAATATGTATGTATAATAAAACGTGCTTAGTTTGTGATTTCAGTCGACCAGCTACAAAGTGTTCAAGGCCCCTACACGAGTATTGGCCTTAGGGTAGGTTTAGAATAGTCAGTGATGAGGTTTACCATGTTCTTTATTAGATGGAATGCCACGATGGAATCATTTTTTCCAATCATGATTTATAAATTATAGGCATGGTTGAAGAATTGATAAATTTCTTCTAGCAAGATACATCAATGACTATTTTGAGTGCAATAATCATATCACCATATCTGATTAAAAGCTGACCACATACCGTGGCTAATTACTTATTCACTATCTTCAGCTCAATAACATCGATTCTAATTCCAGAAATTAATCCATCTAGGCCCTACAATGAAACTGTAAAAAAATGGGATTAAATTTTACTTTAATGTTGTCAACGATTTTCATAATTTTGTTGCAAAGAATCAATAAAGGAACACATATAAGAATGTTTTACATGAATGACATTCTGCTACCCCTCACGACCCAACCTCTTTACGCTTGTAATAGGGGGTTAGCTTCCGTTTCTATTGCAAAAACAATGACTGCTTTTGTGCAAAAAAAGGCCATTCAGGAGCGCCTTTTGTAAAACTTCAGTCTTAAATAACTCAAAACCTAAGCATTTGCAAGCACATTGTCATTCATGTAAAACGTCTAAAATTGACTACAGTATCTATCTATAGCAACAAAATTATGAAAATCGTTGACATCATTAAAGTAAAATTTGACCAAAATTGGGCTAGCATTTCATTACCAATCTTCTTAACACATTTACATCGTTAGAAATTCATAACCTGTAATTTAAACCAATTCAGTCATCAATCAACATGAATAACACTATTTCTCCCGAGACCGATCGAGAAATTCAAAACGTCGTGCATCCTACAACATAAAACGAGTGAATGTCCTCGAACTTGAACGCCATGGTCACATAGACGCTGGAATGAGCCACCACTAATCAAACAATCATCGCACGAGCCTGTTTTTTGACTGATATACCAAGCAAACACGTTCCACGCTCAAAGGACACATCCTCTCTATCACTGAAATGAAATCAGAACATTCAACAGGTCTCAGAACGGATGACTCTCTTGTCATCACCGTCAAACGAATAAAGGAAAATGTTCCGCTTTCTTTTCACCCAACTACCCTGGGAAAACATACCATGGCTGGGAAAAATCGAGGAGATGCAGTGTTTTACTGCTATGCGTAATTTAACGTAATATCTTATTATAAAACAATATACAATATGTACACAAATACAATTGACTTTCGTTATACACCAAACACATCACTGGGATTTTGAATGAAACTATGAAACTAAGAATTGGACTGCATTTTTTAGTAAAAACTATATAAGAAATAGATGATTCGGGATAGATTACATATGAACACATGACCTCTCTCAACGACAGGCTCATGGATACTAAATAATCATGCATACACAATGGCGGGTCTGTGTGCTGCGGTTGTCACTCATGAAGTCGTGAGGAACACGAGTGAGCTATTGGATAATGAAACCATAATACAGCGTCCAAACCGAGTGTATTATGAAACATTCAAACTAACAAATAGTGCATATCTAATTGTGCTCCTACGTTACATTTTCACTTCATGTTGATTGCCCTCGTAATTTTAATCATTCTGCATGCCCATTTTCCTTATGCCTTTGCATTGACATGTTCCATTTTAAGAGCATAAGGTGTACCTGCTTTGTTAGATGAGAAAAAATTTTAAACTGAGGAAATCATATTGATTAAAAAATTTGTTGTATTTTATGTCAGATGATGCATGGTTTAGAATACCAAGCCTCATGCTTGACTAACACCCTTTTATATCGTCCCTGAACTCACATAAAATATATATTATCACCGCTGATTATAATTTATCAGATTTAACAGCGTTAATTCATCGAATTTTCTATTTTCAAGAACCTTCATATCAAGTTGTTCTGATTCACATACAACCCAATTTACATTCGTTCGAAATAATGTCCTTGAGGAAAATCAAAGGATGCTACGAGACAGAATGGACACTCCCCAAAGCTGTGGGCGAAAAGCAAAATTATTTTAAATCTGAATGCTCTAGCATTCCTTTGAATTTTGAAAGAATGGGATAATAAAGGGATGTTCTATTAATAACTCTCACTCCTCCATCTTTGAGATGGATTTAAACTATTTCTTCAGTACCTAATGAATAGCTAAGTGATCGACCAACTGAAGATAATAACATATATCAAGCGCTATTTCTGTATAGTTTTCATTCTAGCAAGTACTTCATTTTCTTTGGAAGAAAGACCACGTCTAATTTGAGAGCACAATTCTGCTGAAAAGTGTGAGTTAATTTATTGAGCCAACAAGCTCGAGTCTCTATCAAAAGTGTTATATTCTTGATGACTCACTTTGAGTACCATTTAGTAAACCGGCATTTATGTCTTGTAATTTTTTATTAACACCTTCACCTCTTTTTGCGGTTGTTAACGGTTGGTTTAGCTAGGTTGTAAGTAGCAGAATTGGGAAATCAACTTAATAACGTGAATACATTTTTATCTTTCCTAAGAAATATGAAAAATACGACTGTATTTTTACGAGGAAATACGAGGGGTATTCAAGAAATACGAGGAAATTCTCCATTTTTTATTGATTTGTACGTAAAATAGATTTATTTCTCAACATAATCTCCGTCACGGTCGATTTACTTCTCCAGGCAGTGTTTCCATCCATTTAATAAACCATTTTTGAAAAGTTCGCAGCCTGATTTCTAAGCCAGGTTAGTGATATTGAAACGAACTCCTTTCAGATGTTCTTTGAGTTTTCAGAAAAGGAAAAAATAAGATTGGACTAGATCTGGGCTACAGGGTCGATGTGGCAGCAATTCCATTCGAATTTCTATCATAATTTCCTAATTGTCACCCGTGCAGAATGCGCTGGGGCATTGTGATGATGGAAGAGGATTCCACGGTAAAGCTTTCCTGGGCGCCTTTTAGCTAATTCTGCTCTCGATGTTCGTATAACTTCTACATAATACGATCCTGTGACAGTTTTTCGAATTTCTAAAATATCGACTAGCACAACCCCTTCCGAGTCGCAGAAAACAGTACCCATCACCTTGTTGGCGGACCTCTCAGACTTGAATTTGATTGGACCAGCTGACTCAAGCGGAATCTATTGTCTGGACTGCTGTTTTGTTTCAGGATCATACTGGTGAATCCATATTTTATCCCAGTAATGATTCGACGGAAAAAGACGTCTCCATTTGCTTCAATTTTGGTCAAAATCGTTCTTGCCAGTTAACATCTGAGGTTTAGCTGATTTGTGCGCAATACTTTTACAACCCATCGGGCCGAAAGCTTGCTCAGACCTAAATCCTCATGTAGAATTGAATGAGCTGAACCAACTGATAGGCTGAACCAACTGATGAGCTGAACCAACGGATAGTTTGAACTATCTCACCAACTGACAATCTTCAATCTTCTTAGACTAAGCTCCCAATAGAATCATCATTTTCAACATTTTTTGAAGTTGCTGGTCTTCCACGACCTTCATCGTCTTCAGCAGCTTCTTTACCATCGATAAAGCTTTTCATCCATTTTGTAAACGCAAGTTTTCTTCGGAGTATGGTTCCCATAAACTGTCGTCAAAGCTTGAATGATCCCATTCCTTTCCAACCAAGTTTCACTATAAACTTGATGTTGATTCTTATCTCAAAATTTTTTTGAACCATGGGTGATAATTCACTTGTTTTCAACTAACATCTACTGCAAGCGACCAGTGTATAGTCTAGTTCAGACTCTTTCTCCCTGACATGGTTTAACAGGTTTCAACTTGCTAGTTCTAGTGTATCTTAAGAATTCCACGTATTTTTGAAGGCCCCTCGTAACATTTTCCCTCGAAAGGATCAGTTATTGTTTGAAAAAGGTCGTGAAATAAATGAACTCTCATTCATCGAGATCGGTACCTGAATGAGCTATTCACCTAGTGGTACACGTAAGTCTAAAATGGAGGAAACGTCTTACCTGGGGTGAATATTTCATACCTTGGAATGAACTGAACATAAATGTTCATGAGTACCAAAAAATGCACTAACTCGACCTTTTCCCTTATTCATCACATTTACTAAGGAGGTAACATATACTGGGGAAGTATTTGCTATACATTTAGTTGTTACGACTCATGATTTGAACATTTTCTTGAAAATGCGAGATTTTGACGAACGAAACTGAAGACTCGCCGCCGCAACTCCATTGTATTACTGGCTGTGACATTACACTCACTCGACCAGTTTAGTTGTTTACGTTGTGAATCACAACTACGATTTCAAAATATTAGGCGTTTCCATTCTTTCGTTCAACCCTCGTACATATAAGTATTTATATACATAAATGAATGTAGCTCTCTACTTTCAGGAATAGCAACCGCAATTCCTACAGCTAGTGAAATTTCAGCGACTTAAAATCCGTTCAATTTTATTCACACTGAATACTTTCCAAGTAAAATAGTGAGGGAATACTTCACTTTCAAAATTTTTCCACAGAATTAGCGAATAAGTTTGAGCAAAAATTCTCTGAGAGAAATGAGCTTCACAGCGCTCAGAGTTTATTCTAAAGAATTTAGCCTTTATGGGAGCCCGCACGAAAAAGAAAATTGTTGGAAAATGATAAATTTTTTCTTATTAAAAATCCATATCACTTCTTCATGAATGAAAGAAAAATTTTTTTGAGCTTCAGGAGGGGGCAATTCCTGATGTCTTGTTACCCACCTTTGTTACGCACCTCATGGGAAGGAATTGAGATCTATTTTTTGAGGGTTTGCTTTCATCAAAGGTCACTCCCAGGATAGAAACAGCAATAAAGTACACATCAAGGTAAAATTTTAGGTTATTTCACATTCTTATTTCAAAGTTAGCGTTCTGCACTGCTGTATGAGCATTTACTGTCATGCTGTCATACCAGTAAAACCATTCAGAAACGATATATATTTACAAACATAACCTATTACCGCCGCCAGTTTCGACACTGAGGAAATATTCTCCCTCAATAAAATGATGATGAGTCTCCAGAAATTCATTGTACATCGCATTCCATTGATAATACCACATCTTCCTATTATATTGCAGAAATTGTGAAGCTTTTGCTGTAAAACATATTATTTCAGAATAGTGTTGAAAGACATTTTTTGCAAAGAAACAGTTCTTGTGCATTTATGAGCAGCTTTCATCTAAATTGAAACAGTCGTGTGTAATTACTGATTCAATTCCTTGGAACTCCCTTCAAGAATGTTCCCAAGACTTGGTAAAAATATAAAGTGTTACATCAATTTTTCCCTTCCGGCCAACATGGTTTTGAAGCTGCACACCCACGAGTTCGCCGTTTCCTAATACAGCTCTTTTGACTCCGCTATGATGGCATCAAATAGGGGTAAATAAAAAATTGTGAAGCATTTTCGTATATTTCCGGTAGACTTAGGGCAAAAATCTCTTAAGAGGAGCACTTTTACCACAATCTAATGAGTAGAAGTCGTTACGTATTTTTAGTTCCACAAGGTCAAAATTTATAGCCTTGCTAAACAGAAGTTCTCTGCATTTGATTCTTCTGATCTCTTTTTCGGTAGTGGTAACAGAAATTTTTTTCAGTTTCTTTGGTGGCCACCTGGTAATACGATAGAGAAATGGCGCGTATACAATGGGAGCATGAATATCCAAGACCTGAAAATTTTCCAGCTCATTCAAATAATAAGTCATCAAAAATTGGTGTAACTCCGAAATATCGCGTAGACAAAGCGATTGTAGATTCGTAAATTCATGCATCTGAGGTACATTATGGGAATGAAGATTTGATGGAGCGCTTGTGTTCAATTCCGCGGTTGGAATTTGATTTTTGAGTTTTGTAATTTCTAAATGTTTTATTTGCGGGCAATTTCGTGCAACAATGGACATAGCCTCACTAAAGTAACAATTTCGACCGCCAGCAATGGTGAGATGAGTGAGGTTGCTGCACTGAGTCACAATTTTACGCATAAATAGGGAATTCGCTGCGTCACATTTCAGCCTCCTGATGTATGAACTTTTTTCCTTAACGGCCTCAACATACTCATCGCATTTGTTTTCGTCAAAACCCTCGAAGTAAACACTTTTCCAGAGGATTGGGTGGTCACCTAGTCGTCTGAACCGTTCATGAGCTTTTTGCACGTCCAATAGTTGTGTAGTGGACATTCGAGAGAAAATTTCGTACATAACATCGTCTGGCAGGAAACAATGAGAAACGCAGCTCTCGCAATCATACTTTCCAGTTGAGACGCTCGGGCTGAGAGGTGTCAGAGGCATCTGGAAAAGAAAAATTACCATTACTGCACGTACGTGGTCATAGCTAACTGTGCAAATCGTGATATGGGAAAAATTGTAGAATCATAGATCTATTCACTCTAATGGCTATACTAAATTTAAACACAAATTTTTTAGTATCATATTTATTATATAAGAATCCCATAAGGAATTTTGGGACGTATGACGTATGATTGTGACGTGTTTAATGATATTATCCCAACTGTCCGCAATAGGAGACCAATGTCGAGTACCTGGTAAATACAATTTTTTTCATTTTATTGTATGACATCGAATACACCGTCATTGAAATGCAATCTTAAAAATTCAGCAACGGCTTAATTCAACGATAAACGTTTTTTATGTTTACGAAAGTGATGTAAGGATATTTATTAATATTCCATTTCTTTCACGAGCCTCTTGAGTTACCTAATTTCTTCAATAGATATTGAGATCACTGGACACATAGACAACACATGCACCGAGATCAGTAATGAGGTGTGAATTCAATTGAAAGGAAAACATACAGCAACAACACCGATGTTCACATGACGCGTTCAACGCAGCTTTAATACCACGTCACTCTCATGCATTCACTCATTTTTAATCAGTGAAAAAACACTTGCGATAAAACTCAGAAATGCAGTATTAAAGTTGTTCATGAGTTCATGGTAAATAGTGCTATTGAATGCATTGTGGAGTAACATCAGTCACAAGCGTTAGTTATTCGCGATTATTTTCAAATTTCTCTATCATGAAGAATGTACCTCGTTCTTCACGCGTTGAGAGACGGAGAAAATTGCTCATCATATTTCTAGGAACACTCAATCTTAAATTTTTTGTCCCTCTTTCTATTTATAAAATAACATTACGATGTAACAAAATGGCTATAAATACAAGTTTTATCTCATGGCTGGAAGTACAATTTCTATATTGTCTATATTATTTCTATATTGTCACGCTGTTAAAATCGTGAATCTAATTCAATAGTTGAATCAGAAATGATGAAAACTATCATCTATTCTGTATTTCTATTTCTAATCATTTTTGTTTTGATCCTAGTTGTAGCCTTGAATGAAAACTTTTATTTGTATTAAAAAATATCACATCATCTCAAAAAGCGAATATTGAAATAGAAGAAGCATTACATATTCACAAAGTTAAACCGGCCCTCAACACAGATGCTAATACTTTTTTGCTCTAAAACTATTGAATAAAATGCAGCTTAGAAGTTTGGAACATCCGCTCGATCTTCCATTTCACTTCTTTCTCTGGGCCATGAACATGTATGGAGTAGTTGTGTGATATTAACCAGTCTTCTGGATTTCTGGTGATCAATATTTCTGTTGTAGAAATTATTCCCACCAATGGAGTCATCTTGTGATGGGATTTCCAGTATTTTTATTGCGTCTGATTTTGCTTACGTATTGAATTTTCATTTTAACATTGTGATCGTAAAAATTTGTTTAGTATTTCCAGCATGAAAATGAAGCTCGCAACATCGAAACGTTGCTTCTAAAAATAGCCTAGAGATATGGAATTTTTCAGATGGAGTGTTTCAGAGAATATAAAAGATTTTCTCTGTGTTATTCGCTAATTCTTTTTTCAAATCCTTAATAGAAATATTTGTAGTGATAGATTGCAAAATACATTTTATTTCTTTGATTTTAGTGTACTTTTGCGGATTAGGGAGAGGTAGCCTAACTTCCAATTCATGGAAACACGAAATAAAATGAGCAAAATTGATAAAATCTTTGTTTCAGAAGACTGTAGCAATTTACATCGCTCGTGAGTGATGAAGGAATAATTTTGATGTCAAAATTATGAAATACAGAAATTTGATGCAATGAAATTAACCCAAGCGTTGACGAACCAGGCGGGCAATCACCCAAATAAGCGAGAGGTTGTGACGATCACACAACCACGCGAGAAGTTATGACGATCACACAACAACGCGAGAGGTTATGACGATCACACAACCACACGAGAGGTTATGACGATCACACAACCACGCGAGAGGTTATGACGATCACACAACCACGCGAGAGGTTATGACGATCACACAACCACGCGAGAGGTTATGACGATCACACAACCACGCGAGAGGTTATGACGATCACACAACCACGCGAGAGGTTATGACGATCACACAACTACGCGAGAGGTTATGACGATCACACAACCACGCGAGAGGTTATGACGATCACACAACCACGCGAGAGGTTATGACGATCACACAACCACGCGAGAGGTTATGACGATCACACAACCACGCGAGACGTTACGACGATCACACGAGAGTACGAAAGCCTTTATCGATCTTTTACCTCGCTTAGGTTAGGAAGTCGAACGGAATCGACAAAAATGTTTGCCATTGCCTATACTGTGGGTGCTCACACTCTACACCTCATTGTTCATACATAAGTCATACTCTCTCTGTTCCGAAATTGTTGTACTTAATCAATTTTCAGGTTGTTCGTGACAACATGTGATTTTTTTTAAATTCGTAGCTTCAGCTGTAAAACTTCCGTTATATTTTGAATAAACTTTCCTTCCTTGTGAAAACAACTTGGAATACACACTGAATAATGTTTCTGCTGTTATGAAATGGATATCCATTTTCTTACATTCATTAGTCTTTTACAAAATGAAGTTTACTATAAGCGAAAAATTTCACTATTTTCCACTCATGTTAACTTGAACTAAATTAGTTTTGAACAGAATATTTTAAATCATAGTGTAATAAAAGAGCACCCCGAATTTCATAGTTCTTGCGAGCCAAACAGTGACCCTGAAGCTAAAATAAGCTCAAAACCTTTTAGTGGCAGTTGCAGTGAACTGCCCCTGAGAAGGAACAAAACATGTATGTTTTATTTCTTCCGATGAGAATATGGCAACGATATAACCATATGTATCAGTATTCTGCGTTATGAATTAAACTATTACAACGGCACCGAACTATTCTCATTGTGTACTCCGATGAAAAGAAAAAACAGACACTTGCACCAGTGTACAAGGGAACTGGCACCGTGTTGAACAAACTATAATGATGAGTTGAGACCGTTGAAATGAACATATTTTACTGGATAAAAGTGTGTGTGAAATAGCTGGGTTAAAGAGTTACAAGGACTTGGAATCCAAAACGTATGGAACAAAAGTTCAACATTGATCGCGTCCAGTAATCACTGCACCGGTGTTTGAACGCTCGCATTGCGACAGATGGGTATCATGCTGAACAAGAACATTTCATTTCACTGGCGCTATTCAAGTACGAATTTTTCTCCCCTACGTTTCAAATTTCCAGTTATCGTAATTCTTTCAGGACACATTTTCGACAAAATGAATTTTGAGTAAAAAGTAAATGTGAGTAAATGACTCACTATAAGCAAATGAATTGCATAGCATATTCTCATTGCCCTTAATTATACTACCAAATGCGTCTAGTTGTATTAGTACATGCCAGTAATTCGGTCTAGAGTATTTTGTCTACATATGTGAGACGATGCTCGTACCAGCATCTCGCTTTCCTTATTTTCGTCATTTGAAACACAGTTCAAACTCCAATAAAAACTTGAGTTTATATAGTGCTTTTATGATCTTGTTAGCTTTAGATTCATAAACTCCCGAAACGAATGTTTTTCATTTACACCAAAGTCCGTTTTGAATTTGGCAGATAAGAAGCAGCTAGAAGATCTGCCGAACAGAAGATGATAGTCGGCGAGTTTCAAAGTGAGTTTCACAGTGCGCCTATCAAGGAACATTATAATACGTTAATTCAATTGAGTGAAGTAGTTTGTGCTGAAAATTTGAGTATGAGAGGAATATTATTAATTCTTTAGGGAGTTTTGATAATGAATGTAAAATAACGAAAAATTGTTATTATCACTAGATGTGCGCAAATAATCTATTTTCTTTTATTTTAGTAACAAACAATATATCGAATAAAACATGGTCCTGTAAAATCTAATATATCACATTTCATCAGGACTAAGTTTTCCTTTGGCTGCATTGAACTGATTTTTATATTTGAATCCACTTTTCCAAATACTCCCTGCAATGGCGCGACAGCGAGAAAATCTTTCGTAAAAGCTCTCATGGCACGCTCCAGTGAGCTCGCATCTCTAGGATCATACGTCAAGGACGAAAATAACAGGCTCTTTCATCTAGTTGTTAATTCAATGCGGCAGAAACTTGTCCGTTTCCAGGACACTTTTAATCAACTATAAAAATTAGGGCAAATACAAATGGAAACCGTGAAGCGAACTTCCGATATACTGTATGTACGAAGTTAGTACTAACATTTCACGATATTTTCTATACTCTTCTAGTTCTTCACGTATAGGAATACGAATAAAATTGCCTACCATTTACACTTGAACACTGTCAATCATCAAAAATTTAAACGATATTCAGTTGTCAAACAGCGATTTCTAGATTTACCTAACTTCATCCTCCGGCGAAAATATGTGGATAAATTTTACTGTCACATTATTGAAAGTGTAAATCCAAGTCATAAGCTTCATAAAATAGAATCAATACCTTGAAAATCCCAGCACAAGATAACTACATAGATCAAATATAGCCACAGGAATATGGGACACAAGAGATGAGGGCGAACTGAACGATTCAGCAGATGTTCCAAACTTCTAAGCTGCAGCCATATTGAATAATTTCAGAGAGGAAAAATCACTTTTGTTTTCCTGTGAGGGCATCTTAAAGATTTATTATGCTTTTATTCTATGAATATGCTATATTTATGAACATGATAAAAAAATTGTCCATGAATTTCGGTCTTCATTCGAAGGCTAGCAATTATGATCAATTCTGAGATGATTAAAACGTGAACCTTGATATTTGACTAGATGATCCTGAAACAAAGATCAACTGCGCACAAATATCGATGCTCTATTTTCTATCATTTAGGTGTTTGAAGCTCGGGAATGCAGATTAATATTCACGCTCAATCCTTTATATATTATTGGTGCATAAGACATACTCAAGTAATAGAAGGGTTATATATCCGAAACTGACAACCTGCTCTGAAAAAAAGTACAAATTATTTTTTCCTTCAAAATCTATGAGTATAGACTACAGCACAGAAGACTGAAAAACCCTTTTGATCGTCTATTTCGTTTTGCGATATGATCTTGGGTTGGACGACAGCCTTCTAAGCGGTCAGCAGTCGTAACGAAAGTGCAACTAAATTAGACAACCAACAGAAAATGAAGTTATTTAACGATTCACATCCATCGCACACGCCGTTCGCTACGAACGTTTCATGGTGAGAGGTTCATTACGCTGGCTGCTCACGTGCAGCCGTAGTGCACGCACCAACGCTGGGCACATTATCTATCAACTAATGCGTGTTACTACGAATATATTTCTGAATACTTCAAACAAACAATAGAAAATAAAATATTCACTCACTTCATCATGAAGCTGCGCGGCCATTTTACATGCACGTAGACGGAACGACCGGTGAACTTCAAACCAGGGAAGGATTCAACTGTGAGAAACGGTCATATTTAGATTATTAGATTAGAATGTTCACTCTGAAAAGAAAGAATTTATTCATAGTGCCTCTCATACGGAGGCATTTAAATTTCAAAATATTTATGGCAATTGTTCTGCCATCTGTAGTATATTATGACAATTGTTGTGCCATCTGTAGTATATTATGGCAATTGTTTTGCCATCTGTAGTATATTATGGCAATTGTTGTGCCATCTGTAGTATATTATGGCAATTGTTGTGCCATCTGTAGTATATTCGAATAATTCAAATACTTTCAAAAAAGCTTCACACTTCTTTTTCGTTATCTACATTTTTCCAAAACTTTCTCAACCAAACCTATTGCAATTTTGATTTCAAAAAATAAAAAATTTCCTTAAATCTCAGCGTCTGCTGTATATTATTAAACACCTTCAAACGTTCTTCGAATGCTTTCTAGTTCTCGTTTTAACGTTTTTAATTTCTATTTGACTTCCTAATCCCATTTCAATTGCCTTCCTAACTTTTACAATTACATCTCAGATATCTGATGTTTTTTAAAATGGTAAATTTCTGCTAAATATTTTTCTGCATTTTTAAAACACATTCAACCCTATTTAAATACTACTCAAGACTTTTTAAAGCTTTTGAACCCTCGGTTAGCTGTATTCACACCTTCCTCGAACACTCATTAAAAGAACATCAATATACATTCAACACTCGTATATACCAAAATATTTATTCGTACTTCGTAGACTATTCAGCTCACATTGTTTTTCGACAATTTTTTTTCGAAGGCTTATCCTAACTTTGTGTTATTTTAATACAAACCTGAAGGAAAACAGGAAACAGCATGAATGTTCTAATAAATTATACACAAATTGGTGGAAAAAATTCGGATTTTTCTCATTGAATGTTAGTGAAATGAATGTTGTCTCTGCACCTTCAGATAAAAATGTAAAAACTACGCTAGAATGTTCTTATAAACATTTAGCACTACTCACAATTTGTACGTGGAGCTAATTGCTCGTTGATCTTGTGAATTTTTGGGTGAAAAATGTAAGATTCAAAGAATCATTTCAAGTCATTGCCTGAAACCGTAATAAAGCACGAACAATTTCAGATAATTAGGCTTCAAGAAGGAAATGAATATAATCAACTTTATTTACTTTCAAAATATTGGTTTTAAAATTTGAAAGAACTACACTATTTCACTAAACCAATATTGGGAATATTCCGGTATAACATAGTTAAATATTTTTCCTCAAATCTACTCGAGCCATCGAACGCTGAATACCAGGGTGGCGCACAAACACCAGATTTAGATGATGACAATTGGGACTGGTCCTAGATCGAACGCAAATACGTTTAGTTCTTCTACGTGGTGCAGCTCCTGGCAAATGCTGGACCTCCAATGAATTAGAAAGTAATTCCCCGAGTTACGCAAACTATCTTCGAGTATAAATGAAGAAAAAACACAGCTAAGGTTTTAACAAGGGTAATAACTCGTGCTCTGAACACAAAAATGCACTTGCTCACCTCTGCTATGTAGTGCACAGCCACTCTCGTTGAAGTGATTTCACTGACTGGCGGTTGACCGCTGAGCACCGCGCTATGTAGGCCTGGAGAGCTCGTGGAGCGTCTCCAGTGTTGCCAAAAACCACCATACAAGTCTGTAGAAGTCCCTGAGTGAGATTCTTATTTTGGATATCAAAAATCTCTACTCGATTTTGCTTGTAGAGATGCTCATGATAACTTACCTAATAACGGAAAAAATCTTTACAAGCGTTTTCCGAAGCTCTTTGTATGTTTCAACTTTTTTTGCGGCAATGCAGCTTAGTTCAGACATTCTTTGAAATACATATTTTCAAACGATATGTTGAATTTTACGGTAAAAGAATGAAGGGTAATTTTTAAAACCCATTTGAGTTCATCATTCATCAGGTAGGACTTTTCAGTATCGAATTTTATATTCTTTTGAATGCAAACTGTGTGCCAAAGTATGTTTTTTGAGCGAGTACATGTAAGTTAGCCCACGATTTCCTGCCGTTTACTGTTGAATACAAATGTACACAAATATTCTGAAGACACAGTAAAGTGTTGTATTGCAGCGAGCAGACAGGATTGCCTCGAGCATTCTACGATTCTCATACGATTTCAATTTATGGTATCGCTTGTTAATTTGGTGAGGAATTGAATTATTGTACCACACTTAAGAACATTCTCTGACTGCACGGGGATAAATTGTGTCTTAATCACCATGTAGGTTTCAATCGTATTCCTTACTAATTAATTCAGTTCCTTGTTATATTGCTCTATTGTTAATAATTATTATTGTTTCTTGGCTATATTGCCCGCCGTGGCAGAGTGGTTAAAGGCCTCGCCTTTCCGTGAGGGTGTTGAAGGGTTCGAATCCCAGCTCTGCGCGGCGATTTCCCCGTTGGGTATAAGAAAAAACTCAAGCACAATACCCCACTCTACCCAAGTGTCGGAAATGGGTACCGGCTTTACGAAGGAAACCGTCATGGTGTCCTAGTGGTAGTTATAAGGCATTTGAAAAACCAATATACAAGATGAAACGCATCAGACTTGAGTGAAAATAAAGCATCCTTTGATGCCGATGTTTGTTTTCCGAATTCGAGAAAACGTCTGGGCTGCTGGAGTGTGAGGATTTGATTGATCACCCATAACACTACTTAGACATTTTTAAAACAGTATTATGCATAAGAAATACTAAACAATTTTGGTGCAGCAAAGTTTGACAGAATAAGAAAAAAACGCTTTACCACAGCCCGAGTTCGGTCAATAACAAATAATGATCGATGTTGGAGAAGCAATTCTAAATCTTCCCCAAGTCACCACATACTAAGCCAACATGAGAGAAAAAATCTCAACTCGAATGTTAGTTTCCTCATGATCTATTTTAATAGTATATATAAAGAATTTATTATAAAAAAAAATTGGCGATTAAGCAGTGAACAAATTTTAGGAGGTTCGGGAGATCATAAGAGCTTTTATTCAATGAATCAAAAGATTTGTTGGGAAAAACATTCTTATTAAAATTTTAGAGCATTTTCTCGTAGCCAAATATATTCAATACCGGGATTGGTGCCTAAATCGCACTCGATATTTCTCAGATCCACTAAGCACTTTTTATAAGCGAGTATATAGCCTCAGCTTGCTGGACTGTATTTATTGCATACATTAACTACACACGGTCAACAATACGCTCTGACTCTTTCTCATGATCTCGGAGTCTAACAATTAAAAATTTGTGAAGGAATCAAATACATACGTAATAGCAATAGTTTTATTGAGTTTGTATGTATAGCAGATTTAAAGCTAAATGCAAAGTTTTGTTTACTAGTCGCAATTTTCACGGAAGTCGAGATGGCACGATTTCTATAAGAGTCTCGTTTTTAATATGGAACATTTTCTTCTATATTTTACGGTGGCATTTGTAATCACTATCGTTAAAGAGCTTATTTTATAGCCATCTTATCTAACGTAAATATATAAACTTTTACAATGATATAAATTTATGGTTGCTCAAAATACAATGTTTGAGAATAAAAGTAAATAGTTCCTAAAGCCCAAGGCTTGGTTTACATTTACTTTAATTTAGAGAATGAATGATATTTTCTAATATAGAAACTGATGACGCCCAAAGAGATAACTACAAGTCTATTTTGAGGCACAGCCAATGTACAAACTTAATTTTCTGAACCCGTCTGTAGTTCATGATTTCTTATTTGATACTAGTGGTGGTAGAGATGTAGAGAGTGCTACGAGTGTGGTCGTTAAAATTTCGAGCTATTTTGAAATGAAATTATAACTCCATTCAACTTCATAGAGTTGTCGACTATATTGCTCGTAGGCTTGAAAATTAAAGGTCTCATATAGAAAATACAAAAATCAAACAGTTTTCAACCAGCTACAGAAGGAAAATGGAAAAGAAAGGGAGGAGGTTTTAGAAGTATGGGGTGTAGATAAGCGGGGGAGGTGGAGGTTTGGGTGTTTTTGTGTAAGGTAGGGGCTGGGGGTGTTGTCAGTGTCGATGTTCAGGAGGAGCAAAATATGGAGAATGTGCGGGCTTGGGGGAATAAAGAATGGAGTGTGTACGATGTTAGGAAGGCTGTACAATAAGGGGAGCTGTTGGTGTGTAGGCGTGTGGAAGGTGTGGGCGCAGTGGAATGTGAGCGCCAGTAGGGTGTAGGTGCCATGGAGGATGAGCCCATGCACACGTACTTCAAGGAAAAAAAGAAAAAACAGTTTATTTCTAATACAGATGATACAATAGCCATCACTTGACTTTAATTAAAATGTCTTAACATTAAGATCCTTTGTTGATATACACATAAGCATATGTATCGCAATAACCTTTTCAATAGTTTGGACAAAACACTGAGAGGAAAGCATAGACAAATGTTTTCCTTTCGTTCAGTTAATCTAGGTTTGATAATGCATGTAAATACATGTTAAAGAAAATATGATACCAATGAGGGTGCATTGTTGAAAACACTCTTATTACTACACACCTACAGTACATTGAAATGCGATATCAGGGAACTCGCGATATCAGAGATTACTGTTCAAAGTAAAATGGGTAGAAATAAATAATTCTGCGTCTGAGACTTTGAGGTCGACATTCGGATTTATCTTTTCACTCCTACGTATCAACTAGTAAGCCAATCAACGAGCTCGGAGAAAATGTATTCTTTGAACGCATCCCATTTATTTTATATTCCCTACTTAATAATGCTGACAAAAAGAGTTCACAGGACCCAGAAATAAGAAAAGGATTATTGTATAACGCTATGCAAAACATTTACAGCATAATAGGAACAATGCGTGGAATTCACCACCTAAATAATGCTGTCATAATACACTCAAGAACATAAGAAACAATAAATTCTGGCACGAGACCAACAAAAACATTTTAGGACCAGAATAAGAAAAGAAAACATTGTCATGTAAAGTTGAGACGTAAGATGAACACCATCACTTCTTAAAATGTTTTACTATAATGGTCCTTAGTTGAAAAAAAAATACGGGGACCATGACAGCCTACGTCTGTCATTCTGGCATCGCTGACAGCCTGATGCTCGTGCCAGTCTAATGTGGGTGGTTGTGATTACGATTGCATGGATAGCAAAATGATGGCCTTGAAGATTTAAGGGCCCTAAGTTGAAGTTGGATTAGAACAGTTGATCGGGCATGTACGCTTCTTTATAATTATTGTTCTCCTCTTTTATTTATTGTTTCACGATTCCATGCAGATGGTTTATGGTTTACACATATTTAACATATTTGTGGTTTACAGTATTAACATCAACGCAACATAATCATTTCAAATTTCATAACAATTACATTAGGCAGTTTTGCTCAGATCCCAAGGTGCTGAAAATTCTATCACACAAACATCCTGAATCTTTCCATTCACTAATTTGTCATCCTATTCAGAGTCCTCTCAAAATATTAATCAACAAAAATTCTATTTCGTTTTTTAAATGTCCACGATTTTATGAATGAGGGCAAGAGAGTTATTTTTACACTGGGGCCACACTTTGGGTTACATGATTTCTGATACTAGATTTTAGTGGACTTGAGGTCACTGATTCTGAAAATGGCAATTGTTCATAGAGATCAGGGCTAGTTTTCATGCTACGTGACCGTGTGTTGATTCTAATTAAGAATTTGATTAAATTGAGTTGCACAGTGCTGGTAAATGAAATCCAATCACTGTAAGAAGTTTTCATGATTTGTTTACATATTTATGACAGTCGTCAAATAAAAATTGGATTCTCAATCGACTGAAAAGAAATGTATAATGAGTCCAGATGCGCTCTGCTCCATATGTCGTACATTCATAGCTCCTCAGTAGAGGAAGAACATTAGTGAATTTATGAGCGACCTTACTTTTCTTACATTTAAGTGAAACTTGGAGATCAAGATGAACATCAGGTACCACATAAGGTTTGTCAGTCCAGCGAAGAAAACTTTCGTCCATGGGCAAACGGACAAAAATAAAATAAAATTCGGCATTCCGATGATATGTCGTGAGCCAATCCGATGGACAACAAGTCATGCCGTGTATGAAGTTGGTGACGTCAATTTACCCAGGAATAGGTTTCTAAATGCACGCATCTGACAAAAGGTAGAATTTTGTTCCTCAGTGCTATCAGTTCTCAATTCAGTTCCCGTGTATTTGTACTTGACATAAACCGACTAAAAGAAAGTCTCCTCCCCCATTTAACGCGAGTGTGCGTGGCGTTCCCTACATTCAAGTCTGGGTTGCCAAACGTTCAAGCAGTGTATTTATGTATACCAGCCGGTCCTGTGGAAATGTCATCGGACAATTCCACGGACAATGTCATCCATGAGCTAGGTGGACCCGTGAAAAAATTCGGTCAACATTACTTGACAAATTTTAATATAACATATTCTAACCAAACCTATCTTGACCAAACATATTCTAACCTATCTTGTCCTAACCTTTGCTAACCAAATTTATCCTAACCTAACATATCTATCCTAACCTAACATATCCTAACTTGTCCAATCCTAACCTAACCTTATTTATCCTAACATATCAATGCATGTAAAGGCGATCTTCTAATGTAATACTCAGGAATTCGGTGTCCATGATACCGCAAACTCGGATGAGGAGCGTTACACACGAACTTAGTTTTAAGCGTATTAATAAATAGATATTTCTTTGGTGTTGGCTTCTTGAGTTGGTTGGTTTATTGGTCGGACCATCTCTCTGCCAAGCTCTTATGACGGTATTTGAGCTTAATGACTGTAACTGAGATACGAATTGTCACGCTCTAAGAACCGTATCTGTGCTTAGTGACTATATCGTTGTTACGAGTTTCACAAAGAATAATTTTATTTCCGAGTACTCACATATTCGTACGATCAATGCACACTATCAGTTTTTTAAGTAATAAAAGTGCTTAGATGGTTTACCTACCTGATTACACGAATTATGCGCTATATCGAACATTATCGAATCCCGTCAACATAACTTCTATTTATACTATTCACAAAAACTCCACATTGCCTAAAAAATGACAGCGCATTTATGAAATAGGAGCTATAATTCATCCTTGAAGACTGTTTTCAGGTAGGCTGTTTGAACGGGCATCTTTCTTCACTCGATTTTTTTTTTACAAATGGGAATGGATAAATTTCGATTGAATTTCAATCAGCATCATGAAATTGCAATTCAAAAGCTGAAATTTGAAGGCGTTATGTAGCTTCACGTATCCAATTTACAGCGTATTGATTATGTATCCATCAATACATAATCAATGTTTTTAGTATGATTATTATATTAGGTATTAATACCTGAGATGAAAAAGAAGCGGTAATATAAGTTATAGGAAAGAGAAAGATAGGTTACTTGCTAAAACTGAATGAAAGGGTGAAATTAAGAGTTAATGTAAAGAAACTGAAGTCAGAAATCAAGGTACGACATCTGGGTCGGATACCTGCTACAATTTTCTAACGAAGAGAAATTGTTCCTTCTGGATTACGCGAATAAATAAAACGACATCAAGATGACATTTTATTCATGTACGTTGAATATTCATTATGGGAAGTTCAACTTCGGGCTTCTGGTGATCTTGGGAATACCAACTCATATTTTTAGCAAATGACGAATATGAATTTTGCCCAATAACAATACGATAAAACAGGAGAATATCATACAACTAAACGTACAGCTATTTCACTAAATGTACCTAGTTATTTCACTAACTGTTATTGCCTAATTATTTCACTAACCAAGTGTGCCGAGTAATTTCAAGAGTGTCCAGTTATAATTCATTATTAGTTAGTGCCCAGTTATATCATTAGTGTGATCAGTTATTTCACTAACTGCATGGGCACGCTAATTTGAAATAAGTGTGCTTATAAATGAATTAGTTCATGGGAATTCGGTTCAATCTAACCTAATATTACTCGTTGTGTGTTTATTTATATATTTATTTATTTATCTGTTTGATGTCCGCTTCTTAAGAAACACAGGATGTCTGAGTTTGCGGTATCATGGCTACCGAATTCCTCAGTGTAACATTAAAAGATGGCCCTTACATGTATTGATATGTTTGACATTTTATCAGGATAGGTTAGTTTGGGATAGGTTTGGTTAGATTAGGATAGGTTAGGTAATATTGACAAAAAAAATTTCACCGGTCCACCTAGCTTAACAACGCCATTGTCCGTGAAATTTCCACGGGTCCTGCTACTACCTATTAATAACCTTGGTTTATTTGATTGGAGTCCGTTTCTTCCATTTCTCTGTCACGCTCATAAAGATAGCCATAATGACCGTATCGGTGATACGAGTTTCACCAGTGCGCAAGTACAATGATATTTTTCATCACGGGTACTGTTAGGATGAATATATTTGTTTGTCATCCACATCTGGAAGTTTGTTCAAGAAAGGGATCGAATCCCGTCATTTTTGGTGGGCCGCGCGCACTAGTTTTATAAATAAAACCTTTGATGATAGATGGAATGGATTTGAATCACTTTCGACCAAAACATTACCATTATCTGTAGGAAGATATCTCAACCTGATCTAAACCTAAAACTAACTCAACATTAGCGACGAACTCGACGCCATGACTCGTCAACGGGAGCATAATGTTATTCTAATGATATTTTGTTGATTCTTTCAATTTCTGAGAAACAACAACACACCAAAAAATTGAGATGTGGAAAGAAGTACCTATGACTGCCGAGGCGGTAGGCGGGATTTCGATCTCGGATTTTTTATAGAATAATGGGAAGGCCCAATTGATTATTCACGGAGGTGTCACTAGCCCATAAATCACAAAGCCCCTGATTCCATTTCAGCTCCCTTCAGGCGTGTCGAAAATGCTTTGTTGCACCAAGAAAGACCTTTTAGGCTTAGTTGGCCGCCTAATGATAAAAGAACCTCATGGATGCTCCATTTTCAATTCTGCCTTCCTTCGAAACTATAGACTCTGGACTTTGTCTCAGAAACAAAAGACTCCGATGGGAATACCAGCACAGCCAGAGTTTGAGTTTAGGTCGAACAGCACTATAGAGCAGAAAAAGGCGAAAACACAGCGCGCATTTCACAGTAGAGTGTTATGGTCAAATGTGCGCAGTGCGTCCACGCATACTGTTCCCACTCCGGACTCGACATCCTTTTATCGTTCTTAAATACGCTGTACCGGTTTGTTTTCTGGTTAAGCACTAACTTTCGGTTTATGTTTAATGATCTTGAATTAACGTGTGGGAATGAAAATGAGAAGAGGGCGAGGTCCATCAGCTGTCGATTTGGAGATCATCAAGTTTTTTGAGGATGTTTTTAGACTGCACCTTTGCATTCAGTACTGGGATAGTATAAGCACTTTTATAACTTTTACCAAGCATTTCCTAATATGTTTACCCTTATTTCAACGACGGTCACAAATTACGATGAGATTTTTTTACAGATTTTTATAAATTTTGTTTTCAACAGATAATTTTTTGTCTGGGAGTTACATTCTCTCTCTCAATCACTTGAGCTCAACTACTACAATTGGCACACTACTGATGCATCTTCATTTTGCTTTGATTGAATAAATTAATAAAATGTACCCGATAAGTAAAGCCAGGTACTAGTTTATCAAGGTTACCTACGCGTTAAAGAAAACTAAGTACGCGTTATAGAAGACTATATACTCGTTAAAGAAGATTACGTACTCGTTGAAAAATCCGGGCACACATTAAATTAGATTCGGTACTCGGTAGAAAATCTTGATACTCGTTAAATTAGACTAATCACTCGTTAAATATGACTAAGTACGCTTTAAGTAGAAAACGTGCCTTCGTGAACAAATAAATATAAAAATTATTTAATTCAAATCAGGGACGTATAAACACCGGCAATGTTTTCTCATTTTAAGCCTGGGTTATGCAGCTTGATAATTGCACAGGAGAGAAAATGTAAACATACTTTAACTCTAAAATTATAATCTGATTTCAAATGGGTAGAAAATGAAGTTATTGGCCGGTATTAGTTAGTCCTTGGTCGTGCAAACGTTATTATTTTAAGACAATAACGAATATTGTTGGAGTATAGTTGTTAATTTTAATTAAGATTTGTTAGGAAAGTTATAAGTTTATTATAATAGTTAACATTAGGGTTATTATTAGTTATTACTATAAGTATTTCATCCCATTAATAACATTTTTAAAGGCAATATTTATGATAATTTCATTCCTGGTAAATGTTGTTTCAGAAATAGTTCTAAATGTTCAAGGCATTAACAATGAGAGCACCATAAATAGTTAACGACGTAGCTGTAAGATTAGTAATAAAAAATGGTTTAGTGGATAATATCACATGCAACAGCTATGTTAAAGAATGGTAATAATTGTAGTACCGGCAGTGACTGATAATTCATGGACAGAAACAGAATTTCACTAAAAATATATTTGATATGCGTAAGTAAATATACATTGAATATGTGTACGTAATTTTATGCTGAATATGTGTACGTAATTTTATGCTGAATATGTGTACGTAAATATATATTGGATAGGCGTTTTAAATTTACTTTGGGTATGCAAACATAAATATATGCTGGGTATACGTACTTAAACTTATGTCAGGTATGCGTACGTTGATCAATATTGGATATTCGTACGTAAATTTATGTTTAGTATGCGTACATAATTTATAATGGGTATGCGTATATAAATTTATATTAAAATACATGCAAAAATAATTTTGGGTATGCGTACTTAATTTATATTGGCTATACGCACATAAATGTATACTGGGTATGCGTACGTAAATTTTATATTTTAAGATTCAGCAATCCTCGTGGTATAATACGTGACAAAATGTTACTAAACACTTTACTTTTGACCCTTGATTTAATTTTGCATTATTTTTACCCGCAATTAAACTTTACAACCGATTTTAGGAACATTAAAATATAGTACTATTTATATTCAAAAATTTGATTTTTTCAACCGATTTAGCGAAACTTTAAAACATAGGAAGACGCAGCAGAGGCTTTCTAAGTACGTTATTTTAACATGCCGAAGTGCACCACATTCCGATAATAATTATTCACGCTCATTCACAGATTATGAATGATTCTCAATCTCAAGCGTGGTGTTAAAGTCAGCATCTCGGTACCTTGATACATCAAAATGTCCATGATGATTTACAGGTTATGAATGATTCTTATTTTAGGCGTAATATGAAAGTTTGCATATGTGTGCCTTCACACTTTAAAATGCTCACGGTTTTCCAGAGCTAATATATTTCCTGTTCTGATATTTTATTTGCCGCAAACAGGAAAGTGAATGCGTTAACGCCCAAAATATGTTAGTCGTCAGTCAAAACTATTTTACGACAAACGCTGTTTACGATTGATTCTGTGACTCGTCTTCCCTTGTCTCCTGTGGCTTCCTATTCGAGGCTTGCTTTCATCTCGCGAAATGTGGTATGTCTGTGTGTTGGTTTTTGTGCATAAGATAAGTTATCACGAAAAAATGGGAAGAAAAGAGGCACTCTGATAGAAGCCAGGTGGGTAAAATGACATGTGATATGTTACTCAACGCAAGAATGAGACTGTGTGACTGTGTGCATGTGTGAGTATGTGTGCGCAAGCAAATGTGAATGTCTATGTATCTGTGTGCACATGTACACGTTTGCTCATATGTATGTACACATATGCATACATATGTTTCTATTTCTTTTTTTTTAGTAAAATCAAAACCTCAAGACACATTACATTTTACCAAAAGCTCTGCGATCAGTTAACACTGAACCAAATTTCAGGAATAAACAAATTGACTGCGCTTGCTTAATGATTCATAAATAGATCTATCACGGCCCCGAAGGGCATTTCTGTGAATAGAAAAAATTAAGGATATAAACAGACAAATGAAACAAAGCGCTCGTGAAAAATTATCCCTAAGTCCGTATGCTGAACAAGCCATGCAAGAGTTTCATTTTTGCGTGTAAGTTTGTTTGTTTGTTTGACACTTTCCCCCGGTCAAGACCGGTACCCATGTCAGACAAAATTTCTTGATATAAGACGTCCTGAGACAAACGTTTCATACGAGGAGTGCTTGTAGGCCAACTTTTCGAGGTGTTCAAATAGATAAACCATACGAGGCATACTAATAGACAAACTATACGAGGTGTACTATCAGAGGTGTACAAATAGACCATACGAGGCGTACTAATAAACAAACCATACGTAGCGTGCTAATAGTCTAACTCTGTCAAGGGATAGTTGAATAAAAAATGAAAAATATCATCTCTTGGATATTTATATTCCAAGAGATGGCTGACAACTTATGAATAATTCTAATACTACTAAAGAATTCGTCGAAACTCCTAAGTTATAAGTGAAATCGATGTAAGAAAAGACAAGAAATGCTATACCGGAGTAGATTGAAATACCATCGTAAATGACAATCAAGTATTGAGAAAAGGTTAGTCATGAAGTAATTTATAAAGAACATCGCGCAACACAGCACGAAAACCTAAAAACAAACTTAAACATTTATATCTTAATACTCTAGACCTAGCGGAAAATCCGCTAAATTGGCAACACTGCCTAGAAATCTCTGCACTCGACAGTGCCGTAGGAGAATAAATTAAAAGTGTACACAAATTTCTTGTTCTATAGTTTAAATGAACTTATTTTGTAAGATTTCCTCGATATGAATATTCAACATAAATGATTTCGTACGAGTTCGTATTTAAGTAATTAGTCTAGTAACTATTCTGTAGTTGATGGATAGGGTAATAATTAAGGTTCGTATTGTTTATTGAATCGAGCGAAACTTTGATCCACATTACTTCTACCGAAATCTCAGAGTTAGAGCTTGATCTAATCTATTATAAATATCTGGTTACTTTGGTGTCTCGTGTAGTGACTCAGCATAACGCTTCATGTGTCAGTAAATTGAAGTCCCAAATTATAGCTGCGTTTTAAAATGCAACTTGCACGATAGTCATTTCAGCTCTCGAAATCAGATAAAATTCGTATCATTCCTTTTATTGCATTTCTTTCGTAGTTCTGGCGAATGTAATTATATTTTTATTAATTAATTTTTCTTGTTCTATAATATTTTTCATCGTTGTATTGTTATTAACGTTCATATGTTCTTCGCCAGGTTTCAGTTACCCCTTTGTCCCACGACCGCCTAATAAAGAATATGTTAAACCTGACCACTAACTATTCTAAGCCAACCCTTGGGTCATTCAATACGCTGGGGGGGGCTGTTAATATAATGTAGCTGATCGACTGAAATCATGGAAATAGAATGTTGTATTTAAATATATATATATATACAAAATTCACGCAATCGATACATAAATATCCCCAAACAGCACCATTTGCTTCTGAGGTGTTATTTAAGGACAAATGTGTACAGTTAGTTACGTTCAACTTGTACAACATGTTATTACAATGGTAATCTACTGTATGCTGAATCTCATAGGTACCATTGAAATGATGTGAATAACCGGTATCCGCTAAGTATTGTTTATAAGCAAAAAAATATTTCCTGAAAATTGATGGAACATTATTAATAACACACCTGCCAGACCAGTTAGGTATCGTTCCTTCTTGAATTATGGAGTACGGCAACGATTACATGTATGCGATGTAATCGTTGTTATCGATGTTACATGTACGATGTTACAAGTATGCGATTACAAGTAAAACAAAACAACAGTCCAAACTATGAGCTATCATATTGTACATCCGTATCGGGCTTGGCGACCGACAAGAAGAAGAAGGAACTCAGCGAGTCCTCACAGGAAGTTTACACACGAACATAGAGAATGTAACAGAAAAAATTTGATGGATGACTGCGACAACTCAAATATATGTATAAATATGCAAAACAAACAAAACAAAACAAACATTGGCATCTTTGGGATGCTTTATTTACAATCAAGCCTGATACATATGATCTTAAGCATTGGTTTTTCAAATGTCTTATAACTAACACTATATATATATAGGACACCATGACGGTTCCCCCGTAAAGCCGGTACCCATTTCCCACACCTGGGTTGAGTGGGGTATTGTGCTTGAGCTTTCCCTTATACCCAACGGGGAAAATCTCCGCGCCAGCGCCGGGATACGAACCCTCGTCTCCTGCATACAAGGCTGACCCCTCAACCACTGTGCCACGGAGAGCAGACTGAAGTTGGATCTCAACAACGCCAGGTGTCCATTTAATCAATTAATGAATAAATTTATATTTTTGTGATGAACTTTTGCTATGTTCTTACCACGGAAATCTCATAGAACAACTTCGATATTTTGGTCCGTCTCATTTCCACGTTTTTAAGATGCTCAATAACCGTATCTGTGATACGAGTTTCACCGGGTTGCAGGTATATGTATAATTTAATCGCTGGTACCATTAGTATTGACACATTTGCATTTTATCCACCTCTGGAGGATTTGTCTGAAAAAAGTTTCGGATCACATCATTTTTGGCAGGCCGTGTACAGTAGTCATCTAATATTGAGACACGTCTCAACAATCCTTAAGTTATTCTCGGAACGTTTACTTCAAATCACACTCATTTGTATTTTACTTTAGTTATCCTTAAAAATCTGCCTAATATGTTTGTGGGTCATCAGTGTTTGTAATACCGTGTTCTCATCTGTTATTGTCGGAAGAAACTATGTACTGTATTGTCAAAATTTGAAAGGACATGTATCCTTAAGTTAGCGTGGGAAATATAATAGAAGATGTGTCTCGGTGCACGGGCCCGAGGTACGATAGATTGTAATCGATACGCCTAAATGAAGCACTTCATGTAGCCACCGAGTACAGGAACGCACGCCGGCTAAGGTTGTGTGTCAGCTATATAGTTGGTGTGGTAAAGGTGTAAGTAGGAAAAATAGTAAACTGTCTTCACTTTTTATACAACACACCATATTTCAAGCGAACTGTGAAAAATAATTGCACGAGCCCATACCACATAAAACCGCTAATATCAATTTAAAAAAGTTGTACGGTACACATGTGTCCCAATACGTAGTTATCGTGTTGGTACCTGCGATATGAGCTAGAGCTTGAAATTTGCTTACCTTCATATGCTGCAAAAAATAGTATGTGTTTTGCAACGAACCATCGTTACCCCATTCACTACCGTATTATTTTAGCACCTGTTACATTTTTCATTTTCTAACGAAAAAAGCGAGCAGGGGAAATTGAAATATAGAACAAAAGAATAAAGTTTACTGAAATTATCCAAGTTATTGATACGGTCGGTAGAGAAATAAATGAAAGTCTGATGAAAAATAAATTGAGTCGGTCGTGAACGATGATGCCCAATACCCCACTCTACCCAGGTGTCTGAAATGGGTGCCGGTCTTGACTGGGGGAAAGCGTCATGGCGTCCTGGCGTTAGTTATAAGGCATTTGAAAATCCAATGTACAAGGTGATATGTATCAGGCTTGAATTGGAAATAAAGCATCCGTAAATGCCTTCATTATTATTATTATTATTATTATTCTTATTATTATTATTATTGCTCGTCCAGACGAGACGTGTGTTGGAGACGGTCCGATGAATTAGAGCCGCTGTCGTATCTCCAGGCGCAAACCCCTCGCCTTCCGTTAGTGCACCTAGGTAACACGATAAGCAAAACTAAAGATAAAGAGTAAATAAGAAGTATAATGAACTGACTTGCTTAGTGAACAAATTACTTAAACACACCCAAAATTAACCCCGATCTGATATACCTACAAACACCTAAACTAACTTAACACCCACCGATCTGATCTCAAACACCTACACTAATTTAACACCTACCGATCTGATCTCAACACCTAAAATAACTTAACACCCACCAATCTAATATACACTTTAGCCCCGAAATTAACACACCCGATCTATTCCAGACTATATAAATTGATTCCCCTAGGCGCTATAATTTAACAGGAAGGAACGGAACACTTCAATGAGCTTCAGCCGAACACTCTAATGCTTACGCACGACCCACGACAGCACTGCGATATACTGCTTTAATGGCGAAGCGAAGCGTCTTCTATCGGTGGTGGGGTGATGACTGATAATGACGGGTGGGCTCTCGCGCTCACAGGGTCTGATCAAATAGAGCTAGGAAAATTTAGAGCATATCACAGATTTGGATTGAATTTGGCAATATTTACAAATTTGATTAACTGAAATTTTGAGTTATTTCTCATTAGGAGTTCAGGGCTAGCTTGTCGCAAAGCGTCGAGCGAATGTGGTCGACTCGGCTTTGTTTTTATTGAGAAAAAATGAAAAGCTTCATCCTGCTACATCTGAAATGATGACTCTATTGCTCAGTGTACATAAAAAGAAATAAATAAGAAGAAAGAAAAAAATAAAAGCATGGGTTGATTAAATGTTAGTTTAGGTCTCCCTATCCACAACAAAGGCGATCCAAAGAGAGGAAGGATAGAAGCAACATTTAGTGTTGAGTTGAACGGAACGCGGAAACTATGCACATGGTGTGACACCGGTCAGGATCACCTGTATGTGGAAGCAATTACATGAGAAAGGTTAAAAACCTAGATGTAATAAAAATAAAAAACGCAGTAGGAGCTAAAAACAGGACGGTGGGGAATGGGGTAACGATGGTTCGCTACAAAACTCATAATATTTTTTTTCAGCATAAGAAGGTTAGCATATTTCAAGCTCCAGCTCATATCGCAGGTACCAACAAGTTGACTACGTATAGGGACACATGTGCACCACTTTGGTACATTGTTCATTCTTGCACCGGTATAAATGAGCTGCATGCCAGGTTTGTTATCACTTTTTAAAATTGATATTACCGTTCTAATGAGGTATGGGCTCATGCAATCATTTTTCACAGTTCGTTTGATATATAGTGTGTTGCTGTAGAAGTAAAGACTTCACTATTTTCGCTACTCACATCTTAACAACACCAACCATAGCTGCCACACAATCCTGGCCGACGTGCGTTTCTACCTTACGCCACTACATGGAGCACATCATTTATGAGTATCAAATTACACTCACTCTCTAACTTCACAGAGGATTTCATCCCTAATCCCTTAACTGTACTCATTAAGGAAAATATTCCTTTCAAAATTGAATACAAAGTGAATCTTTACACTTATTTGAGGATGATGTAAACGCCGTATTACATAACCTGATGACATGCAAAACGAAATAAGAAAACAAGTTTTTGAAGGTAACTAAAGTAAAATATCAAGTTTTGTCACTTTGACATGAACTTTCCAGGAATTACTTGAGGATTGTGGAGACGTGGCTCTTTATTTGATGACTAGTGTACACGACCTATCAAAAATGATGGGATCTGATATGTTCTTTAGAAAAATCCCCCAGATGTTGATGAAAATCAAGTATATCCATCTTAATAGTGGCCTCGATTAAATTATTCATGTACATGTGACCCGGTGCAACTCGTACAGTAACTCAGATACGGTCATTTAGCATCTTAAGAGCGTAAAAAAGAGATATATCAACGAATTGAAGGTGTTCTAGGAAATTTCCATTATAAATTTCAATTTATTATCAAAAATTAAGCTCAAACTTGTAAATTTATTCATTTATTTATTAAATAGACACTGGCGTGTTATTCACAAAGTTGATTCAATTTTCAAGCAATAATTTTTGAATGATAAACAAAAGTGAGCGGATACTGATTATTCATATCATTTCAATGGTATCTATGATACTAAGCATGCAGCAGATTCCCATTGTAATAACATGTAGTACATTTAAAACGCCACTAACTGTACACAATTGTGCTTAAATTACACTTCAGAGAAAAAGATGTCAATTGCATGAATTTGAATATGTATGTATAAAACGTGCTTAGTTTGTGATTTCAGTCGACCAGCTACAGTGTTACCCCTTTTAGTTACCCCTTTAGCAGCCTTCGTGCCTAAAAAAGAACATGTTAAACCTCATCACTGACTATTCTAAGCCCACCCTAGGGCCAATACTCGTGTGGGGGCCATGAACACTGTAGCTGGTCGACTGAAATCACAAACTAAGCACGTTTTATATATACACATTTAAATTCACGTAATCGACACATATGTACTTCCGAACAACATCTTTTTGTTTGAAGTGTTATTTAAGCACAATTGTGTACAGTTAGTGACAGTACAATGGTTTCAATTGAAATACAACAATAAAAAATATTGGAGAACATCAACAAATGATTAATGAAAAATTAATTACATTTTAAAGAACTAAGAAAATAATACAATAAAAGGAATGAGATGAAAGTTATCAGAATTTGAGAGCTGTGACGATCGTGCTAGATGCATTTAAGAACACAGCTCCAATTAACGATCTCAATTTACTGACTAATGAAGCGTTATGCCGGGTCACTACACGAGACTCTTGGTAATCGGTTATTTATTATAATTTAGATCGAGCTCTAACTCTGATATCTCGGTAAAACTGATGTGGGTCAAAGTTTTACTGGATTCAATTAACAATACGAACGTTAAATTTTAACAAATCCATCAACTACAGAATCGTTACTTGACTAATTACTGATTAACAACACGTACGAAATCATTTATCTTGACTATTCATGTCAAGGAAATCTACAAAATAAGTTTACTTAGGCTATGGTGAAACATTTTTTCAACTTTTAATTTATTCTCTTACGGCACTGTCGAGTGTGGAGATTTCTAGGCGCGGCAAAGTACGGCTTAGCCTAGACACAGAACCGGCGACTCAGCGCCGCCTCAAAATACATGATTTCTCTAACTATTGAGTTTCTTAGTCAGAAAAGTTGCTTTTCTTAAGGCGAATGATCATTGGAAATTTAAAAACGAAGAATGCACCTCAAATTGAAATCATATTTATATTTAATTAAGATTCTACACTAACTTTATATTCAAAACTAAGTCAGTTCTATAAAACGTTTCGTTTCTATACCCTTGTATTTTGTATAGAAGACTGATTTTCTTTACTCTTTACTTGCAGACTGTTAACTGAAGATGGAGCTGGTCTCCGAAACGTTTTGTAGAACTGACTTAGTTTTGAATTTCTTAGTAATATTCTGCGCAATCTATTAACTGTATCTTAAACGATATTTATTTTACCTACACAATTGAAGACTTTCAAAGACCAAAAATAGACGCTCACCCAAACGATCATATAGGGAAAAGGGGAACGGACGGTCCTGCTCGGAACTTCGGCTTGTGGGTGAATGGGACTATGCTCAGAAAAAAACATCCCCATCTACGGATGCTTTATTTCCCAATTTAAGCCTGATACACATCACCTTGTACATTGGTTTTTCAAATGCCTTATATCTAACACCAGGACGCCATGACGCTTTCCCCCGGTCAAGACCGGTACCCATTTCAGATACCTGGGTAAAATGGGGTATTGTGCTTGGAATTTTTCCCCTATACCCAACAGAGAAAATCGCAACATCGACATTGATCTCCCCCGTGGTACAGTCGTGTTGTGGGAATGTTTTTTAGTTTCATAGACTAAGGGGACACTAAAGTTTCATGAATGCGCGTATTACAATCACTGCACATGCACACAAAATGATGATACCATTGCTCAATGATATCCACAGTTTTTACCTTCTAAACATCATCGTAATGTATATATATATATATATATGTATATATAGGAAAATATATATAGAGGCGCATTAGTAACGCACCCTTTTAAAACATTAATAATAAATAAACTATGAAAGGTATAACGATGGGGATTATTGCAAACGATAGATAAACTCCAAAAGCTTATTTACATGTCGTATAGTGTCTACAGATACCCGGTGTATATTGCGGTGATAAATCTTTAAAATTTACATTCAAAATGGTGCGCTACGAAGAAGAACAACGAGCAAAAATTGTTGAACTCTACTTTTCATGTAATGCTACAATTATTGCGGTGCAGAGAAGTTGCACGAACATTTTTATTGATGGAAGAATTCCTGATAAAAATTACATAAAGCAATGGTCTCTAATTTCAAAGAAATCAGAGATGTTAAGTCCAGTAATGAACAGCTTCATTAAAAAAGTACGTTTATGTGTGACCAACAATGGTAATTATTTAAATGATATTATTTTCCATACTTAGTTGTAAAGTAAACTTTAGGAGTTCCTCTGTCTTTTGCAATTATCCCCATCGTTATACCTTTCATACTTTATTTATTATTAATGTTTTAACAGGGTGCGTTGCTTATGCGCCACCCATGACAGTACGACAATATTTGCATGCATCAACAGTGTTCAATAATATGACTTGCATTCAATTTTTTTACGTCTCTCCCAGACAAGATTTCAATTTACAATGAAAATTTCAGAGGAAAATGGACCCAATTTCCGTCATTTCTTCGATAATAAACATGCGTTGTTAAAGAGCCAGCTGTGCCAGGTTTGCTGATCACACTATTCTCTCCTGCCTTCTTGCTGTTTATGCTTATTTGAAGGTTATACCAGACACGTAAGAAAATATTGAATTCTGCCCTGTCTGATGTTCTATGTAACAGTCTCCTGTTTCATATATTTAAAAAAGCTTTGTGATGATAAAAGGTATATATTTCTAGCAAGCACCTTGTATATTCTCGGTACAATTTGGCCTATTTTCAGTGCTGGGAATCATCGGTAAGATGTCATTGCGATATCAACCGAGATCATAGCATTTTAGAACTTAATTTTAGAATCTAAAGGAATTTGGATATTGTGACTGTCAGTATTCAAAACTGGAATGGAAAAGATATATATAATTGTTTGCTTTGTGCATACTCGAATTATAAATAAAAGTGCCTCCGCTCCGAAAAAGGAACTCTTTTTCTAGTTTCCGTTCTTCGGTCACCAATCGGAGAACCTTAAAAAAGACTTTGTCATCCTTCTTTTGAAACATTTTCGCATATTTATTATAAATTAGTAATAGTCACTCCGCATAAAATATGACAATATTTTAAATTATAAAGATAGAACTCCAAAGGATTTCATTTCATCTGTGATTGACAAATATAGTTGCGCACAGTGTACGTCTGAGTACGTGGGCTCGACAACTCGAGCCCTCAGTATTCGTGTTGCAGAGCACGCCGGCAGGAGCTTTAGAACTAATCAGTTACTTTCCACACCTTCCCACTCTTCAGTCCGCTCTCATGCAGAGAAGTGCAGCATTCCTGTTAGATTAGGCGATTTTAGAGTAATTTTTCTCTGCATCAAACCAAATGAACCTCAGTATATTAGAATCTCTCCTCATTTTACATGAAAAACTGATTTTAAATGATATGCAATCAGCTTTCCCTCTACAACTAACGTAATTTTAATTCTGAATATTTTATTTTGTTCCATCAATGTGTTTTTTTGCTTTTCTTTTTCCATGATTGACGTAAATTTGACATATGACTAGTTTTTTTCTACTTGTTTTTAGGTTGATAATAACCCTACAGGTCGAAATGTTCCAGAAATTTTATTGATTGGCTTTCCTAAATAGATAATGATCTCACTCAAGACGTGTATCTTGACACTTGTATTATCAGAGATATAATCATATAATCGATATAATTTCACTCTGATTTATCGATAACGATATAATCAGAGTGAAACAATGTTGACATAGCGCTGATTTGGACATATCCTGCAAAAAGAGACAAATCTACGAGTCCAAAATTCGAAGATACTAACTTTGACGTCCTTCAAAAACTATATGGCGAAAACAATGTGTTGTGAAAAATAATTAAAATGTACAACTACACTGTCGTCTACTCACAGCAGAAACAAACGTTCTAACGCGAAGGTGCACATGCATACTATTATCTAAACCTTTATATTGCAACAAACATCAAATTCCACCGTGAGTCATCGTTTGGAAACAGTGGTCATCTAATGTTTACAAAGCTATAAATGTGTAGAGTGTATGACAGTTAACATGCGTCCTCACAGCCGGAGAGTAAACCAATAAGTCTCATTAACATGACGCAATGAGTGGTGGCGATAACAACTGTTATTTTCTCATACGTAACGACAGCGAACAAACATCCAAATTTGCAAAGGTAACGAAAATTATATCTTAACGCTCCAAATTCGCTTATATTCACGGACACTAAATCCCAGATTATCTTGACATTTTTTGACATTTCCACTTGGAAATATTTCTTATAAACCCTGCCGAAAAATATCGTCACCAGTACTACAGAACAAAAAACACAAAACGTAAGAATTCTTTGCGTGTCGTAGTTCTGATCAATCTACAACCAGATCAACCAGTTATGGAGCCATCATACACTCGGACAGATATTTAAATACAACTGTGGTGTCTGGAAAAAATCTAAATAAGTGGTTCTAAATTCATAGTATTGTTTTTTATTCAGATTATATTTTTATGAGTACAATAAGTTAAATTATTTCAAAGAACCTCACGCATCAAAGTAATGGAGTCTATCTGGCAACATTCTCCCAATGCCATTCCGTGAGCTCTGCTCGTCATAGCCGTGTTGTTTAAGGACCTGCCTCCGTGCGAGCATGGAGGGTTCGAATCCCAGCGCTGGGTGGCGATTTTTCCCGTTGGGTTTAGGGGAAAAATTCTAACACAATAACCCGCTCTTCCCAGGTGTCTGAAATGGGTCTCGGTCCTGACCGGGGGAATGCGTCATGGCGTCCTGGTGTTAGTTATAAGGCATTTGAAAATCCAATGTACAAGGTGATGTGTATCAGGCTTGAATTGGGAAATAAAGCATCCGTAGATGGGGATGTTTTTTCTGAGCATTGTCCCATTCACCCGCAAGCCGAAGTTCCGAGCAGGACCGCCCGTTCCCCTTGTCCCTACACGATCGTCTGGGTGAGCGTCTATTTTTGGTCTTTGAAAGTCTTCAAATGTGTAGTTAAAATAAATATCGTTTAAGATACAGTTAATAGGTTGGGCAGAATATTGCTAAGAAATTCAATAGTTAGAGAAATCATGTATTTTGAGGCGACGCTGAGTCGCCGGTTCTGTGTATAGGCTAAGCCGTACTTTGCCGTGCCTAGAAATCTCCACACTCGACAGTGCCGTAAGAGAATACAATAAAAGTTAAAAAAATGTTTCACTATAGTTCAAGTAAACTTATTTTTTAGATTTCCTTGACATGCATAGTCAAGATAAATGATTTCGTACGTGTTTTTAATCAGTAATTAGTCAAGTAAAAATTGTGTAGTTGATGGATTAGTTAAAATTTAACGTTCGTATTGTTAATTGAATCCAGTAAAACTTTGACCCACATTAGATTTACCTAAATATCAGAGTTAGAGCTTTATCTGAATTATAATGAATAGCCGATTACCTTGTGTCTCGTGTAGTGACTCGGCATAACGCTTCATTTGTCAGTAAATTGAGATCGTTAATTGAAGCTGGTTTCTTAAATGCATCTAGCACGATCGTCATTTCAGCTCTCAAAGCCTGATAACTTTCATCTCATTCCTTTTATTGTTTATCTTCTTAGTTCTTTAGAATGTAATTAATTTTTCATTAATCATTTGTTCATGTTCTCCTATATTATTTATTGTTGTATTGTTATTCCCGTTATATGTTTTTAGGCCAGGTTGTAGTTACCCCTTTACCAACCGTCCTGCCTCATGATGTTAAGCCTCATCACTGACTATTCTAAACCTACCCGAGGGCCAATACTCATGGGAAGGGTTTGAATACTCTGTAGCTGGTCTACTGAAAAAAATTTATACATTTTTAAATTCACGCAATCGACACATATGTACTTCCAAATAACATCTTTTTGTCTGAAGTGTTATTTAAGCACAATTGTGTACAGTTCGTGGCGGTCTACATGTACCACATGTTATTACAATGGGAATCTGCTGCGTGCTTAGTATCATAGATACCATTGAAATGATATGAATAATCAGTATCCGCTCACTTTAGCTTATCATTCAAAACTTATTGCGTGAAAATTGAATCAACTTTATGAATAACACGCCAGTGTCTATTTAATTTATAAATAAATAAATTTACAAGTTTGTGCTTAATTTTTGCTGTGTATTTATAATGGAAATTTGATAGAACATCTTCAATCTGTTGATCTATCTCTTTTTCACGCTCTTATGATGCTAAATGATCGTATCTGTGATACCATACGAGTTTCACCGGATAACAGGTACATGAGTAATTTAATCGCGCTACTATTAGGATGGATATTTCTGTTTTTCATCAACATTTGGGAAATTTTTCTGAAGAACACATCAGATCCCATCATTTTTGTTAGGTCGTGTACACTAGTCATCAAATAATGGGCCACGTCTCATCAATCCTTAAGTTATGATCGGAAAATTCCGTTCGGGGTGACAAAACGTATTATATTACTTTAGTTACCTTCAAATACTTGTTTTCTTATTTTGTTTTGTGTGTCATCAGGTTGTGCAATACGGTGTTCACATCATGCCATGGACCACGCATTTATACTAAGAAATTGGTAAATTTTGTAAGGAATTAATTCCTCACTTCGAAATAAACGGTGGGGTTGGAAGTTCGGAAGCTGTTGTGGAGAGCTTGAGAGGTAATGAAGAAGATGTGTGTTATCAGATGCGTGTGAAAGACTTGCTCCATGTAGTGGTTAGGGTGGCTGCACACCTAAAGACTTGTAAGGCATGGTGTTGACGCTGCTTCAGCCGTTGAGTTCCGATTGAGGCGGGGGGAGGGGGGGGGGGGCGGTGACAATAGGAAAGAAGAGAAAATATTTAGAGTTTGGCACAGGGTGAGCCAGAGAGAAAAGGAAGGGGATAGTGGAAGAAAAAAAAGGCGCTTAACGCATAAATAGGTTATATTGTGCATCTTGTTTAATTTATACTGCTAATTAGTTAAAATAATAAGGGGAAAATTACCCGTCAGGGCTTTTTATGCTACAAGTGATTCGTCTCTTGAATTTTGCCACGTCTACTTTGCTTTATTGTATTTCTTTTACGGCGGGAAGGCGACAAAAGCCCTCGGCAAACGGAGTGAATTTAAATTTTGGCTGGGGGAAATTTACGCTCGTCTACAAATCCCTATATACATACACTATATACATACCTATACATTTAAAAATTTTTTAACGTATATATGCATTTATATATACACTTTACACCCAAAGACACACACACACACCCTCCCGACGTGCACCCATGCATTTTTTTTTCCTTTAATTACTCACATAGCCTACACACGATACACATGCACACACATATGTATATACATTCCTGCATACCTATACACCCACAAACATATATACACATACGTACACGATACACATGCACATATATATGCATATATACATTTCATTTTTATTATTTATTTACTCATTTTTTTTATTATTTATTTATTTTCTTTTATTTTCTTTTTTTTCTTTTTTCGTTTTGTTTTTTTTTATCATTTTTTTCCCATTTTTTCACATTATCCTGCATTACCTACATTACATTCACGCTATCTAAGCATACACACACATCTTATCTACACAGGGAGCATTACCTAAATTTTCGTTGTTCCATTACCAGACTATGATTTAGGCCTATCTAGTTCTTAATCTATATACAATCTAATATATACACATGTACATCACCTAGCGCCTCTAATTAAAGAATGAATTTTCACCTATACACTATCTTTTTACGTTTGTTATCTCTTCTCGTCCACTCATGAACACGCTATATAACACTAAATTACACTTTCGATGGTACCTGAAAATTTACAGGTCAAGTTATTTATTGTTCCCTACCTATTTACACTATCAATATGATATATAAACAGGGATTTAAGAACTTTTATGATCTTAGTTTGAGTAATGAAAAATTAATTGATAAAAGTTTGTATAAGAGCAGCTAAAATAAGATTAAATGTCTGGGATTTCGGCTTCCCATCCCACCCATGGGGGGAAGACCGTCCTACCTCTCGCCAAAACCCCAGGAAACAAAAAATAAAAAAAATATTAATGAAATTAATTTGGTCTTCCCCCACGTTCTCCTAAAAGGACTAGAAATTGTCTTATTAGGTGTGCCTGACAAGGTTGTTGGTTCATGTATATTTTGGAGGTGGAGGGGGGGGGCCATTGCAAGTAGTCTAGAGCTTTTAAATCGGGAAAGTTGTTTGGGGATGAGCTCCGGAGGAAAACTTAGTTTTGTACACAGGTCAGGATCGAATTGCTGCATTTTGTGCCAGATCCTGTTTGCATGCTCGTGTAGCAGTATGTTAATGGGAGGGACATTTAGATGATTGTGCAGGTTTTTGGATGGGATTGCTTCTATTAAACTTGTGCCGGTGATAAATCTAAGTGCTTTGCTCTGAACTTTTTGTTATTTGGATATTGCTGTTGCCGATCCTGTGTGTAAAGGTATGACTGGGTATATTAATGCTGATCTTACAAAGGCCATATATAATTTCAGTTTGGTTTCTGTAGGGAGGTGAGTAAAACGATAAATTTTTTCTAGATTTTTGTAGGCTATTGTTTGTCTAATCTAGGCATGTGATGATATACCATGTGTTGTTATGTTCAAACCCAGGACTTTTCCTTTATTTGTGTATGGTATTGTTTTGTCGTTTATGGTAACTTAAAATGTTTTCCTTCTATTTATGGGGATTATGGCAAATTTACTACTGTTGGTTAATATCTTCTATTTCCTTTCAAGCGTGTTTATTTGTTCTATTGCTCTTTTGGTGTTGGCTGTTGCGTATCTTGGTGAATATTTTCCGGCTGTTATCTGCGTGATGTCATCTGCAAAACATATGTAATTTGTTTTAGGCAGCGGTGGTGGTAAATCATGAGTATAAAAGCTGAAAAGTGTAAGGGATAGACATGCTTCTTGGGGTACACCTGTGCACAGTGTGAATCGCGGCCCTATGTAATTGGATATTCCTATTGAGGCTGTCCTGCTATTAAGGTAATTGTTCAGGGTCCGGAGAAATATATAGTGAAGACTTATTTGTGAAAGTTTGAAGATGATACCAGAGTGCCATACCTTGTGGAATACTTTTTTAACATCTCTTATGCAAATGTCTAGTGTGAATTTTTGTGCTAATTTGATGGAAATTGATTCGTGCAGGGGTGCATTCGTGCAGGAAGCAAAGCCGTGTGTGTGCCTCTATTACATCTGAATCCGTGTTGTCTGCTATTGAAATGATTATGAATTGTAAGGAAATTTGTCAACCTATTATTTAAGATTTTATACAGTAGTTTGCCGTGTACATCCAGGCGAGAAATTGGTCTGAAATTTTGAACTGATATTGGGGATGTGTTCGGTTTTGGGAGGAAAATCATTATGGCATGTTTTAGATTGTTCGGGAAGTAACCAGCTGGTATGGACATATTGAAAATAAAAGATAGAAAATGGATCATGTTTTTTGGTAAGTTTTTAATTTGTAAGGTGGTTATTTCTGTTGTCCCTGGTGCTTTCTGTTTGAACGGTCTCAGCGCTTGTAACAGTTCTTCAAATGTAATAGGGGGAAAATGTATAGGGTCCAGTCTGTTGATATTTCCAGTTCGGTATGGTTTGATTGTATTTGCTAAGTTGTTCATTTGTTCTTGTACTATTGCAATGTGTTCTCTGTTTAAGTGGGGTTCGTCCTGATCTGTAAATATTTCCTTCCAGTGTAATCTGAAAATAGGTTCTTTTTTCTTGAGGAGTACGTAACTGTTCTTTATTATGTTCTATGTATGGTATTTGTTGTTTAGTGTTGCCGCCCATCATCCTCTTGCAGAAGGACCAAAACATTTTCGGATCCTCCTGCAGTTTAAGGATATGAATTAAATCCTCCCAAGTTTGCTGATATTTACCTTTATATATTTCTTGTAATCTGATTCTTATTGTGTTCAAATGTCGGTTCAAATCTATAGATGGCCCATATCTGGAGATGTATTGGGTTGTCTGTCGGTATTGTGCTTGTAATGTCAAAGTTTCGTGAGTTCGTTTGATCCCCGGGATTATTCTATGAGTTATGAGTGGGACTGCTGAAATTGTGGCATCCTGTACGTGTTTGGTCCATGTGTCTAGGTACTTGTTTATTTCGTTTATAGTTGGATCCGGTTGTGAAGGGGGTGTGACAGGTGATAGTAACTGCTTGTATAGTTTCCAATTTGCTTTATGAAAGTGTCTTCGCGGTTTAATGAGAATTTGTTCGGATTGGCTGAGATGGTAGCGATTATTGGAATGTGATCTGATGGTGTGATGGGGCCGGGCTTCAAGAAAATATTATGAAATGCATGCTTGTTTTGTAGAACTACATCGGGTGAGGTGGTGCTATTGTGAGTTATTAGGGTTGGAAAAAAGGGTCCAATGTGTGTGCATTTTTGTTTTGAAATTAGGTAGTAGAGATGGTTTCCTCTATTGTTCCTATGTGAGTATCCTGTTATGCTATGTGCTGCGTTTATGTCACCTAGAAAATAGGTTAGGTGCGGTCTATTGAAAAGCATGTGAAAGTCTATGAAATTCAGGTAGTCTGTTCTTGGGGGTGTATATGTAGTACCTATGGTGATTGGTCCCTGAAGCGTATCTATTGTTACTGCTATCATATCTGTGTGGAAATCATCGTGAAGTCTGTACGAAATGCTTTTCCTGAGTGCTATTGCAGTGCCTGCGTGATTTTCGTTTAGCTTATTTGAATAAAATGTATTGTAATTGAAGATCTTAAGGGGTTGGTTATTTATGAGGCAGTGACTATTGATAAGTATTATGTCTGGGTCTAGCGTGTTGTATATGTTGGATAGTGTGATTTTATTGGTATTCCAAGATTGCACGTTGTGTTGAATTATTGTTATTTTCTTCTGGTTCATTTTTGAGCAATTAATTTTTTTGGTTTTTTGGTGGCTGCTATTAGAGATTGGTGTCTTGGAAGATTTATGAAGTCCTCGAAAGGGATTATGTTTATTTTTGTTCTTGTGAATTGGACTCTGTTGCTCATAATGTAGTCCAGTAAGGTTTGTGATCTCATGTCATGAACAGTGAATTTTAATCCTTTATCATTTTCTTTTCTGCTGAGTTCCTGGATGTACCATTCTGTCGGGGGATTTTCTGAGATTGGTGAATTGTCTATGAAGTTTCTGTATAGTTTTATATGAAAGTTGTGTTTGTTATCTAATACTATGCTTGAATTACCCAAATCATCACTTATCCTGCGTTTAGTTCTAGCCTCCGTGTCCATGGCCTCCTCCATATACTCCTGCTCACATTCCAGAGAGACATCCACCGTTTTTTCCTGTTCCGTTTCCGTCTCCTGTGGTGTTGTTTCTGATTTGTAGTAAAAATTGAAAATTGCGGCTGAGTCACGATCTTGGAAAGTGGTATCGATATTGAAATTCAGTTTTAAGGATTGTGAAGGAAGGTCGCCAAATTTCTGTGTTCTATTCAGTGCTGCTATGTGTGCTTCCAAGATGAGTGCTGTCAGTTTAATATGTGTTTGTGATGTTAGTGTGAGGGTGTGTTCTGGGGGGTTTGTTTGTAGTATTGCGTGCTTTGCAATTTCAGCATAGATGTTTTGAGTTTGTTGGTGATGCTCCTGTTTTTCATTTTCGATTTTTTGTTTGATTACATTTTTTCTATACGGGCAACTTGATGCTAATGTTCTGTGTGGTCCATTACAATTGAGGCATTGTTTAAGGGTGCTTGTGCATTGTTGGTAAGTATGTTCTTGTGAGGGGCATTCTGAGCAATATTGTGTTGTTTGGGTGCATTTGGATGTTGGGTGGTCTTCATATTTGTAGCACTTGTAACAGATGAGGATGTGTGTGTATTTTTCTTGTTCACATTGATAGGTTGTAATTTTGTATGATACATATAAAACCCATCTCGGAGTATCCTCTGTGCAGTGGCGGTGTCAGAAGTTATAGTTTTGATTAGATGAGTATATTGCTTTGTTTTAACTATTTCTGTGACTGATAACCATGAATTTTGCTGTTGGATTTCTGCTTTGATTTCATCGGCAGGTCTTGCACCGATTTCATTATCAATTTGTCTGACAAAAATGGATCTTTTTGCTCTTAGGTCGGGGGGAATAACTGGAATTATATTCAATTTTTGGAATGCGTCGATTGCTTTACTGGAAGTTACTTTATCAACTGAAGTGACATCGTCTGTTACTGCATAGACACCTGTACTGGTGGAAGTCAGTCTAATGAGAGGAGCATTTAGGTCTTTGAAGGTTGTTTCAAAAATTTTTGTCTTGTCCAATGGTTTAGCTGTATCGATAAATTTAAGTTGTACTCTATATGTTGATGATTTTATTCTAGGTGCTGTACTGGTTGCAGCAATGTTGGGTTTTGGTGGTATAAGCATCGTAGGCGGAAGGTTTCCAGGGTTAAGGGGGAAGGACCCCGGAGTTGTGTTCCTAGTTTTGGAAGCTGAACGAGGGTTTGGAGGAAGAGGGGCCCTCCCCAGTACCAGCTCCCCTCCCCCGATCAAGGGGGGGGGGCATTACGGAAAAAGGCCTAGCCCTGCCCTACTATAATTACAATTGAGCTACTCAACATTATGATGTAATATATACAGCACACAGCTGTATAAATCGCCTACTGAAGGCACACTTAAGCAACGGTGCCCCTAATTCTGGTATTAATTAACGAAATAGACGAGATCTAGAAGATTATATCACTGTGAACTATACAATATCAATACATTAAACCCTACAATACTAGTACATTTGACTATACAATATTATTACGTTACACTATACGATACTAATATAATAGACTATACAGTACTAATACAATAGACTATACAATAATAATACAATGGACAATACAAATATCAGTACATTAAACTATACAATGTGAATGAATTTAAAACTATACAGTATTAAGACATTTGAATTCGACAAGAATGCACAAGATCACATAACTGAAAAAAACACAGAATGGGAAAGCAATACTTGGAAAAAATTCTCACCTCAGGCCCGGAGTGGTTGCTCCGGGGCCGGTGGTCAAAAACCACACTCCGTCTTCCGACTAAGCTTTCTCTTAAGCTTTCAAAACAGAAAGAGTAGAAAAAATAGGAGGCTGAAGAAAGTATTACTTTTATTCCTTTTATTGCACAAAGAGAGCCACTAACCTTCCACGGCGCATTCACGAGAGTCCGCTACGAGTGCACACGGCCCAACAACAAAATTAAAGGATTAGATATAGGACCAAATGAGCTTCAACATGGCTTTCCCATGATTTCCCACGCTATTCTGTGGCTTTCCAATACTTTGCCAAGTCTCAACCGCTGATATACTATACAACCTAATCTAACCTACCAATACACGTGATATTCTATACAACCTAATGTAACCTACCAATACACGTGGCATTTCGACTCCCAATCTGCTGGGTTAAGGCACTGAAAATTGTGGAGTTGATGAAGCTTGTATCATAGATACGCTCATCTCACGCTGCAGGCTGGTGGGTGTGACACACGGACGGACGGACGCGGCTCCTTTTATAAAAGTGATAAGAAACGGAGTGACAGTCGTCACAGAAAGTGCCTTTCAAGGAACATTCACAAATAATAAAGGCTTGATCGGTTCGTTGTGATTATTTTGCTACGTACAAAGTTGTATACCATCGCAGACAACACAACGGTGCCTTACCAGCATCCTCCCCCACACAGCCACCTATCTCTGTGACTATAATTATTGTAACATCTGAGGACTCCCAGGAAGAAACTACACCAAGACACTCCCAGCTGATCAAGTTCAGCTGTGAAAATGTAGAGCAAATTACGGATGTGGATTGAATTTGATGATATTTACTAATTTGATTAACTGAAATTTTGAGTTATTTCTCATTAGGAGTTCAGGGCTAGCTGGTCGCAGAGCGTCGAGCGAATGTGGTCGACTCGGCTTTGTTTTTATTGAGAAAAAATGAAAAGCTTCATCCTGCTACATCTGAAATGATGACTCTATTGCTCAGTGTACATAAAAAGAAATAAATAAGAAGAAAGAAAAAAATAAAAACATGGGATGATTAAATGTTAGTTTAGGTCTCCCTATCCACAGCAAAGGCGATCCAAAGAGAGGAAGGATGAAGGCAACATTTAGTGTTGAGTTGAACGGAACGCGGAAACTATGCACATGGTGTGACACCGGTCAGGATCACCTGTATGTGGAAGCAATCATTTGAGGAAGGTTAAAAACCCAGATATAATGAAAGGAAATAAGCAATAGGTGCTGGAAACAGGACGGTGGTGAATGGGGGTTCGTTCATTGTTCTATGAAATTTCCATTATAGTAACATAGCAAAAATTGAGCACAAACTTGTAAATTTATTCATTTATTTGTTATATAGACACTGGCGTGTTATTAACAGTGTTGATTCAATTTTCAGGCAATAATTTTCGAATGATAAACAAAAGTGAGTGGATACGGATTATTCAAATCATTTCAATGGTATCTATGTTCGTTGTAACGATGGTTCGTTACAAAACGCATAATATTTTTTTGCAGCATAAGAAGGTTAGCAAGCTTCCAGCTCCAGCTCATATCGCAGGTACCAAAAAGTTGACTACGTATTGGGACACATGTGTACCACTAGGTACATTGCTCATTCTATCGCCGGTATAAATGAGCTGCATGCCAGGTTTGTCATCACTTTTCAAAATTGATATTAGCGTTCTTATGTGGTATGGGCTCATGCAATCATTTTTCACAGTTCGTTTGATATATAGTGTGTTGCTGTAGAAGTAAAGACAGTTCTCTATTTTGCTTCTCACATCTTAACAACACCAACCCTGGCTGCCACACAATCCTGGCCGACGTGCGTTTCTACCTTACGCCACTACATGGAGCACATCATTTATACGTATTAAATACTACACACTTTCTACCTTAACTTTCAAGGTTTCTTCTACACGTTTCAGCCTTAACGTTTATCTCAACTAGTAAGGAATTCTTCCTATCAAAATTTTTATATATAAGAGATATAAGGCTCCTTTAATAGAATGATGAAAACGCCGTATTACACAACCTGAGGACACGCAAAACAAAATAAGAAAACAAGCTTTGAAGGTAACTAAAGTAAAATACTAAGTTTTGTCCCCTTGATATGAACTTTCCGCGAATAACTTGAGGATTTTGGAGACGTAGCTCATTATTTGATGACTAGCGTACACGACCTATCAAAAATGATGGGATCTGATATGTTCTTATAGAAAAATCCCCAGAAGTTGATAAAAATCAAGTATATCCATCTTAATAGTAGCCTCGATTAAATTACTCATGTACATGTGACCCGGTGAAACTCGTTAGGTATCTCAGAAACGGTCATTTAGCATCTTAAAAGTGGGAAAAAGAAATAGATCAACAAATTGAAGGTGTTCTATGAAATTTCCAATATAATAAAATAACAGAAATTAAGCACAAACTTGTTAATTTATTCATTTATTTATTAAATAGACACGGCGTGTTATTAACAGTGTTGATTCAATTTTCACGCAATAATTTTTGAATGATAAACAAAAGGGAGTGGATACTGATTATTCATATCATTTCAATGGTATCTATGATACTAAGCATGCAGCAGATTCCCATTCTAATAACATGTTGTACATGTAAAATGCCACTAACTGTACACAATTGTGCTTAAATAACACTTCAGACAAAAAGATGTTGTTTGGAAGTACATATGTGTCGATTGCGTGAATTTAAATATGTATGTATGTATAAAACGTGCTTAGTTTGTGATTTCAGTCGACCAGCTACAAAGTGTTCACGGCCCCGAAACGAGTATTGGCCTTAGGGTAGGTTTAGAATAGTCAGTAATGAGGTTCACCATGTTCTTTATTAGGTAGGACGGCTGGCTAAGGGGTAACTAAAACCTGGCCTAAGAACAAATAACGTTAATAACAATAAAATATATTGGAGAACATGAGCAAATGATTAATGAAAAATTAATTACATTTTAAAGGACTAAGAAATTATTACAATAAAAGAAATGAGATGAAATTTATCAGATTTTGAAAGCTGAAATGACTATCGTGCAAGATGCATTTGAGAACCCAGCTTCAACGATCTCAATTTTTTGACATATGAAGCGTGATGCCGGGTCATTAGCCTATCACACAGTCAGTGTTGCCAATCTAGCGGTTTTCCCGCTAGATCTAGCGGTTTTATGATGGATCTGGCGGTATGAAAGTGGCATCTAGCGGCTAGCGGGAAATCTAGCGTATTTTTTATAGTTCCTAGCTATTTTCTAGCGGTATTTTTATAGCAGATTGTATTTTTTATATAAAATGTATTTGTGTTATAAACCACGTAAAGCTTTCTCATTCAGTTTGGCTGAGCAAGCTCGTTTAATCCAGATTTTTTCTCGTTTGGTATGCGTTCTATGGCGAGCAACTGCTCGCTGCTAGCTAGTGCTAGCCGGCACCGTATGCCACGCTACCACGGCCGGCACGGCGGCCACGGGCAACCGCTAGAGTGTCGAACTCTCGATACGGTGTGTTGCCTGTTCGTAACCAAGACGCGTTCAAACATGCTAAATAAGTGAATAGTGATTTGTCGAAGGTGCACTGTAGCCTATACAAAATAAATTTAAATGGCAAATATAGTGACTCAACTAGCCACAGTAAAACTAAGAAACATGTTGATAAGAGTGGTGCTGCAGCGACAGATATAATTCGGTTTATTATTCATAAATGTAATGGAACAACATTACTAGGAGCCAATTGTGCATTTTATTTAACTTGCTATTCCGCCATTGTAAATTGTGTTTATCTGTTAGATATGTTTAAGTCCACAATCGGTGGCAGTAAGGTAACGTCCCAGTTAAAAATGCACAAAATAAGATGCTCAAGAGATTATAAAAAAAAGTTTAAAATCCTTATTTTCAGAATGATCTGCTGGTTGATGTTGGTGAGGGCAAGTACAGTCTACTCCTAGAAGAGTCAAATGACATAAAAATTTATGAAATGCTTGTATAATTAAGTTCTTTCAACTTATCTAGGTATTGTTAAATTGGAAACTTGTAATGCATAGTCTAACGTGGATGCACTAAAATGTAAGTTGAAAAGTAAAATACTTGATATTGGTAAAATTCTAGCAATCGGCACTGACAATGCCAGTGTCGTGGTTGTTGTAACCAATGGAACATATCAAAAGCTGAAAAAAGAAGTTCCTTCTCTAATAGAATTTAGATGTGTGTGTCATTCACAGTAGCTTGCTGTATCTCATGCAGCATTTGAATTTCTACCTCGAAATTTGGAATTTCTTTCGTCTGAAACATACGAGTGGTTTTCTGTGTCACCTTCAAGACAAATATCCTGCAAAAAAAAACTGTACGTGAAAATTATTGTTTGAAATTCTTTTATTAAAATACCAGCAAACGGTCAGACAAGGTGGCTCTCAACCGAATGTGCAGTTTGTAAAACTTTAGCACAATGGATTGAGTTGAAATCGCATTTCTAAATAATCGCATTCAAAGAAGAAATACTCCGGGGTGTATTTATCTTCTTTTCAAATAAGTAGCTCTACTTATCAAATACCAAGAAGTGTTCTTCAAAAAATTGGAACTTGAGAAGCATGTCCAAGTTTTTCAACGGACCAAACCCCGAGTTTCAGTACTGATTTAGAACCTGAACCTGATGAATGAAAACTGTAATTTTAAGGGTCATAAATCATTATATATATTATACCAATGATATGCCAACGTAAAACAATGTGTATTAACTTCGTTCTTCCTAAAAAATCTCCAAAATGGGTTAGCGGGAATTTTAGCGGAATGTAATCAAAATCTAGCGGTTTCTAGCGTTTTTTTAAGAAGTTTCTGGCGGTTTTTGATCCAGTGGAGTTGGCAACACTGATCACACTGGGCAACCAGTGTGGCGTTGCCAATTGCAGAGGGAGGTTATAACTCGCAGTGACAGCGGCATTTGAAATTTCATCATTAAATGAAAAGCATCAAGAACGTACACAAAACTTAGATCCTGGTTTGCGCTTTTAAATGTGCTTGCATTATTTATTGAGATTGAAGAGTCGTACGACTATTGATTCAATATAATTCTTTTGATGTATTATTGACTCCTAGGAAAATATTTGATTTGTGAGAATCAATATAAAATGCTATAAGATAAGCATCATAATATTGTAATAAATTTTTAACATCTTTTTTACAGCTCATATTCGCATATCAATATAATAATTGGTTTTTATACAGCACAGAAATAAACAGAAGAAACAATAAATTACTTAATTAAGCACATTCATTAACTTATTAAAAATAGGAAGACTAATGACACAACGCTTAGACTCATTTTGTACTAATTTTGTACTAATTGGTTGATAAAATCGATAAAAGTGAACGTTTCGACCAACTAGCAGTGGTCATTCTCAACACTGTAAAAGTAAAGATTACAAATCAGACATCATTCAGAAAATCACAATGGTAAAAACAAACATGAAATTAGAAACATTTGCTAACAAACTATTTGTAGGGGATAGGCAGACTGCATATCATTGAGATTTGGCTTTAGTCTATAAATGATATGAGATTCTAATATTCTGAGTTCTATTAGGCCGAGGAAGTAACCCAATAGCACTCAGAATATTAGAATCTCTTTTCATTTATAGACTAAAGCCAAATCTCAATGATATGCAGTCTGCCTATCCCCTACAAATAGTTTGTTAGCAAATGTTTCTAATTTCATGTTTGTTTTTACCATTGTGATTTTCTGAATGATGTCTGATTTGTAATCTTTACTTTTACAGTGTTGAGAATGACCACTGCTAGTTGGTCGAAACGTTCACTTTTATCGATTTTATCAACCAATTAGTACAAAATTAGTACAAAATGAGTCTAAGCGTGGTGTCATTAGTCTTCCTATTTTTAATTAAGATCTCCAAGAATTGGAACTTTGACTTCTTTAATTCATTAACTATATTGATATACGAGGTTCAAGTAGTTATGTTCAAGTCTAAAGAACAATTAAATGGTTTGATCATTAGAAGCTGAATAAAGTATTGCCTATTTTCTACCCGTTACCTAAGATAGAAAATTGAAATGAAAGTCCTGACTTCACAGAGTCAGGACTTCAGGACTTCATAGAGTCAATCTTCTTTTCCCTGTCCTTTTTGTGGCAGTTAGTACTGTTTTTTCTATTTGGTTTGATGGCTTCGGTAGTTTCATCATATTCAGCTAAACTGTTTGAGCTTATAAACCTATGGTTTATTATTTTTAAAATTCTGACCACTTTATTTATCATAAAATCCTACCTGGTAAACATTTGAATATATGGAAAAGTGACAGCATTTGAAAATGAAACGTCACGAATGTATGGTAAATGGTAATATGTCGCTTTGTTTTGTACATAAATTGCGACTAATTATACGCCTAAAATGATACTTAATTGCATATATATTAACACCTAATAGCATTCCATATTGTAGCGCATTTATTAACATTTTCCATGTAACGTGCACCACAGGTGGTACATGGAGGTAATTTTCATATTGCTGTTGCAACCTCAATTTTCATAAATACTTAATCAAAGCTGAAAACAGGCACGATCCAGTTATGTTTGGTATTTTCAAAATAGTTTACTACAATTAACTTGAAATTTGAGTTTGGTGTTGAACTTGGATACCTAGTTACCGCAGTCAAAGTGTTAAATCCTTCGACTTTCTATTGAATGGCGGACCGAGTATGTTGGCTCAGTGGGAGGCGGTGTCCCTAGCATAGGACATTGATGAGAGCCTTCTATTATCAATTGTATGGCGGATCGAGACCATAGTGAACCAGACGGAGACAGTGTCACAAACAACCTCACACTACGACGCTCAGTCGAGCACTGCTTCGTCGCCTCGCTCTGAGGTGAACGAGGTTTTTGAACAAGCGCGGAAAACAAAACTCACCCAGCAACTGCAGTCCGTTGCTCTCAGAAGCATACGTCGCTGCTTTTTATGGCAATTGTTGCCCCGTGTAATAGGGCCTTAAACTCAGCGACAACAACAACAACAACAAACTCTGGCATTTACGGAGGCTTTATTTCCAATTCAAGTTTGATACGTATCACCTTGTACATAGGATTTTCAAATGCCTTATAACTAACGCCAGGACGCCATGACGCTTTCCCCCGGTCAAGACCGGTACCCATTTCAGACACCTGGGTAGAGTGAGGTATTGTGCTTGGAATTTTTCCCCTATACCCAACAGAGAAAATCGCAACATCGACATTGATCTCCCCCGTGGTACAGTCGTGTTGTGGGAATGTTTTTTAGTTTCATAGACTAAGGGGACACTAAAGTTTCATGAATGCGCATATTAGAATCACTGCACATGCACACAAAATGATGATACCATTGCTCAATGATATCCACAGTTTTTACCTTCTAAACATCATCGTAATATATATATATATATATATATATATATATATATATATATATATATATATATGTATATATAGGAAAATATATATAGAGGCGCATGAGTAACGCACTTTTTTAAAACATTAATAATAAATAAACTATGAAAGGTATAACGATGGGGATAATTGCAAACGATAGATAAACTCCAAAAGTTTATTTACATGTCGTATAGTGTCTACAGATACCCGGTGTATATTGCGGTGATAAATCTTTAAAATTTACCTTCAAAATGGTGCGCTACACGAAAGAGCAGCGAGCAAAAATTGTTGAACTCTACTTTTCATGTAATGGTTCAATTATTGCGGTGCAGAGAAGTTGCACGAACATTTTTAATGATGGAAGAAGTCCTGATAAAAATTACATAGAGCAATGGTCTCTAATTTCAAAGAAATCAGAGATGTTAAGTCCAGTAATGAACAGCTTCATTAAAAAAGTACGTTTATGTCTGACCAACAATGGTAATTATTTAAATGATATTATTTTCCATACTTAGTTGTAAAGTAAACTTTAGGAGTTTCTTTGTTTTTTGCAATTATCCCCATCGTTATACCTTTCATACTTTATTTATTATTAATGTTTTAACAGGGTGCGTTGCTTATGCGCCACCCATGACAGTACGACAATATTTGCATGCATCAACAGTGTTCAATAATATGACTTGCATTTAATTTTTTTACGTCTCTCTCAGGCAAGATTTCAATTTACAATGAAAATTTCAGAGGAAAATGGACCCAATTTCCGTCATTTCTTCGATAATAAACATGCGTTGTTAAAGAGTCAGCTGTGCCAGGTTTGCTGATCACACTATTCTCTCCTGCCTTCTTGCTGTTTATGCTTATTTGAAGGGTATACCAGACACGTAAGAAAATATTGAATTCTGCCCTGTCTGATGTTCTATGTAACAGTCTCCTGTTTCATATATTTAAAAAAGCTTTGTGATGATAAAAGGTATATATTTCTAGCAAGCACCTTGTACATTCTCGGTACAATTTGGCCTATTTTCAGTGCTGGGAATCATCGGTAAGATGTCATTGCGATATCAACCGAGATCATAGCATTTTAGAACTTAATTTTAGAATCGAAAGGAATTTGGATATTGTGACTGTCAGTATTTAAAACTGGAAAGGAAAAGATATATATAATTGTTTACTTTGTGCATACTCGAATTATAAATAAAAGTGCCTCCGCTCCGAAAAAGGAACTCTTTTTCTAGTATCCGTTCTTCGGTCACCAATCGGAGAACCTTAAAAAAGACTTTGTCATCCTTCTTTCGAAACAATTTCGCATATTTATTATAAATTAATAATAGTCATTCCGCATAAAATATGACAATATTTTAAATTATAAAGATAGAACTCCAAAGGATTTCATTTCATCTGTGATTCACAAATATAGTTGCGCACAGTGTGCGTTTGCGTACGTGGGCTCGACCAGTCGAGCCCTCAGTATTCGTGTTGCAGAGCACGCCGGCAGGAGCTTTAGAACTAATCAGTTACTTTCCACACCTTCCCACTCTTCAGTCCGCTCTCATGCAGAGAAGTGCAGCATTCCTGTTATATTAGGCGATTTTAGAGTGATTTTTCTCTGCATCAAACCAAATGAACCTCAGTATATTAGAATCTCTCCTCATTTTACATGAAAAACTGGTTTTAAATGATATGCAATCAGCTTTCCCTCTACAACTAACGTAATTTTAATTCTGAACATTTTATTTGGTCCATCAATGTGTTTTTTTGCTTTTCTTTTTCCATGATTGACGTAAATTTGACATATGACTAGTTTTTTTCTACTTGTTTTTAGGTTGATAATAACCCTACAGGTCGAAATGTTCCAGAAATTTTATTGATTGGCTTTCCTAAATAGATAATGATCTCATTCAAGACGTGTATCTTGACACTTGTATTATCAGAGATATAATCATATAATCGATATAATTTAACTCTGATTTATCGATAACGATATAATCAGAGTAAAACAATGTTGACATAGCGCTGATTTGGACATATCCTGCAAAAAGAGACAAATCTACGAGTCCAAAATTCGAAGAAACTAACTTTGACGTCCTTCAAAAACTATATGGCGGGAAACGATGTGTTGTGAAAAATAATTAATATGTACAACTACACTGTCGTCTACTCACTGCAGAAACAAACGTTCTAACGCGAAGGTGCACATGCATACTATTATCTAAACCTTTATATTGCAACAAACATCAAATTCCACCGTGAGTCATCGTTTGGAAACAGTGGTCATCTAATGTTTACAAAGCTATAAATGTGTAGGGTGTATGACAGTTAACATGCGTCCTCACAGCCTGAGAGTAAACCAATAAGTCTCATTAACATGACGCAATGAGTAGTGGCGATAACAACTGTTATTTTCTCATACGTAACGACAGCGAACAAACATCCAAATTTGCAAAGGTAACGAAAATTATATCTTAACGCTCCAAATTCACTTATATTCACGGACACTAAATCCCAGATTATCTTGACATTTTTTGACATTTCCACTTGGAAATATTTCTTATAAACCCTGCCGAAAAATATCGTCACCAGTACTACAGAACAAAAAACACAAAACGTAAGAATTCTTTGCGTGTCGTAGGTCTGATCAATCTACAACCAGATCAACCAGTTATGGAGCCATCATACACTCGGACAGGTATTCAAATACAACTGTGGTGTCTGGAAAAAATCTAAATAAGTGGTTCTAAATTCATAGTGTTGTTTTTTATTCAGATTATATTTTTATGAGTACAATAAGTTAAATTATTTCAAAGAACCTCACGCATCAAAGTAATGGAGTCTATCTGGCAACATTCTCCCCATGCCGTTCCGTGAGCTCTGCTCGTCATAGCCGTGTTGTTTAAGGACCTGCCTCCGTGCGAGCATGGAGGGTTCGAATCCCAGCGCTGGGTGGCGATTTTTCCCGTTGGGTTTAGGGGAAAAATTCTAACACAATAACCCGCTCTTCCCAGGTGTCTGAAATGGGTCTCGGTCCTGACCGGGGGAATGCGTCATGGCGTCCTGGTGTTAGTTATAAGGCATTTGAAAATCCAATGTACAAGGTGATATGTATCAGGCTTGATTGGAAATAAAGCATCCGTAGAAGCCGATATTTTTTTTCTGAGCATTGTCCCATTCACCCGCAAGCCTAAGTACCGAGCAGGACCGTCCGTTCCCCTTGTCCCTACACGATCGTCTGGGTGAGCGTCTATTTTTGGTCTTTGAAAGTCTTCAATTGTGTAGTTAAAATAAATATCGTTTAAGATACAGTTAATAGATTGGGCAGAATATTGCTAAGAAATTCAATAGTTAGAGAAATCATGTATTTTGAGGCGGCGCTGAGTCGCCGGTTCTGTGTATAGGCTAAGCCGTACTTTGCCGTGCCTAGAAATCTCCACACTCGACAGTGCCGTAAGAGAATACATTAAAAGTTAAAAAAATGTTTCACTATAGTTTAAGGAAACTTATTTTGTAGATTTCCTTGACATACATATTCAAGATAAATGATTTCGTACGTGTTGTTAATCAGTAATTAGTCAAGTAAAAATTCTGTAGTTGATGGATTAGTTAAATTTTAACGTTCGTATTGTTAATTGAATCCAGTAAAACTTTGACCCACATTAGATTTACCTAAATATCAGAGTTAGAGCATTATCTGAATTATAATGAATAACCGATTACCTTGTGTCTCGTGTAGTGACCCGGCATAACGCTTCATTTGTCAGTAAATTGAGATCGTTAATTGAAGCTGGTTTCTTAAATGCATCTAGCACGATCGTCATTTCAGCTCTCAAAGTCTGATAACTTTCATCTCATTCCTTTTATTGTTTATCTTCTTAGTTCTTTAGAATGTAATTAATTTTTCATTAATCATTTGTTCATGTTCTCCTATATTATTTATTGTTGTATTGTTATTCCCGTTAAATGTTCTTAGGCCAGGTTTTAGTTACCCCTTTACCAACCGTCCTGCCTCTTGATGTTAAGCCTCATCACTGACTATTCTAAACCTACCCGAGGGCCAATACTCATGGGAAGGGTTTGAATACTCTGTAGCTGGTCTACTGAAAAAAATTTATACATTTTTAAATTCACGCAATCGACACATTTGTACTTCCAAATAACATCTTTTTGTCTGAAGTGTTATTTAAGCACAATTGTGTACAGTTCGTGGCGGTCTACATGTACCACATGTCATTGCAATGGGAATCTGCTGCATGCTCAGTATCATAGATATCATTGAAAGATATGAATAATCAGTACCCGCTCACTTTAGCTTATCATTCGAAACTTATTGCGTGAAAATTGAATCAACACTAATAATAACAAGCCAGTGTCTATTTAATTTATAAATAAATAAATTTACAAATTTGTGCTTAATTTTTGCTGTGTATTTATAATGGAAATTTGAAAGAACATCTTCAATTTGTTGATCCATCTCTTTTTCACGCTCTTATGATGCTAAATGATCGTATCTGTGACACCATACGAGTTTCACCGGATAACAGGTACATGAGTAATTTAATCGCGCTACTATTAGGATGGATATTTCTGTTTTTCATTAACATTTGGGAAATTTTTTCTGAAGAACACATCAGATCCCATCATTTTTGTTAGGTCGTGTACACTAGTCATCAAATAATGGGCCACGTCTCATCAATCCTTAAGTTATGATCGGAAAATTCACTTCGGGGTGACAAAACGTATTATATTACTTTAGTTACCTTCAAATACTTGTTTTCTTATTTTGTCTTGTGTGTCATCAGGTTGTGCAATACGGTGTTTACATCATGCCATGGAAACCTACTTTTACTTTTTGACTGGTTGAATTTTGTAAGGAATTAATTCCTCACTTTGAAATAAACGGTGGGGTTGGAAGTTTGGAAACTGTTGTGGAGAACTTGAGAGGTAATGAAGAAGATGTGTGTAATCAGATGCGTGTAAAAGACTTGCTCCATGTAGTGGTTAGGGTGGCTGCACACCTAAAGACTTGTAAGGCATGGTGTTGATGCTGCTTCAGCCGTTGAGTTCCGATTGAGGCGGGGGGAGGGGGGGGGGGGGTGGTGACAATAGGAAAGAAGAGAAAAAATTTAAAGTTTGGCACAGGGTGAGCCAGAGAGAAATGGAAGGGGATAGTGGAAGAAGAAAAAGGCGCTTAACGCATAAATAGGTTATATTGTGCATCTTGTTTAATTTATACTGCTAATTAGTTAAAATAATAAGGGGAAAATTACCCGTCAGGGCTTTTTATGCTACAAGTGATTCGTCTCTTGAATTTTGCCACGTCTACTTTGCTCTATTGTATTTCTTTTACGGCGGGAAGGCGACAAAAGCCCTCGGCAAACGGAGTGAATTTAAATTTTGGCTGGGGGAAATTTACGCTCGTCTATAAATCCCTATATACATACACTATATACATACCTATACATTTATAATTTTTTTAACGTATATATGCATTTATATATACACTTTACACCCAAAGACACACACACACACCCGCCCCACGTGCACCCATACATTTTTTTCCCTTTAATTACACACATAGCCTACACACGATACACATGCACACACATATGTATATACATTCCTGCATACCTATACACCCACAAACATATATACACATACGTACACGATACACATGCACACATATATGCATATATACATTTCATTTTTATTATTTATTTACTCATTTTTTTAATTATTTATTTATTTTCTTTTATTTTCTTTTTTTTTTCGTTTTGTTTTTTTTTTATCAATTTTTTCCCATTTTTTTCACATTATCCTACATTACCTACATTACATTCACGCTATCTAAGCATACACACACATCTTATCTACACAGTGAGCATTACCTAAATTTTCGTTGTTCCATTACCAGACTATGATTTAGGCCTATCTAGTTCTTAATCTATATACAATCTAATATATACACATGTACATCACCTAGCGCCTCTAATTAAAGAATGAATTTTCACCTATACACTATCTTTTCACGTTTGTTATCTCTTCTCGTCCACTCATGAACACGCTATATAACACTAAATTACACTTTCGTTGGTACCTGATAATTTACAGGTCAAGTTATTTATTGTTCCCTACCTATTTACACTATCAATATGATATATAAACAGGGATTTAAGAACTTTTATGATCTTAGTTTGAGTAATGAAAAATTAATTGATAAAAGTTTGTATAAGAGCAGCTAAAATAAGATTAAATGTCTGGGATTTCGGTTTCCCATCCCACCCATGGGGGAAAGACCGTCCTACCGCTCGCCAAAACCCCAGGAAACAAAAAATAAAAAAAATATTATTGAAATTAATTTGGTCTTCCCCCACGTTCTCCTAAAAGGACTTGAAATTGTCTTATTAGGTGTGCCTGACAAGGTTGTTGGTTCATGTATATTTTGGAGGTGGAGGGGGGGGGGGGCCATTGCAAGTAGTCTAGAGCTTTTAAATCGGGAATGTTGTTTGGGGATGAACTCCGGAGGAAAATTTAGTTTTGTACACAGGTCAGGATCGAATTGCTGCATTTTGTGCTAGATCCTGTTTGCATGCTCGTGTAGCAGTATGTTAATGGGAGGGACATTTTGATGATTATGCAGGTTTTTGGATGGGATTGCTTCTATTAAACTTGTGCCGGTGATAAATCTAAGTGCTTTGTTTTGAACTTTTTGCTATTTGGATATTGCTGATGCTGTGTGTAGGGGTATGACTGGGTATATTAATGCTGATCTTACAAAGGCCATATATAATTTCAGTTTGGTTTCTGTAGGGAGGTGAGTAAAACGGTAAATTTTTTCTAGATTTTTGTAGGCTATTGTTTGTCTAATCTAGGCATGTGATGATATACCATGTGTTGTTATATTGAAACCCAGGACTTTTCCTTTATTTGTGTATGGTATTGATTTGTCGTTTATGGTAACTTAAAATGTTTTCCTTCTATTTATGGGGATTATGGCAAATTTACTACTGTTGGTTATTATCTTCTATTTCCTTTCAAGCGTGTTTATTTGTTCTATTGCTCTTTTGGTGTTGGCTGTTGCGTGTCTTGGTGAATATTTTCCGGCTGTTATCTGCGTGATGTCATCTGCAAAACATATGTAATCTGTTTTAGGCAGCGGTGGTGGTAAATCATGAGTATAAAAGCTGAAAAGTGTAAGGGATAGACATGCTTCTTGGGGTACACCTGTGCACAGTGAGAATCGCGGCCCTATGTAATTGGATATTCCTATTGAGGCTGTCCTGCTATTAAGGTAATTGTTCAGGGTCCGGAGAAATATATAGTGAAGACTTATTTGTGAAAGTTTGAAGATGATACCAGAGTGCCATACCTTGTGGAATACTTTTTTAACATCTCTTATGCAAATGTCTAGTGTGAATTTTTGTGCTAATTTGATGGAAATTGATTCGTGCAGGGGTGCATTCGTGCAGGATGCAAAGCCGTGTGTGTGCCTCTATTACATCTGAATCAGTGTTGTCTGCTATTGAAATGATTATGAATTGTAAGGAAATTTGTCAACCTATTATTTAAGATTTTATACAGTAGTTTGCCGTGTACATCCAGGCGAGAAATTGGTCTGTAATTTTGAACTGATAATGGGGATGTGTTTGGTTTTGGAGGAAAATCATTATGGCATGTTTTAGACTGTTCGGGAAGTAACCAGCTGGTATGGACAAATTGAAAATAAAAGATAGAAAATGGATCATGTTTTTTGGTAAGTTTTTAATTTGTAAGGTGGTAATTTCTGTTGTCCCTGGTGCTTTCTGTTTGAACGGTCTCAGCGCTTGTAACAGTTCTTCAAATGTAATAGGGGGAAAATGTATAGGGTCCAGTCTGTTGATATTTCCAGTTCGGTATGGTTTGATTGTATTTGCTAAGTTGTTCATTTGTTCTTGTACTATTGCAATGTGTTCTCTGTTTAAGTGGGGTTCGTCCTGATCTGTAAATATTTCCTTCCAGTGTAATCTGAAAATAGGTTCTTTTTTCTTGAGGAGTACGTAACTGTTCTTTATTATGTTCTATGTATGGTATTTGTTGTTTAGTGTTGCCGCCCATCATCCTCTTGCAGAAGGACCAAAACATTTTCGGATCCTCCTGCAGTTTAAGGATATGAATTAAATCCTCCCAAGTTTGCTGATATTTACCTTTATATATTTCTTGTAATCTGATTTTTATTGTGTTCAAATGTCGGTTCAAATCTATAGATGGCCCATATCTGGAGATGTATTGGGTTGTCTGTCGGTATTGTGCTTGTAATGTCAAAGTTTCGTGAGTTGGTTTGATCCCCGGGATTATTCTATGGGTTATGAGTGGGACTGCTGAAATTGTGGCATCCTGTACGTGTTTGGTCCATGTGTCTAGGTACTTGTTTATTTCGTTTATAGTTGGATCCGGTTGTGAAGGGGGTGTGACAGGTGATAGTAACTGCTTGTATAGTTTCTAATTTGCTTTATGAAAGTGTCTTCGCGGTTTAATTGGAATTTGTTCGGATTGGCTGAGATGGTAGCGATTATTGGAATGTGATCTGATGGTGTGATGGGGCCGGGCTTCAAGAAAATATTATGAAATGCATGCTTGTTTTGTAGAACTACATCGGGTGAGGTGGTGCTATTGTGAGTTATTAGGGTTGGAAAAAAGGGTCCAATGTGTGTGCATTTTTGTTTTGATATTAGGTAGTAGAGATGGTTTCCTCTATTGTTCCTATGTGAGTATCCTGTTATGCTATGTGCTGCGTTTATGTCACCTAGAAAATAGGTTAGGTGCGGTCTATTGAAAAGCATGTGGAAGTCTATGAAATTCAGGTAGTCTGTTCTTGGGGGTGTATATGTAGTACCTATGGTGATTGGTCCCTGAAGCGTATCTATTGTTACTGCTATCATATCTGTGTGGAAATCATCGTGAAGTCTGTACGAAATGCTTTTCCTGAGTGCTATTGCAGTGCCTGCGTGATTTTCGTTTAGCTTATTTGAATAAAATGTATTGTAATTGAAGATCTTAAGGGGTTGGTTATTTATGAGGCAGTGACTATTGATAAGTATTATGTCTGGGTCTAGCGTGTTGTATATGTTGGATAGTGTGATTTTATTGGTATTCCAAGATTGCACGTTGTGTTGAATTATTGTTATTTTCTTCAGGTTCATTTTTGAGCAATTAATTTTTTTGGTTTTTTGGTGGCTGCTATTAGAGATTGGTGTCTTGGAAGATTTATGAAGTCCTCGAAAGGGATTATGTTTATTTTTGTTCTTGTGAATTGGACTCTGTTGCTCCTAATGTAGTCCAGTAAGGTTTGTGATCTCATGTCATGAACAGTGAATTTTAATCCTTTATCATTTTCTTTTCTGCTGAGTTCCTGGATGTACCATTCTGTCGGGGGATTTTCTGAGATTGGTGAATTGTCTATGAGGTTTCTGTATAGTTTTATATGAAAGTTGTGTTTGTTATCTAATACTATGCTTGAATTACCCAAATCATCACTTATCCTGCGTTTAGTTCTAGCCTCCGTGTCCATGGCCTCCTCCATATACTCCTGCTCACATTCCAGAGAGACATCCACCGTTTTTTCCTGTTCCGTTTCCGTCTCCTGTGGTGTTGTTTCTGATTTGTAGTAAAAATTGAAAATTGCGGCTGAGTCACGATCTTGGAAAGTGGTATCGATATTGAAATTCAGTTTTAAGGATTGTGAAGGAAGGTCGCCAAATTTCTGTGTTCTATTCAGTGCTGCTATGTGTGCTTCCAAGATGAGTGCTGTCAGTTTAATATGTGTTTGTGATGTTAGTGTGAGGGTGTGTTCTGGGGGGTTTGTTTGTAGTATTGCGTGCTTTGCAATTTCAGCATAGATGTTTTGAGTTTGTTGGTGATGCTCCTGTTTTTCATTTTCGATTTTTTGTTTGATTACATTTTTTCTATACGGGCAACTTGATGCTAATGTTCTGTGTGGTCCATTACAATTGAGGCATTGTTTAAGTGTGCTTGTGCATTGTTGGTAAGTATGTTCTTGTGAGGGGCATTCTGAGCAATATTGTGTTGTTTGGGTGCATTTGGATGTTGGGTGGTCTTCATATTTGTAGCACTTGTAACAGATGAGGATGTGTGTGTATTTTTCTTGTTCACATTGATAGGTTGTAATTTTGTTTGATACATATAAAACCCATCTCGGAGTATCCTCTGTGCAGTGGCGGTGTCAGAAGTTATAGTTTTGATTAGATGAGTATATTGCTTTGTTTTAACTATTTCTGTGACTGATAACCATGAATTTTGCTGTTGGATTTCTGCTTTGATTTCATCGGCAGGTCTTGCACCGATTTCATTATCAATTTGTCTATCAAAAATGGATCTTTTTGCTCTTAGGTCGGGGGGAATAACTGGAATTATATTCAATTTTTGGAATGCGTCGATTGCTTTACTGGAAGTTACTTTATCAACTGAAGTGACATCGTCTGTTACTGCATAGACACCTGTACTGGTGGAAGTCAGTCTAATGAGAGGAGCATTTAGGTCTTTGAAGGTTGTTTCAAAAATTTTTGTCTTGTCCAATGGTTTAGCTGAATCGATAAATTTAAGTTGTACTCTATATGTTGATGATTTTATTCTAGGTGCTGTACTGGTTGCAGCAATGTTGATTTTTGGTGGTATAAGCATCGTAGGCGGAAGGTTTCCAGGGTTAAGGGGGAAGGACCCCGGAGTTGTGTTCCTAGTTTTAGAAGCTGAACGAGGGTTTGAAGGAAGAGGGGCCCTCCCCAGTACCAGCTCCCCTCCCCCGATCAGGAGGGGGGGGGCATTACAGAAAAAGGCCTAGCCCTGCCCTACTATAATTACAATTGAGCTACTCAACATTATGATGTAATATATACAGCACACAGCTGTATAAATCGCCTACTGAAGGCACACTTAAGCAACGGTGCCCCTAATTCTGGTATTAATTACCGAAATAGACGAGATCTAGAAGATTATATCACTGTGAACTATACAATATCAATACATTAAACCCTACAATACTAGTACATTTGACTATACAATATTATTACGTTACACTATACGATACTAATATAATAGACTATACAGTACTAATACAATAGACTATACAATAATAATACAATGGACAATACAAATATCAATACATTAAACTATACAATGTGAGTGAATTTAAAACTATACAGTATTAAGACATTTGAATTCGACAAGAATGCACAAGATCACATTACTGAAAAAAACACAGAATGGGAAAGCAATACTTGGAAAAAATTCTCACCTCTGGCCCGGAGGGGTTGCTCCGGGGCCGGTGGTCAAAAACCACACTCCGTCTTCCGACTAAGCTTTCTCTTAAGCTTTCAAAACAGAAAGAGTAGAAAAAATAGGAGGCTGAAGAAAGTATTACTTTTATTCACTTTTATCGCACAAAGAGAGCCACTAACCTTCCACGGCGCATTCACGAGAGTCCGCTACGAGTGCACACGGCTCAACAACAAAATTGAAGGATTAGTTATAGGACCAAATGAGCTTCAACTTGGCTTTCCCATGATTTCCCACGCTATTCTATGGCTTTCCAATACTTTGCCAAGTCTCAACCGCTGATATACTATACAACCTAATCTAACCTACCAATACACGTGATATTCTATACAACCTAATGTAACCTACCAATACACGTGACATTCCGACTCCCAATCTGCTGGGTTAAGGCACTGAAAATTGTGGAGTTGATGAAGCTCGTATCACAGATACGCTCATCTCACACTGCAGGCTGGTGGGTGTGACACACGGACGGACGGACGCGGCTCCTTTTATAAAAGTGATAAGAAACGGAGTGACAGTCGTCACAGAAAGTGCCTTTCAAGGAACATTCACAAATAATAAAGGCTTGATCGGTTCGTTGTGATTATTTTGCTACGTACAAAGTTGTATACCATCGCAGACAACACAACGGTGCCTTACCAGCATCCTCCCCCACACAGCCACCTATCTTTGTGACTATAATTATTGTAACATCTGAGAACTCCCAGGAAGAAACTACACCAAGACACTCCCAGCTGATCAAGTTCAGCTGTGAAAATGTAGAGCAAATTACGGATGTGGATTGAATTTGATGATATTTACTAATTTGATTAACTGAAATTTTGAGTTATTTCTCATTACGAGTTCAGGGCTAGCTGGTCGCAGAGCGTAGAGCGAATGTGGTCGACTCGGCTTTGTTTTTATTGAGAAAAAATGAAAAGCTTCATCCTGCTACATCTGAAATGATGACTCTATTGCTCAGTGTACATAAAAAGAAATAAATAAGAAGAAAGAAAAAAATAAAAACATGGGATGATTAAATGTTAGTTTAGGTCTGCCTAACCACAGCAAAGGCGATCCTAAGAGAGGAAGGATAGAGGCAACATTTAGTGTTGAGTTGAACGGAACGCGGAAACTATGCACATGGTGTGACACCGGCCAGGATCACCTGTATGTGGAAGCAATTATATGAGAAAGGTTAAAAACCTAGATGTAATAAAAATAAAAAACGCAGTAGGAGCTAAAAACAGGACGGTGGGGAATGGGGTAACGATGGTTCGCTACAAAACTCATAATATTTTTTTTCAGCATAAGAAGGTTAGCATATTTCAAGCTCCAGCTCATATCGCAGGTACCAACAAGTTGACTACGTATTGGGACACATGTGCACCACTTTGGTACATTGTTCATTCTTGCACCGGTATAAATGAGCTGCATGCCAGGTTTGTCATCACTTTTTAAAATTGATATTAGCGTTCTTATGTGGTATGGGCTCATGCAATCATTTTCCACAGTTCGTTTGATATATAGTGTGTTGCTGTAGAAGTAAAGACAGTTCACTATTTTGCTTCTCACATCTTAACAACACCAACCCTGGCTGCCACACAATCCTGGCCGATATGCGTTTCTACCTTACGCCACTACATGGAGCATATCATTTATACGTATCTCATACCAAACACTTTCTACCTTAACTATCAAGCTCTCCTACAGGTTTCATCACTTAAGTGTATCTCAACTTATTAAGGACGAGATTCCTTTCAAAATTTTATATATAAGAGATTTAAGGCCCTTAACGTAGAATGATGAAAACGCCGTATTACACAACCTGATGACACACAAAACAAAATAAGAAAACAAGTTTTGAAGGTAAATAAAGTAAAATACTAAGTTTTGGCAGCTTGATATGAACTTTCCGAGAATAACTTGAGGATTGTTGAGACGTGGCTCATTATTTGATGACTAGTGTACACGACTTATCAAAAATGATGGGATCTGATATGTTCCATTGAAAAATCCCCCAGATGTTGATGAAAATTAAGTATATCCATTTTAATAGTAGCCTCGATTAAATTATTCATGAACATGTGACACTAAATTGCTCGTCGTGTCGTGAGACTAGCGAACTTGCCTCCGTCCAGGCAGACCCTGGTTCGAGTCCCGGCGCTGGTGGCGATTTTCTCTGTTGGGTATAGGGGAAAAATTCCAAGCACAATACCCCACTCTACCCAGGTGTCTGAAATGGGTACCGGTCTTGACCGGGGGAAAGCGTAATGGCGTCCTGGCGTTAATTATAAGGCATTTGAAAATCCAATGTATAAGGTGATATGTATCAGGCTTGAAATTGGAAATAAAGCATCCGTAGATGCCTTCATTATTATTATTATTATTAACTGTACACAATTGTGCTTAAATAACACTTCAGACAAAAAGATGTTGTTTGGAAGTACATATGTGTCGATTGCGTGAATTTAAATATGTATGTATAATAAAACGTGCTTAGTTTGTGATTTCAGTCGACCAGCTACAAAGTGTTCAAGGCCCCTACACGAGTATTGGCCTTAGGGTAGGTTTAGAATAGTCAGTGATGAGGTTTACCATGTTCTTTATTAGATGGAATGCCACGATGGAATCATTTTTTCCAATCATGATTTATAAATTATAGGCATGGTTGAAGAATTGATAAATTTCTTCTAGCAAGATACATCAATGACTATTTTGAGTGCAATAATCATATCACCATATCTGATTAAAAGCTGACCACATACCGTGGCTAATTACTTATTCACTATCTTCAGCTCAATAACATCGATTCTAATTCCAGAAATTAATCCATCTAGGCCCTACAATGAAACTGTAAAAAAATGGGATTAAATTTTACTTTAATGTTGTCAACGATTTTCATAATTTTGTTGCAAAGAATCAATAAAGGAACACATATAAGAATGTTTTACATGAATGACATTCTGCTACCCCTCACGACCCAACCTCTTTACGCTTGTAATAGGGGGTTAGCTTCCGTTTCTATTGCAAAAACAATGACTGCTTTTGTGCAAAAAAAGGCCATTCAGGAGCGCCTTTTGTAAAACTTCAGTCTTAAATAACTCAAAACCTAAGCATTTGCAAGCACATTGTCATTCATGTAAAACGTCTAAAATTGACTACAGTATCTATCTATAGCAACAAAATTATGAAAATCGTTGACATCATTAAAGTAAAATTTGACCAAAATTGGGCTAGCATTTCATTACCAATCTTCTTAACACATTTACATCGTTAGAAATTCATAACCTGTAATTTAAACCAATTCAGTCATCAATCAACATGAATAACACTATTTCTCCCGAGACCGATCGAGAAATTCAAAACGTCGTGCATCCTACAACATAAAACGAGTGAATGTCCTCGAACTTGAACGCCATGGTCACATAGACGCTGGAATGAGCCACCACTAATCAAACAATCATCGCACGAGCCTGTTTTTTGACTGATATACCAAGCAAACACGTTCCACGCTCAAAGGACACATCCTCTCTATCACTGAAATGAAATCAGAACATTCAACAGGTCTCAGAACGGATGACTCTCTTGTCATCACCGTCAAACGAATAAAGGAAAATGTTCCGCTTTCTTTTCACCCAACTACCCTGGGAAAACATACCATGGCTGGGAAAAATCGAGGAGATGCAGTGTTTTACTGCTATGCGTAATTTAACGTAATATCTTATTATAAAACAATATACAATATGTACACAAATACAATTGACTTTCGTTATACACCAAACACATCACTGGGATTTTGAATGAAACTATGAAACTAAGAATTGGACTGCATTTTTTAGTAAAAACTATATAAGAAATAGATGATTCGGGATAGATTACATATGAACACATGACCTCTCTCAACGACAGGCTCATGGATACTAAATAATCATGCATACACAATGGCGGGTCTGTGTGCTGCGGTTGTCACTCATGAAGTCGTGAGGAACACGAGTGAGCTATTGGATAATGAAACCATAATACAGCGTCCAAACCGAGTGTATTATGAAACATTCAAACTAACAAATAGTGCATATCTAATTGTGCTCCTACGTTACATTTTCACTTCATGTTGATTGCCCTCGTAATTTTAATCATTCTGCATGCCCATTTTCCTTATGCCTTTGCATTGACATGTTCCATTTTAAGAGCATAAGGTGTACCTGCTTTGTTAGATGAGAAAAAATTTTAAACTGAGGAAATCATATTGATTAAAAAATTTGTTGTATTTTATGTCAGATGATGCATGGTTTAGAATACCAAGCCTCATGCTTGACTAACACCCTTTTATATCGTCCCTGAACTCACATAAAATATATATTATCACCGCTGATTATAATTTATCAGATTTAACAGCGTTAATTCATCGAATTTTCTATTTTCAAGAACCTTCATATCAAGTTGTTCTGATTCACATACAACCCAATTTACATTCGTTCGAAATAATGTCCTTGAGGAAAATCAAAGGATGCTACGAGACAGAATGGACACTCCCCAAAGCTGTGGGCGAAAAGCAAAATTATTTTAAATCTGAATGCTCTAGCATTCCTTTGAATTTTGAAAGAATGGGATAATAAAGGGATGTTCTATTAATAACTCTCACTCCTCCATCTTTGAGATGGATTTAAACTATTTCTTCAGTACCTAATGAATAGCTAAGTGATCGACCAACTGAAGATAATAACATATATCAAGCGCTATTTCTGTATAGTTTTCATTCTAGCAAGTACTTCATTTTCTTTGGAAGAAAGACCACGTCTAATTTGAGAGCACAATTCTGCTGAAAAGTGTGAGTTAATTTATTGAGCCAACAAGCTCGAGTCTCTATCAAAAGTGTTATATTCTTGATGACTCACTTTGAGTACCATTTAGTAAACCGGCATTTATGTCTTGTAATTTTTTATTAACACCTTCACCTCTTTTTGCGGTTGTTAACGGTTGGTTTAGCTAGGTTGTAAGTAGCAGAATTGGGAAATCAACTTAATAACGTGAATACATTTTTATCTTTCCTAAGAAATATGAAAAATACGACTGTATTTTTACGAGGAAATACGAGGGGTATTCAAGAAATACGAGGAAATTCTCCATTTTTTATTGATTTGTACGTAAAATAGATTTATTTCTCAACATAATCTCCGTCACGGTCGATTTACTTCTCCAGGCAGTGTTTCCATCCATTTAATAAACCATTTTTGAAAAGTTCGCAGCCTGATTTCTAAGCCAGGTTAGTGATATTGAAACGAACTCCTTTCAGATGTTCTTTGAGTTTTCAGAAAAGGAAAAAATAAGATTGGACTAGATCTGGGCTACAGGGTCGATGTGGCAGCAATTCCATTCGAATTTCTATCATAATTTCCTAATTGTCACCCGTGCAGAATGCGCTGGGGCATTGTGATGATGGAAGAGGATTCCACGGTAAAGCTTTCCTGGGCGCCTTTTAGCTAATTCTGCTCTCGATGTTCGTATAACTTCTACATAATACGATCCTGTGACAGTTTTTCGAATTTCTAAAATATCGACTAGCACAACCCCTTCCGAGTCGCAGAAAACAGTACCCATCACCTTGTTGGCGGACCTCTCAGACTTGAATTTGATTGGACCAGCTGACTCAAGCGGAATCTATTGTCTGGACTGCTGTTTTGTTTCAGGATCATACTGGTGAATCCATATTTTATCCCAGTAATGATTCGACGGAAAAAGACGTCTCCATTTGCTTCAATTTTGGTCAAAATCGTTCTTGCCAGTTAACATCTGAGGTTTAGCTGATTTGTGCGCAATACTTTTACAACCCATCGGGCCGAAAGCTTGCTCAGACCTAAATCCTCATGTAGAATTGAATGAGCTGAACCAACTGATAGGCTGAACCAACTGATGAGCTGAACCAACGGATAGTTTGAACTATCTCACCAACTGACAATCTTCAATCTTCTTAGACTAAGCTCCCAATAGAATCATCATTTTCAACATTTTTTGAAGTTGCTGGTCTTCCACGACCTTCATCGTCTTCAGCAGCTTCTTTACCATCGATAAAGCTTTTCATCCATTTTGTAAACGCAAGTTTTCTTCGGAGTATGGTTCCCATAAACTGTCGTCAAAGCTTGAATGATCCCATTCCTTTCCAACCAAGTTTCACTATAAACTTGATGTTGATTCTTATCTCAAAATTTTTTTGAACCATGGGTGATAATTCACTTGTTTTCAACTAACATCTACTGCAAGCGACCAGTGTATAGTCTAGTTCAGACTCTTTCTCCCTGACATGGTTTAACAGGTTTCAACTTGCTAGTTCTAGTGTATCTTAAAAATTCCACGTATTTTTGAAGGCCCCTCGTAACATTTTCCCTCGAAAGGATCAGTTATTGTTTGAAAAAGGTCGTGAAATAAATGAACTCTCATTCATCGAGATCGGTACCTGAATGAGCTATTCACCTAGTGGTACACGTAAGTCTAAAATGGAGGAAACGTCTTACCTGGGGTGAATATTTCATACCTTGGAATGAACTGAACATAAATGTTCATGAGTACCAAAAAATGCACTAACTCGACCTTTTCCCTTATTCATCACATTTACTAAGGAGGTAACATATACTGGGGAAGTATTTGCTATACATTTAGTTGTTACGACTCATGATTTGAACATTTTCTTGAAAATGCGAGATTTTGACGAACGAAACTGAAGACTCGCCGCCGCAACTCCATTGTATTACTGGCTATGACATTACACTCACTCGACCAGTTTAGTTGTTTACGTTGTGAATCACAACTACGATTTCAAAATATTAGGCGTTTCCATTCTTTCGTTCAACCCTCGTACATATAAGTATTTATATACATAAATGAATGTAGCTCTCTACTTTCAGGAATAGCAACCGCAATTCCTACAGCTAGTGAAATTTCAGCGACTTAAAATCCGTTCAATTTTATTCACACTGAATACTTTCCAAGTAAAATAGTGAGGGAATACTTCACTTTCAAAATTTTTCCACAGAATTAGCGAATAAGTTTGAGCAAAAATTCTCTGAGAGAAATGAGCTTCACAGCGCTCAGAGTTTATTCTAAAGAATTTAGCCTTTATGGGAGCCCGCACGAAAAAGAAAATTGTTGGAAAATGATAAATTTTTTCTTATTAAAAATCCATATCACTTCTTCATGAATGAAAGAAAAATTTTTTTGAGCTTCAGGAGGGGGCAATTCCTGATGTCTTGTTACTCACCTTTGTTACGCACCTCATGGGAAGGAATTGAGATCTATTTTTTGAGGGTTTGCTTTCATCAAAGGTCACTCCCAGGATAGAAACAGCAATAAAGTACACATCAAGGTAAAATTTTAGGTTATTTCACATTCTTATTTCAAAGTTAGCGTTCTGCACTGCTGTATGAGCATTTACTGTCATGCTGTCATACCAGTAAAACCATTCAGAAACGATATATATTTACAAACATAACCTATTACCGCCGCCAGTTTCGACACTGAGGAAATATTCTCCCTCAATAAAATGATGATGAGTCTCCAGAAATTCATTGTACATCGCATTCCATTGATAATACCACATCTTCCTATTATATTGCAGAAATTGTGAAGCTTTTGCTGTAAAACATATTATTTCAGAATAGTGTTGAAAGACATTTTTTGCAAAGAAACAGTTCTTGTGCATTTATGAGCAGCTTTCATCTAAATTGAAACAGTCGTGTGTAATTACTGATTCAATTCCTTGGAACTCCCTTCAAGAATGTTCCCAAGACTTGGTAAAAATATAAAGTGTTACATCAATTTTTCCCTTCCGGCCAACATGGTTTTGAAGCTGCACACCCACGAGTTCGCCGTTTCCTAATACAGCTCTTTTGACTCCGCTATGATGGCATCAAATAGGGGTAAATAAAAAATTGTGAAGCATTTTCGTATATTTCCGGTAGACTTAGGGCAAAAATCTCTTAAGAGGAGCACTTTTACCACAATCTAATGAGTAGAAGTCGTTACGTATTTTTAGTTCCACAAGGTCAAAATTTATAGCCTTGCTAAACAGAAGTTCTCTGCATTTGATTCTTCTGATCTCTTTTTCGGTAGTGGTAACAGAAATTTTTTTCAGTTTCTTTGGTGGCCACCTGGTAATACGATAGAGAAATGGCGCGTATACAATGGGAGCATGAATATCCAAGACCTGAAAATTTTCCAGCTCATTCAAATAATAAGTCATCAAAAATTGGTGTAACTCCGAAATATCGCGTAGACAAAGCGATTGTAGATTCGTAAATTCATGCATCTGAGGTACATTATGGGAATGAAGATTTGATGGAGCGCTTGTGTTCAATTCCGCGGTTGGAATTTGATTTTTGAGTTTTGTAATTTCTAAATGTTTTATTTGCGGGCAATTTCGTGCAACAATGGACATAGCCTCACTAAAGTAACAATTTCGACCGCCAGCAATGGTGAGATGAGTGAGGTTGCTGCACTGAGTCACAATTTTACGCATAAATAGGGAATTCGCTGCGTCACATTTCAGCCTCCTGATGTATGAACTTTTTTCCTTAACGGCCTCAACATACTCATCGCATTTGTTTTCGTCAAAACCCTCGAAGTAAACACTTTTCCAGAGGATTGGGTGGTCACCTAGTCGTCTGAACCGTTCATGAGCTTTTTGCACGTCCAATAGTTGTGTAGTGGACATTCGAGAGAAAATTTCGTACATAACATCGTCTGGCAGGAAACAATGAGAAACGCAGCTCTCGCAATCATACTTTCCAGTTGAGACGCTCGGGCTGAGAGGTGTCAGAGGCATCTGGAAAAGAAAAATTACCATTACTGCACGTACGTGGTCATAGCTAACTGTGCAAATCGTGATATGGGAAAAATTGTAGAATCATAGATCTATTCACTCTAATGGCTATACTAAATTTAAACACAAATTTTTTAGTATCATATTTATTATATAAGAATCCCATAAGGAATTTTGGGACGTATGACGTATGATTGTGACGTGTTTAATGATATTATCCCAACTGTCCGCAATAGGAGACCAATGTCGAGTACCTGGTAAATACAATTTTTTTCATTTTATTGTATGACATCGAATACACCGTCATTGAAATGCAATCTTAAAAATTCAGCAACGGCTTAATTCAACGATAAACGTTTTTTATGTTTACGAAAGTGATGTAAGGATATTTATTAATATTCCATTTCTTTCACGAGCCTCTTGAGTTACCTAATTTCTTCAATAGATATTGAGATCACTGGACACATAGACAACACATGCACCGAGATCAGTAATGAGGTGTGAATTCAATTGAAAGGAAAACATACAGCAACAACACCGATGTTCACATGACGCGTTCAACGCAGCTTTAATACCACGTCACTCTCATGCATTCACTCATTTTTAATCAGTGAAAAAACACTTGCGATAAAACTCAGAAATGCAGTATTAAAGTTGTTCATGAGTTCATGGTAAATAGTGCTATTGAATGCATTGTGGAGTAACATCAGTCACAAGCGTTAGTTATTCGCGATTATTTTCAAATTTCTCTATCATGAAGAATGTACCTCGTTCTTCACGCGTTGAGAGACGGAGAAAATTGCTCATCATATTTCTAGGAACACTCAATCTTAAATTTTTTGTCCCTCTTTCTATTTATAAAATAACATTACGATGTAACAAAATGGCTATAAATACAAGTTTTATCTCATGGCTGGAAGTACAATTTCTATATTGTCTATATTATTTCTATATTGTCACGCTGTTAAAATCGTGAATCTAATTCAATAGTTGAATCAGAAATGATGAAAACTATCATCTATTCTGTATTTCTATTTCTAATCATTTTTGTTTTGATCCTAGTTGTAGCCTTGAATGAAAACTTTTATTTGTATTAAAAAATATCACATCATCTCAAAAAGCGAATATTGAAATAGAAGAAGCATTACATATTCACAAAGTTAAACCGGCCCTCAACACAGATGCTAATACTTTTTTGCTCTAAAACTATTGAATAAAATGCAGCTTAGAAGTTTGGAACATCCGCTCGATCTTCCATTTCACTTCTTTCTCTGGGCCATGAACATGTATGGAGTAGTTGTGTGATATTAACCAGTCTTCTGGATTTCTGGTGATCAATATTTCTGTTGTAGAAATTATTCCCACCAATGGAGTCATCTTGTGATGGGATTTCCAGTATTTTTATTGCGTCTGATTTTGCTTACGTATTGAATTTTCATTTTAACATTGTGATCGTAAAAATTTGTTTAGTATTTCCAGCATGAAAATGAAGCTCGCAACATCGAAACGTTGCTTCTAAAAATAGCCTAGAGATATGGAATTTTTCAGATGGAGTGTTTCAGAGAATATAAAAGATTTTCTCTGTGTTATTCGCTAATTCTTTTTTCAAATCCTTAATAGAAATATTTGTAGTGATAGATTGCAAAATACATTTTATTTCTTTGATTTTAGTGTACTTTTGCGGATTAGGGAGAGGTAGCCTAACTTCCAATTCATGGAAACACGAAATAAAATGAGCAAAATTGATAAAATCTTTGTTTCAGAAGACTGTAGCAATTTACATCGCTCGTGAGTGATGAAGGAATAATTTTGATGTCAAAATTATGAAATACAGAAATTTGATGCAATGAAATTAACCCAAGCGTTGACGAACCAGGCGGGCAATCACCCAAATAAGCGAGAGGTTGTGACGATCACACAACCACACGAGAGGTTATGACGATCACACAACCACGCGAGAGGTTATGACGATCACACAACCACGCGAGAAGTTATGACGATCACACAACAACGCGAGAGGTTATGACGATCACACAACCACACGAGAGGTTATGACGATCACACAACCACGCGAGAGGTTATGACGATCACACAACCACGCGAGAGGTTATGACGATCACACAACCACGCGAGAGGTTATGACGATCACACAACCACGCGAGAAGTTATGACGATCACACAACAACGCGAGAGCTTATGACGATCACACAACCACACGAGAGGTTATGACGATCACACAACCACGCGAGAGGTTATGACGATCACACAACCACGCGAGAGGTTATGACGATCACACAACCACGCGAGAGGTTATGACGATCACACAACCACGCGAGACGTTATGACGATCACACAACCACGCGAGAGGTTATGACGATCACACAACCACGCGAGAGATTATGACGATCACACAACCACGCGAGAGGTTATGACGATCACACAACCACGCGAGAGGTTATGACGATCACACAACCACGCGAGACGTTACGACGATCACACGAGAGTACGAAAGCCTTTATCGATCTTTTACCTCGCTTAGGTTAGGAAGTCGAACGGAATCGACAAAAATGTTTGCCATTGCCTATACTGTGGGTGCTCACACTCTACACCTCATTGTTCATACATAAGTCATACTCTCTCTGTTCCGAAATTGTTGTACTTAATCAATTTTCAGGTTGTTCGTGACAACATGTAATTTTTTTTAAATTCGTAGCTTCAGCTGTAAAACTTCCGTTATATTTTGAATAAACTTTCCTTCCTTGTGAAAACAACTTGGAATACACACTGAATAATGTTTCTGCTGTTATGAAATGGATATCCATTTTCTTAGATTCATTAGTCTTTTACAAAATGAAGTTTACTATAAGCGAAAAATTTCACTATTTTCCACTCATGTTAACTTGAACTAAATTAGTTTTGAACAGAATATTTTAAATCATAGTGTAATAAAAGAGCACCCCGAATTTCATAGTTCTTGCGAGCCAAACAGTGACCCTGAAGCTAAAATAAGCTCAAAACCTTTTAGTGGCAGTTGCAGTGAACTGCCCCTGAGAAGGAACAAAACATGTATGTTTTATTTCTTCCGATGAGAATATGGCAACGATATAACCATATGTATCAGTATTCTGCGTTATGAATTAAACTATTACAACGGCACCGAACTATTCTCATTGTGTACTCCGATGAAAAGAAAAAACAGACACTTGCACCAGTGTACAAGGGAACTGGCACCGTGTTGAACAAACTATAATGATGAGTTGAGACCGTTGAAATGAACATATTTTACTGGATAAAAGTGTGTGTGAAATAGCTGGGTTAAAGAGTTACAAGGACTTGGAATCCAAAACGTATGGAACAAAAGTTCAACATTGATCGCGTCCAGTAATCACTGCACCGGTGTTTGAACGCTCGCATTGCGACAGATGGGTATCATGCTGAACAAGAACATTTCATTTCACTGGCGCTATTCAAGTACGAATTTTTCTCCCCTACGTTTCAAATTTCCAGTTATCGTAATTCTTTCAGGACACATTTTCGACAAAATGAATTTTGAGTAAAAAGTAAATGTGAGTAAATGACTCACTATAAGCAAATGAATTGCATAGCATATTCTCATTGCCCTTAATTATACTACCAAATGCGTCTAGTTGTATTAGTACATGCCAGTAATTCGGTCTAGAGTATTTTGTCTACATATGTGAGACGATGCTCGTACCAGCATCTCGCTTTCCTTATTTTCGTCATTTGAAACACAGTTCAAACTCCAATAAAAAACTTGAGTTTATATAGTGCTTTTATGATCTTGTTAGCTTTAGATTCATAAACTCCCGAAACGAATGTTTTTCATTTACACCAAAGTCCGTTTTGAATTTGGCAGATAAGAAGCAGCTAGAAGATCTGCCGAACAGAAGATGATAGTCGGCGAGTTTCAAAGTGAGTTTCACAGTGCGCCTATCAAGGAACATTATAATACGTTAATTCAATTGAGTGAAGTAGTTTGTGCTGAAAATTTGAGTATGAGAGGAATATTATTAATTCGTTAGGAGTTTTGATAATGAATGTAAAATAACGAAAAATTGTTATTATCACTAGATGTGCGCAAATAATCTATTTTCTTTTATTTTAGTAACAAACAATATATCGAATAAAACATGGTCCTGTAAAATCTAATATATCACATTTCATCAGGACTAAGTTTTCCTTTGGCTGCATTGAACTGATTTTTATATTTGAATCCACTTTTCCAAATACTCCCTGCAATGGCGCGACAGCGAGAAAATCTTTCGTAAAAGCTCTCATGGCACGCTCCAGTGAGCTCGCATCTCTAGGATCATACGTCAAGGACGAAAATAACAGGCTCTTTCATCTAGTTGTTAATTCAATGCGGCAGAAACTTGTCCGTTTCCAGGACACTTTTAATCAACTATAAAAATTAGGGCAAATACAAATGGAAACCGTGAAGCGAACTTCCGATATACTGTATGTACGAAGTTAGTACTAACATTTCACGATATTTTCTATACTCTTCTAGTTCTTCACGTATAGGAATACGAATAAAATTGCCTACCATTTACACTTGAACACTGTCAATCATCAAAAATTTAAACGATATTCAGTTGTCAAACAGCGATTTCTAGATTTACCTAACTTCATCCTCCGGCGAAAATATGTGGATAAATTTTACTGTCACATTATTGAAAGTGTAAATCCAAGTCATAAGCTTCATAAAATAGAATCAATACCTTGAAAATCCCAGCACAAGATAACTACATAGATCAAATATAGCCACAGGAATATGGGACACAAGAGATGAGGGCGAACTGAACGATTCAGCAGATGTTCCAAACTTCTAAGCTGCAGCCCTATTGAATAATTTCAGAGAGGAAAAATCACTTTTGTTTTCCTGTGAGGGCATCTTAAAGATTTATTATGCTTTTATTCTATGAATATGCTATATTTATGAACATGATAAAAAAATTGTCCATGAATTTCGGTCTTCATTCGAAGGCTAGCAATTATGATCAATTCTGAGATGATTAAAACGTGAACCTTGATATTTGACTAGATGATCCTGAAACAAAGATCAACTGCGCACAAATATCGATGCTCTATTTTCTATCATTTAGGTGTTTGAAGCTCGGGAATGCAGATTAATATTCACGCTCAATCCTTTATATATTATTGGTGCATAAGACATACTCAAGTAATAGAAGGGTTATATATCCGAAACTGACAACCTGCTCTGAAAAAAAGTACAAATTATTTTTTCCTTCAAAATCTATGAGTATAGACTACAGCACAGAAGACTGAAAAACCCTTTTGATCGTCTATTTCGTTTTGCGATATGATCTTGGGTTGGACGACAGCCTTCTAAGCGGTCAGCAGTCGTAACGAAAGTGCAACTAAATTAGACAACCAACAGAAAATGAAGTTATTTAACGATTCACATCCATCGCACACGCCGTTCGCTACGAACGTTTCATGGTGAGAGGTTCATTACGCTGGCTGCTCACGTGCAGCCGTAGTGCACGCACCAACGCTGGGCACATTATCTATCAACTAATGCGTGTTACTACGAATATATTTCTGAATACTTCAAACAAACAATAGAAAATAAAATATTCACTCACTTCATCATGAAGCTGCGCGGCCATTTTACATGCACGTAGACGGAACGACCGGTGAACTTCAAACCAGGGAAGGATTCAACTGTGAGAAACGGTCATATTTAGATTATTAGATTAGAATGTTCACTCTGAAAAGAAAGAATTTATTCATAGTGCCTCTCATACGGAGGCATTTAAATTTCAAAATATTTATGGCAATTGTTCTGCCATCTGTAGTATATTATGACAATTGTTGTGCCATCTGTAGTATATTATGGCAATTGTTTTGCCATCTGTAGGATATTATGGCAATTGTTGTGCCATCTGTAGTATATTATGGCAATTGTTGTGCCATCTGTAGTATATTCGAATAATTCAAATACTTTCAAAAAAGCTTCACACTTCTTTTTCGTTATCTACATTTTTCCAAAACTTTCTCAACCAAACCTATTGCAATTTTGATTTCAAAAAATAAAAAATTTCCTTAAATCTCAGCGTCTGCTGTATATTATTAAACACCTTCAAACGTTCTTCGAATGCTTTCTAGTTCTCGTTTTAACGTTTTTAATTTCTATTTGACTTCCTAATCCCATTTCAATTGCCTTCCTAACTTTTACAATTACATCTCAGATATCTGATGTTTTTTAAAATGGTAAACTTCTGCTAAATATTTTTCTGCATTGTTAAAACACATTCAACCCTATTTAAATACTACTCAAGACTTTTTAAAGCTTTTGAACCCTCGGTTAGCTGTATTCACACCTTCCTCGAACACTCATTAAAAGAACATCAATATACATTCAACACTCGTATATACCAAAATATTTATTCGTACTTCGTAGACTATTCAGCTCACATTGTTTTTCGACAATTTTTTTTCGAAGGCTTATCCTAACTTTGTGTTATTTTAATACAAACCTGAAGGAAAACAGGAAACAGCATGAATGTTCTAATAAATTATACACAAATTGGTGGAAAAAATTCGGATTTTTCTCATTGAATGTTAGTGAAATGAATGTTGTCTCTGCACCTTCAGATAAAAATGTAAAAACTACGCTAGAATGTTCTTATAAACATTTAGCACTACTCACAATTTGTACGTGGAGCTAATTGCTCGTTGATCTTGTGAATTTTTGGGTGAAAAATGTAAGATTCAAAGAATCATTTCAAGTCATTGCCTGAAACCGTAATAAAGCACGAACAATTTCAGATAATTAGGCTTCAAGAAGGAAATGAATATAATCAACTTTATTTACTTTCAAAATATTGGTTTTAAAATTTGAAAGAACTACACTATCCCACTAACCTAATAATGGGAATATTCAGGTTTAACATAGTTAAATATTTTTCCTCAAATCTACTCGAGCCATCGAACGCTGAATACCAGAGTGGCGCACAAACACCAGATTTAGATGATGACAATTGGGACTGGTCCTAGATCGAACGCAAATACGTTTAGTTCTTCTACGTGGTGCAGCTCCTGGCAAATGCTGGACCTCCAATGAATTAGAAAGTAATTCCCCGAGTTACGCAAACTATCTTCGAGTATAAATGAAGAAAAAACACAGCTAAGGTTTTAACAAGGGTTATAACTCGTGCTCTGAACACAAAAATGCACTTGCTCACCGCTGCTATGTAGCGCACAGCCACTCTCGTTGAAGTGATTTCACTGACTGGCGGTTGACCGCTGAGCACCGCGCTATGTAGGCCTGGAGAGCTCGTGGAGCGTCTCCAGTGTTGCCAAAAACCACCATACAAGTCTGTAGAAGTCCCTGAGTGAGATTCTTATTTTGGATATCAAAAATCTCTACTCGATTTTGCTTGTAGAGATGCTCATGATAACTTACCTAATAACGGAAGAAATCTTTACAAGCGTTTTCCGAAGCTCTTTGTATGTTTCAACTTTTTTGCGGCAATGCAGCTTAGTTCAGACATTCTTTGAAATACATATTTTCAAACGATATGTTGAATTTTACGGTAAAAGAATGAAGGTTAATTTTTAAAACCCATTTGAGTTCATCATTCATCAGGTAGGACTTTTCAGTATCGAATTTTATATTCTTTTGAATGCAAACTGTGTGCCAAAGTATGTTTTTTGAGCGAGTACATGTAAGTTAGCCCACGATTTCCTGCCGTTTACTGTTGAATACAAATGTACACAAATATTCTGAAGACACAGTAAAGTGTTGTATTGCAGCGAGCAGACAGGATTGCCTCGAGCATTCTACGATTCTCATACGATTTCAATTTATGATATCGCTTGTTAATTTGGTGAGGAATTGAATTATTGTACCACACTTAAGAACATTCTCTGACTGCACGGGGATAAATTGTATCTTAATCACCATGTAGGTTTCAATCGTATTCCTTACTAATTAATTCAGTTCCTTGTTATATTGCTCTATTGTTAATAATTATTATTGTTTCTTGGCTATATTGCCCGCCGTGGCAGAGTGGTTAAAGGCCTCGCCTTTCCGTGAGGGTGTTGAAGGGTTCGAATCCCAGCTCTGCGCGGCGATTTCCCCGTTGGGTATAAGAAAAAACTCAAGCACAATACCCCACTCTACCCAAGTGTCGGAAATGGGTACCGGCTTTACGAAGGAAACCGTCATGGTGTCCTAGTGGTAGTTATAAGGCATTTGAAAAACCAATATACAAGATGAAACGCATCAGACTTGAGTGAAAATAAAGCATCCTTTGATGCCGATGTTTGTTTTCCGAATTCGAGAAAACGTCTGGGCTGCTGGAGTGTGAGGATTTGATTGATCACCCATAACACTACTTAGACATTTTTAAAACAGTATTATGCATAAGAAATACTAAACAATTTCGGTGCAGCAAAGTTTGACAGAATAAGAAAAAAACGCTTTACCACAGCCCGAGTTCGGTCAATAACAAATAATGATCGATGTTGGAGAAGCAATTCTAAATCTTCCCCAAGTCACCACATACTAAGCCAACATGAGAGAAAAAATCTCAACTCGAATGTTAGTTTCCTCATGATCTATTTTAATAGTATATATAAAGAATTTATTATAAAAAAAAATTGGCGATTAAGCAGTGAACAAATTTTAGGAGGTTCGGGAGATCATAAGAGCTTTTATTCAATGAATCAAAAGATTTGTTGGGAAAAACATTCTTATTAAAATTTTAGAGCATTTTCTCGTAGCCAAATATATTCAATACCGGGATTGGTGCCTAAATCGCACTCGATATTTCTCAGATCCACTAAGCACTTTTTATAAGCGAGTATATAGCCTCAGCTTGCTGGACTGTATTTATTGCATACATTAACTACACACGGTCAACAATACGCTCTGACTCTTTCTCATGATCTCGGAGTCTAACAATTAAAAATTTGTGAAGGAATCAAATACATACGTAATAGCAATAGTTTTATTGAGTTTGTATGTATAGCAGATTTAAAGCTAAATGCAAAGTTTTGTTTACTAGTCGCAATTTTCACGGAAGTCGAGATGGCACGATTTCTATAAGAGTCTCGTTTTTAATATGGAACATTTTCTTCTATATTTTACGGTGGCATTTGTAATCACTATCGTTAAAGAGCTTATTTTATAGCCATCTTATCTAACGTAAATATATAAACTTTTACAATGATATAAATTTATGGTTGCTCAAAATACAATGTTTGAGAATAAAAGTAAATAGTTCCTAAAGCCCAAGGCTTGGTTTACATTTACTTTAATTTAGAGAATGAATGATATTTTCTAATATAGAAACTGATGACGCCCAAAGAGATAACTACAAGTCTATTTTGAGGCACAGCCAATGTACAAACTTAATTTTCTGAACCCGTCTGTAGTTCATGATTTCTTATTTGATACTAGTGGTGGTAGAGATGTAGAGAGTGCTACGAGTGTGGTCGTTAAAATTTCGAGCTATTTTGAAATGAAATTATAACTCCATTCAACTTCATAGAGTTGTCGACTATATTGCTCGTAGGCTTGAAAATTAAAGGTCTCATATAGAAAATACAAAAATCAAACAGTTTTCAACCAGCTACAGAAGGAAAATGGAAAAGAAAGGGAGGAGGTTTTAGAAGTATGGGGTGTAGATAAGCGGGGGAGGTGGAGGTTTGGGTGTTTTTGTGTAAGGTAGGGGCTGGGGGTGTTGTCAGTGTCGATGTTCAGGAGGAGCAAAATATGGAGAATGTGCGGGCTTGGGGGAATAAAGAATGGAGTGTGTACGATGTTAGGAAGGCTGTACAATAAGGGGAGCTGTTGGTGTGTAGGCGTGTGGAAGGTGTGGGCGCAGTGGAATGTGAGCGCCAGTAGGGTGTAGGTGCCATGGAGGATGAGCCCATGCACACGTACTTCAAGGAAAAAAAGAAAAAACAGTTTATTTCTAATACAGATGATACAATAGCCATCACTTGACTTTAATTAAAATGTCTTAACATTAAGATCCTTTGTTGATATACACATAAGCATATGTATCGCAATAACCTTTTCAATAGTTTGGACAAAACACTGAGAGGAAAGCATAGACAAATGTTTTCCTTTCGTTCAGTTAATCTAGGTTTGATAATGCATGTAAATACATGTTAAAGAAAATATGATACCAATGAGGGTGCATTGTTGAAAACACTCTTATTACTACACACCTACAGTACATTGAAATGCGATATCAGGGAACTCGCGATATCAGAGATTACTGTTCAAAGTAAAATGGGTAGAAATAAATAATTCTGCGTCTGAGACTTTGAGGTCGACATTCGGATTTATCTTTTCACTCCTACGTATCAACTAGTAAGCCAATCAACGAGCTCGGAGAAAATGTATTCTTTGAACGCATCCCATTTATTTTATATTCCCTACTTAATAATGCTGACAAAAAGAGTTCACAGGACCCAGAAATAAGAAAAGGATTATTGTATAACGCTATGCAAAACATTTACAGCATAATAGGAACAATGCGTGGAATTCACCACCTAAATAATGCTGTCATAATACACTCAAGAACATAAGAAACAATAAATTCTGGCACGAGACCAACAAAAACATTTTAGGACCAGAATAAGAAAAGAAAACATTGTCATGTAAAGTTGAGACGTAAGATGAACACCATCACTTCTTAAAATGTTTTACTATAATGGTCCTTAGTTGAAAAAAAAATACGGGGACCATGACAGCCTACGTCTGTCATTCTGGCATCGCTGACAGCCTGATGCTCGTGCCAGTCTAATGTGGGTGGTTGTGATTACGATTGCATGGATAGCAAAATGATGGCCTTGAAGATTTAAGGGCCCTAAGTTGAAGTTGGATTAGAACAGTTGATCGGGCATGTACGCTTCTTTATAATTATTGTTCTCCTCTTTTATTTATTGTTTCACGATTCCATGCAGATGGTTTATGGTTTACACATATTTAACATATTTGTGGTTTACAGTATTAACATCAACGCAACATAATCATTTCAAATTTCATAACAATTACATTAGGCAGTTTTGCTCAGATCCCAAGGTGCTGAAAATTCTATCACACAAACATCCTGAATCTTTCCATTCACTAATTTGTCATCCTATTCAGAGTCCTCTCAAAATATTAATCAACAAAAATTCTATTTCGTTTTTTAAATGTCCACGATTTTATGAATGAGGGCAAGAGAGTTATTTTTACACTGGGGCCACACTTTGGGTTACATGATTTCTGATACTAGATTTTAGTGGACTTGAGGTCACTGATTCTGAAAATGGCAATTGTTCATAGAGATCAGGGCTAGTTTTCATGCTACGTGACCGTGTGTTGATTCTAATTAAGAATTTGATTAAATTGAGTTGCACAGTGCTGGTAAATGAAATCCAATCACTGTAAGAAGTTTTCATGATTTGTTTACATATTTATGACAGTCGTCAAATAAAAATTGGATTCTCAATCGACTGAAAAGAAATGTATAATGAGTCCAGATGCGCTCTGCTCCATATGTCGTACATTCATAGCTCCTCAGTAGAGGAAGAACATTAGTGAATTTATGAGCGACCTTACTTTTCTTACATTTAAGTGAAACTTGGAGATCAAGATGAACATCAGGTACCACATAAGGTTTGTCAGTCCAGCGAAGAAAACTTTCGTCCATGGGCAAACGGACAAAAATAAAATAAAATTCGGCATTCCGATGATATGTCGTGAGCCAATCCGATGGACAACAAGTCATGCCGTGTATGAAGTTGGTGACGTCAATTTACCCAGGAATAGGTTTCTAAATGCACGCATCTGACAAAAGGTAGAATTTTGTTCCTCAGTGCTATCAGTTCTCAATTCAGTTCCCGTGTATTTGTACTTGACATAAACCGACTAAAAGAAAGTCTCCTCCCCCATTTAACGCGAGTGTGCGTGGCGTTCCCTACATTCAAGTCTGGGTTGCCAAACGTTCAAGCAGTGTAATTATGTATACCAGCCGGTCCTGTGGAAATGTCATCGGACAATTCCACGGACAATGTCATCCATGAGCTAGGTGGACCCGTGAAAAAATTCGGTCAACATTACTTGACAAATTTTAATATAACATATTCTAACCAAACCTATCTTGACCAAACATATTCTAACCTATCTTATCCTAACCTTTGCTAACCAAATTTATCCTAACCTAACATATCTATCCTAACCTAACATATCCTAACTTGTCCAATCCTAACCTAACCTTATTTATCCTAACATATCAATGCATGTAAAGGCGATCTTCTAATGTAATACTCAGGAATTCGGTGTCCATGATACCGCAAACTCGGATGAGGAGCGTTACACACGAACTTAGTTTTAAGCGTATTAATAAATAGATATTTCTTTGGTGTTGGCTTCTTGAGTTGGTTGGTTTATTGGTCGGACCATCTCTCTGCCAAGCTCTTATGACGGTATTTGAGCTTAATGACTGTAACTGAGATACGAATTGTCACGCTCTAAGAACCGTATCTGTGCTTAGTGACTATATCGTTGTTACGAGTTTCACAAAGAATAATTTTATTTCCGAGTACTCACATATTCGTACGATCAATGCACACTATCAGTTTTTTAAGTAATAAAAGTGCTTAGATGGTTTACCTACCTGATTACATGATTTATGCGCTATATCGAACATTATCGAATCCCGTCAACATAACTTCTATTTATACTATTCACAAAAACTCCACATTGCCTAAAAAATGACAGCGCATTTATGAAATAGGAGCTATAATTCATCCTTGAAGACTGTTTCCAGGTAGGCTGTTTGAACGGGCATCTTTCTTCACTCGATTTTTTTTTTACAAATGGGAATGGATAAATTTCGATTGAATTTCAATCAGCATCATGAAATTGCAATTCAAAAGCTGAAATTTGAAGGCGTTATGTAGCTTCACGTATCCAATTTACAGCGTATTGATTATGTATCCATCAATACATAATCAATGTTTTTAGTATGATTATTATATTAGGTATTAATACCTGAGATGAAAAAGAAGCGGTAATATAAGTTATAGGAAAGAGAAAGATAGGTTACTTGCTAAAACTGAATGAAAGGGTGAAATTAAGAGTTAATGTAAAGAAACTGAAGTCAGAAATCAAGGTACGACATCTGGGTCGGATACCTGCTACAATTTTCTAACGAAGAGAAATTGTTCCTTCTGGATTACGCGAATAAATAAAATGATATCAAAACGACATTATTTTATTCATGTACGTTGAATATTCATTATGGGAAGTTCAACTTCGGGCTTCTGGTGATCTTGGGAATACCAACTCATATTTTTAGCAAATGACGAATATGAATTTTGCCCAATAACAATACGATAAAACAGGAGAATATCATACAACTAAACGTACAGCTATTTCACTAAATGTACCTAGTTATTTCACTAACTGTTATTGCCTAATTATTTCACTAACCAAGTGTGCCGAGTAATTTCAAGAGTGTCCAGTTATAATTCATTATTAGTTAGTGCCCAGTTATATCATTAGTGTGATCAGTTATTTCACTAACTGCATGGGCACGCTAATTTGAAATAAGTGTGCTTATAAATGAATTAGTTCATGGGAATTCGGTTCAATCTAACCTAATATTACTCGTTGTGTGTTTATTTATATATTTATTTATTTATCTGTTTGATGTCCGCTTCTTAAGAAACACAGGATGTCTGAGTTTGCGGTATCATGGCTACCGAATTCCTCAGTGTAACATTAAAAGATGGCCCTTACATGTATTGATATGTTTGACATTTTATCAGGATAGGTTAGTTTGGGATAGGTTTGGTTAGATTAGGATAGGTTAGGTAATATTGACAAAAAAAATTTCACCGGTCCACCTAGCTTAACAACGCCATTGTCCGTGAAATTTCCACGGGTCCTGCTACTACCTATTAATAACCTTGGTTTATTTGATTGGAGTCCGTTTCTTCCATTTCTCTGTCACGCTCATAAAGATAGCCATAATGACCGTATCGGTGATACGAGTTTCACCAGTGCGCAAGTACAATGATATTTTTCATCACGGGTACTGTTAGGATGAATATATTTGTTTGTCATCCACATCTGGAAGTTTGTTCAAGAAAGGGATCGAATCCCGTCATTTTTGGTGGGCCGCGCGCACTAGTTTTATAAATAAAACCTTTAATGATAGATGGAATGGATTTGAATCACTTTCGACCAAAACATTACCATTATCTGTAGGAAGATATCTCAACCTGATCTAAACCTAAAACTAACTCAACATTAGCGACGAACTCGACGCCATGACTCGTCAACGGGAGCATAATGTTATTCTAATGATATTTTGTTGATTCTTTCAATTTATGAGAAACAACAACACACCAAAAAATTGAGATGTGGAAAGAAGTACCTATGACTGCCGAGGCGGTAGGCGGGATTTCGATCTCGGATTTTTTATAGAATAATGGGAAGGCCCAATTGATTATTCACGGAGGTGTCACTAGCCCATAAATCACAAAGCCCCTGATTCCATTTCAGCTCCCTTCAGGCGTGTCGAAAATGCTTTGTTGCACCAAGAAAGACCTTTTAGGCTTAGTTGGCCGCCTAATGATAAAAGAACCTCATGGATGCTCCATTTTCAATTCTGCCTTCCTTCGAAACTATAGACTCTGGACTTTGTCTCAGAAACAAAAGACTCCGATGGGAATACCAGCACAGCCAGAGTTTGAGTTTAGGTCGAACAGCACTATAGAGCAGAAAAAGGCGAAAACACAGCGCGCATTTCACAGTAGAGTGTTATGGTCAAATGTGCGCAGTGCGTCCACGCATACTGTTCCCACTCCGGACTCGACATCCTTTTATCGTTCTTAAATACGCTGTACCGGTTTGTTTTCTGGTTAAGCACTAACTTTCGGTTTATGTTTAATGATCTTGAATTAACGTGTGGGAATGAAAATGAGAAGAGGGCGAGGTCCATCAGCTGTCGATTTGGAGATCATCAAGTTTTTTGAGGATGTTTTTAGACTGCACCTTTGCATTCAGTACTGGGATAGTATAAGCACTTTTATAACTTTTACCAAGCATTTCCTAATATGTTTACCCTTATTTCAACGACGGTCACAAATTACGATGAGATTTTTTTACAGATTTTTATAAATTTTGTTTTCAACAGATAATTTTTTGTCTGGGAGTTACATTCTCTCTCTCAATCACTTGAGCTCAACTACTACAATTGGCACACTACTGATGCATCTTCATTTTGCTTTGATTGAATAAATTAATAAAATGTACCCGATAAGTAAAGCCAGGTACTAGTTTATCAAGGTTACCTACGCGTTAAAGAAAACTAAGTACGCGTTATAGAAGACTATATACTCGTTAAAGAAGATTACGTACTCGTTGAAAAATCCGGGCACACATTAAATTAGATTCGGTACTCGGTAGAAAATCTTGATACTCGTTAAATTAGACTAATCACTCGTTAAATATGACTAAGTACGCTTTAAGTAGAAAACGTGCCTTCGTGAACAAATAAATATAAAAATTATTTAATTCAAATCAGGGACGTATAAACACCGGCAATGTTTTCTCATTTTAAGCCTGGGTTATGCAGCTTGATAATTGCACAGGAGAGAAAATGTAAACATACTTTAACTCTAAAATTATAATCTGATTTCAAATGGGTAGAAAATGAAGTTATTGGCCGGTATTAGTTAGTCCTTGGTCGTGCAAACGTTATTATTTTAAGACAATAACGAATATTGTTGGAGTATAGTTGTTAATTTTAATTAAGATTTGTTAGGAAAGTTATAAGTTTATTATAATAGTTAACATTAGGGTTATTATTAGTTATTACTATAAGTATTTCATCCCATTAATAACATTTTTAAAGGCAATATTTATGATAATTTCATTCCTGGTAAATGTTGTTTCAGAAATAGTTCTAAATGTTCAAGGCATTAACAATGAGAGCACCATAAATAGTTAACGACGTAGCTGTAAGATTAGTAATAAAAAATGGTTTAGTGGATAATATCACATGCAACAGCTATGTTAAAGAATGGTAATAATTGTAGTACCGGCAGTGACTGATAATTCATGGACAGAAACAGAATTTCACTAAAAATATATTTGATATGCGTAAGTAAATATACATTGAATATGTGTACGTAATTTTATGCTGAATATGTGTACGTAATTTTATGCTGAATATGTGTACGTAAATATATATTGGATAGGCGTTTTAAATTTACTTTGGGTATGCAAACATAAATATATGCTGGGTATACGTACTTAAACTTATGTCAGGTATGCGTACGTTGATCAATATTGGATATTCGTACGTAAATTTATGTTTAGTATGCGTACATAATTTATAATGGGTATGCGTATATAAATTTATATTAAAATACATGCAAAAATAATTTTGGGTATGCGTACTTAATTTATATTGGCTATACGCACATAAATGTATACTGGGTATGCGTACGTAAATTTTATATTTTAAGATTCAGCAATCCTCGTGGTATAATACGTGACAAAATGTTACTAAACACTTTACTTTTGACCCTTGATTTAATTTTGCATTATTTTTACCCGCAATTAAACTTTACAACCGATTTTAGGAACATTAAAATATAGTACTATTTATATTCAAAAATTTGATTTTTTCAACCGATTTAGCGAAACTTTAAAACATAGGAAGACGCAGCAGAGGCTTTCTAAGTACGTTATTTTAACATGCCGAAGTGCACCACATTCCGATAATAATTATTCACGCTCATTCACAGATTATGAATGATTCTCAATCTCAAGCGTGGTGTTAAAGTCAGCATCTCGGTACCTTGATACATCAAAATGTCCATGATGATTTACAGGTTATGAATGATTCTTATTTTAGGCGTAATATGAAAGTTTGCATATGTGTGCCTTCACACTTTAAAATGCTCACGGTTTTCCAGAGCTAATATATTTCCTGTTCTGATATTTTATTTGCCGCAAACAGGAAAGTGAATGCGTTAACGCCCAAAATATGTTAGTCGTCAGTCAAAACTATTTTACGACAAACGCTGTTTACGATTGATTCTGTGACTCGTCTTCCCTTGTCTCCTGTGGCTTCCTATTCGAGGCTTGCTTTCATCTCGCGAAATGTGGTATGTCTGTGTGTTGGTTTTTGTGCATAAGATAAGTTATCACGAAAAAATGGGAAGAAAAGAGGCACTCTGATAGAAGCCAGGTGGGTAAAATGACATGTGATATGTTACTCAACGCAAGAATGAGACTGTGTGACTGTGTGCATGTGTGAGTATGTGTGCGCAAGCAAATGTGAATGTCTATGTATCTGTGTGCACATGTACACGTTTGCTCATATGTATGTACACATATGCATACATATGTTTCTATTTCTTTTTTTTTAGTAAAATCAAAACCTCAAGACACATTACATTTTACCAAAAGCTCTGCGATCAGTTAACACTGAACCAAATTTCAGGAATAAACAAATTGACTGCGCTTGCTTAATGATTCATAAATAGATCTATCACGGCCCCGAAGGGCATTTCTGTGAATAGAAAAAATTAAGGATATAAACAGACAAATGAAACAAAGCGCTCGTGAAAAATTATCCCTAAGTCCGTATGCTGAACAAGCCATGCAAGAGTTTCATTTTTGCGTGTAAGTTTGTTTGTTTGTTTGACACTTTCCCCCGGTCAAGACCGGTACCCATGTCAGACAAAATTTCTTGATATAAGACGTCCTGAGACAAACGTTTCATACGAGGAGTGCTTGTAGGCCAACTTTTCGAGGTGTTCAAATAGATAAACCATACGAGGCATACTAATAGACAAACTATACGAGGTGTACTATCAGAGGTGTACAAATAGACCATACGAGGCGTACTAATAAACAAACCATACGTAGCGTGCTAATAGTCTAACTCTGTCAAGGGATAGTTGAATAAAAAATGAAAAATATCATCTCTTGGATATTTATATTCCAAGAGATGGCTGACAACTTATGAATAATTCTAATACTACTAAAGAATTCGTCGAAACTCCTAAGTTATAAGTGAAATCGATGTAAGAAAAGACAAGAAATGCTATACCGGAGTAGATTGAAATACCATCGTAAATGACAATCAAGTATTGAGAAAAGGTTAGTCATGAAGTAATTTATAAAGAACATCGCGCAACACAGCACGAAAACCTAAAAACAAACTTAAACATTTATATCTTAATACTCTAGACCTAGCGGAAAATCCGCTAAATTGGCAACACTGCCTAGAAATCTCTGCACTCGACAGTGCCGTAGGAGAATAAATTAAAAGTGTACACAAATTTCTTGTTCTATAGTTTAAATGAACTTATTTTGTAAGATTTCCTCGATATGAATATTCAACATAAATGATTTCGTACGAGTTCGTATTTAAGTAATTAGCCTAGTAACTATTCTGTAGTTGATGGATAGGGTAATAATTAAGGTTCGTATTGTTTATTGAATCGAGCGAAACTTTGATCCACATTACTTCTACCGAAATCTCAGAGTTAGAGCTTGATCTAATCTATTATAAATATCTGGTTACTTTGGTGTCTCGTGTAGTGACTCAGCATAACGCTTCATGTGTCAGTAAATTGAAGTCCCAAATTATAGCTGCGTTTTAAAATGCAACTTGCACGATAGTCATTTCAGCTCTCGAAATCAGATAAAATTCGTATCATTCCTTTTATTGCATTTCTTTCGTATTTCTGGCGAATGTAATTATATTTTTATTAATTAATTTTTCTTGTTCTATAATATTTTTCATCGTTGTATTGTTATTAACGTTCATATGTTCTTCGCCAGGTTTCAGTTACCCCTTTGTCCCACGACCGCCTAATAAAGAATATGTTAAACCTGACCACTAACTATTCTAAGCCAACCCTTGGGTCATTCAATACGCTGGGGGGGGCTGTTAATATAATGTAGCTGATCGACTGAAATCATGGAAATAGAATGTTGTATTTAAATATATATATATATATACAAAATTCACGCAATCGATACATAAATATCCCCAAACAGCACCATTTGCTTCTGAGGTGTTATTTAAGGACAAATGTGTACAGTTAGTTACGTTCAACTTGTACAACATGTTATTACAATGGTAATCTACTGTATGCTGAATCTCATAGGTACCATTGAAATGATGTGAATAACCGGTATCCGCTAAGTATTGTTTATAAGCAAAAAAATATTTCCTGAAAATTGATGGAACATTATTAATAACACACCTGCCAGACCAGTTAGGTATCGTTCCTTCTTGAATTATGGAGTACGGCAACGATTACATGTATGCGATGTAATCGTTGTTATCGATGTTACATGTACGATGTTACAAGTATGCGATTACAAGTAAAACAAAACAACAGTCCAAACTATGAGCTATTATATTGTACATCCGTATCGGGCTTGGCGACCGACAAGAAGAAGAAGGAACTCAGCGAGTCCTCACAGGAAGTTTACACACGAACATAGAGAATGTAACAGAAAAAATTTGATGGATGACTGCGACAACTCAAATATATGTATAAATATGCAAAACAAACAAAACAAAACAAACATTGGCATCTTTGGGATGCTTTATTTACAATCAAGCCTGATACATATGATCTTAAGCATTGGTTTTTCAAATGTCTTATAACTAACACTATATATATATAGGACACCATGACGGTTCCCCCGTAAAGCCGGTACCCATTTCCCACACCTGGGTTGAGTGGGGTATTGTGCTTGAGCTTTCCCTTATACCCAACGGGGAAAATCTCCGCGCCAGCGCCGGGATACGAACCCTCGTCTCCTGCATACAAGGCTGACCCCTCAACCACTGTGCCACGGAGAGCAGACTGAAGTTGGATCTCAACAACGCCAGGTGTCCATTTAATCAATTAATGAATAAATTTATATTTTTGTGATGAACTTTTGCTATGTTCTTACCACGGAAATCTCATAGAACAACTTCGATATTTTGGTCCGTCTCATTTCCACGTTTTTAAGATGCTCAATAACCGTATCTGTGATACGAGTTTCACCGGGTTGCAGGTATATGTATAATTTAATCGCTGGTACCATTAGTATTGACACATTTGCATTTTATCCACCTCTGGAGGATTTGTCTGAAAAAAGTTTCGGATCACATCATTTTTGGCAGGCCGTGTACAGTAGTCATCTAATATTGAGACACGTCTCAACAATCCTTAAGTTATTCTCGGAACGTTTACTTCAAATCACACTCATTTGTATTTTACTTTAGTTATCCTTAAAAATCTGCCTAATATGTTTGTGGGTCATCAGTGTTTGTAATACCGTGTTCTCATCTGTTATTGTCGGAAGAAACTATGTACTGTACTGTCAAAATTTGAAAGGACATGTATCCTTAAGTTAGCGTGGGAAATATAATAGAAGATGTGTCTCGGTGCACGGGCCCGAGGTACGATAGATTGTAATCGATACGCCTAAATGAAGCACTTCATGTAGCCACCGAGTACAGGAACGCACGCCGGCTAAGGTTGTGTGTCAGCTATATAGTTGGTGTGGTAAAGGTGTAAGTAGGAAAAATAGTAAACTGTCTTCACTTTTTATACAACACACCATATTTCAAGCGAACTGTGAAAAATAATTGCACGAGCCCATACCACATAAAACCGCTAATATCAATTTAAAAAAGTTGTACGGTACACATGTGTCCCAATACGTAGTTATCGTGTTGGTACCTGCGATATGAGCTAGAGCTTGAAATTTGCTTACCTTCATATGCTGCAAAAAATAGTATGTGTTTTGCAACGAACCATCGTTACCCCATTCACTACCGTATTATTTTAGCACCTGTTACATTTTTCATTTTCTAACGAAAAAAGCGAGCAGGGGAAATTGAAATATAGAACAAAAGAATAAAGTTTACTGAAATTATCCAAGTTATTGATACGGTCGGTAGAGAAATAAATGAAAGTCTGATGAAAAATAAATTGAGTCGGTCGTGAACGATGATGCCCAATACCCCACTCTACCCAGGTGTCTGAAATGGGTGCCGGTCTTGACTGGGGGAAAGCGTCATGGCGTCCTGGCGTTAGTTATAAGGCATTTGAAAATCCAATGTACAAGGTGATATGTATCAGGCTTGAATTGGAAATAAAGCATCCGTAAATGCCTTCATTATTATTATTATTATTATTATTATTATTATTATTATTATTGCTCGTCCAGACGAGACGTGTGTTGGAGACGGTCCGATGAATTAGAGCCGCTGTCGTATCTCCAGGCGCAAACCCCTCGCCTTCCGTTAGTGCACCTAGGTAACACGATAAGCAAAACTAAAGATAAAGAGTAAATAAGAAGTATAATGAACTGACTTGCTTAGTGAACAAATTACTTAAACACACCCAAAATTAACCCCGATCTGATATACCTACAAACACCTAAACTAACTTAACACCCACCGATCTGATCTCAAACACCTACACTAATTTAACACCTACCGATCTGATCTCAACACCTAAAATAACTTAACACCCACCAATCTAATATACACTTTAGCCCCGAAATTAACACACCCGATCTATTCCAGACTATATAAATTGATTCCCCTAGGCGCTATAATTTAACAGGAAGGAACGGAACACTTCAATGAGCTTCAGCCGAACACTCTAATGCTTACGCACGACCCACGACAGCACTGCGATTTACTGCTTTAATGGCGAAGCGAAGCGTCTTCTATCGGTGGTGGGGTGATGACTGATAATGACGGGTGGGCTCTCGCGCTCACAGGGTCTGATCAAATAGAGCTAGGAAAATTTAGAGCATATCACAGATTTGGATTGAATTTGGCAATATTTACAAATTTGATTAACTGAAATTTTGAGTTATTTCTCATTAGGAGTTCAGGGCTAGCTTGTCGCAAAGCGTCGAGCGAATGTGGTCGACTCGGCTTTGTTTTTATTGAGAAAAAATGAAAAGCTTCATCCTGCTACATCTGAAATGATGACTCTATTGCTCAGTGTACATAAAAAGAAATAAATAAGAAGAAAGAAAAAAATAAAAGCATGGGTTGATTAAATGTTAGTTTAGGTCTCCCTATCCACAACAAAGGCGATCCAAAGAGAGGAAGGATAGAAGCAACATTTAGTGTTGAGTTGAACGGAACGCGGAAACTATGCACATGGTGTGACACCGGTCAGGATCACCTGTATGTGGAAGCAATTACATGAGAAAGGTTAAAAACCTAGATGTAATAAAAATAAAAAACGCAGTAGGAGCTAAAAACAGGACGGTGGGGAATGGGGTAACGATGGTTCGCTACAAAACTCATAATATTTTTTTTCAGCATAAGAAGGTTAGCATATTTCAAGCTCCAGCTCATATCGCAGGTACCAACAAGTTGACTACGTATAGGGACACATGTGCACCACTTTGGTACATTGTTCATTCTTGCACCGGTATAAATGAGCTGCATGCCAGGTTTGTTATCACTTTTTAAAATTGATATTAGCGTTCTAATGAGGTATGGGCTCATGCAATCATTTTTCACAGTTCGTTTGATATATAGTGTGTTGCTGTAGAAGTAAAGACTTCACTATTTTCGCTACTCACATCTTAACAACATCAACCATAGCTGCCACACAATCCTGGCCGACGTGCGTTTCTACCTTACGCCACTACATGGAGCACATCATTTATGAGTATCAAATTACACTCACTCTCTAACTTCACAGAGGATTTCATCCCTAATCCCTTAACTGTACTCATTAAGGAAAATATTCCTTTCAAAATTGAATACAAAGTGAATCTTTACACTTATTTGAGGATGATGTAAACGCCGTATTACATAACCTGATGACATGCAAAACGAAATAAGAAAACAAGTTTTTGAAGGTAACTAAAGTAAAATATCAAGTTTTGTCACTTTGACATGAACTTTCCAGGAATTACTTGAGGATTGTGGAGACGTGGCTCTTTATTTGATGACTAGTGTACACGACCTATCAAAAATGATGGGATCTGATATGTTCTTTAGAAAAATCCCCCAGATGTTGATGAAAATCAAGTATATCCATCTTAATAGTGGCCTCGATTAAATTATTCATGTACATGTGACCCGGTGCAACTCGTACAGTAACTCAGATACGGTCATTTAGCATCTTAAGAGCGTAAAAAAGAGATATATCAACGAATTGAAGGTGTTCTAGGAAATTTCCATTATAAATTTCAATTTATTATCAAAAATTAAGCTCAAACTTGTAAATTTATTCATTTATTTATTAAATAGACACTGGCGTGTTATTCACAAAGTTGATTCAATTTTCAAGCAATAATTTTTGAATGATAAACAAAAGTGAGCGGATACTGATTATTCATATCATTTCAATGGTATCTATGATACTAAGCATGCAGCAGATTCCCATTGTAATAACATGTAGTACATTTAAAACGCCACTAACTGTACACAATTGTGCTTAAATTACACTTCAGAGAAAAAGATGTCAATTGCATGAATTTGAATATGTATGTATAAAACGTGCTTAGTTTGTGATTTCAGTCGACCAGCTACAGTGTTACCCCTTTTAGTTACCCCTTTAGCAGCCTTCGTGCCTAAAAAAGAACATGTTAAACCTCATCACTGACTATTCTAAACCCACCCTAGGGCCAATACTCGTGTGGGGGCCATGAACACTGTAGCTGGTCGACTGAAATCACAAACTAAGCACGTTTTATATATACACATTTAAATTCACGTAATCGACACATATGTACTTCCGAACAACATCTTTTTGTTTGAAGTGTTATTTAAGCACAATTGTGTACAGTTAGTGACAGTACAATGGTTTCAATTGAAATACAACAATAAAAAATATTGGAGAACATCAACAAATGATTAATGAAAAATTAATTACATTTTAAAGAACTAAGAAAATAATACAATAAAAGGAATGAGATGAAAGTTATCAGAATTTGAGAGCTGTGACGATCGTGCTAGATGCATTTAAGAACACAGCTCCAATTAACGATCTCAATTTACTGACTAATGAAGCGTTATGCCGGGTCACTACACGAGACTCTTGGTAATCGGTTATTTATTATAATTTAGATCGAGCTCTAACTCTGATATCTCGGTAAAACTGATGTGGGTCAAAGTTTTACTGGATTCAATTAACAATACGAACGTTAAATTTTAACAAATCCATCAACTACAGAATCGTTACTTGACTAATTACTGATTAACAACACGTACGAAATCATTTATCTTGACTATTCATGTCAAGGAAATCTACAAAATAAGTTTACTTAGGCTATGGTGAAACATTTTTTCAACTTTTAATTTATTCTCTTACGGCACTGTCGAGTGTGGAGATTTCTAGGCGCGGCAAAGTACGGCTTAGCCTAGACACAGAACCGGCGACTCAGCGCCGCCTCAAAATACATGATTTCTCTAACTATTGAGTTTCTTAGTCAGAAAAGTTGCTTTTCTTAAGGCGAATGATCATTGGAAATTTAAAAACGAAGAATGCACCTCAAATTGAAATCATATTTATATTTAATTAAGATTCTACACTAACTTTATATTCAAAACTAAGTCAGTTCTATAAAACGTTTCGTTTCTATACCCTTGTATTTTGTATAGAAGACTGATTTTCTTTACTCTTTACTTGCAGACTGTTAACTGAAGATGGAGCTGGTCTCCGAAACGTTTTGTAGAACTGACTTAGTTTTGAATTTCTTAGTAATATTCTGCGCAATCTATTAACTGTATCTTAAACGATATTTATTTTACCTACACAATTGAAGACTTTCAAAGACCAAAAATAGACGCTCACCCAAACGATCATATAGGGAAAAGGGGAACGGACGGTCCTGCTCGGAACTTCGGCTTGTGGGTGAATGGGACTATGCTCAGAAAAAAACATCCCCATCTACGGATGCTTTATTTCCCAATTTAAGCCTGATACACATCACCTTGTACATTGGTTTTTCAAATGCCTTATATCTAACACCAGGACGCCATGACGCTTTCCCCCGGTCAAGACCGGTACCCATTTCAGATACCTGGGTAAAATGGGGTATTGTGCTTGGAATTTTTCCCCTATACCCAACAGAGAAAATCGCAACATCGACATTGATCTCCCCCGTGGTACAGTCGTGTTGTGGGAATGTTTTTTAGTTTCATAGACTAAGGGGACACTAAAGTTTCATGAATGCGCGTATTACAATCACTGCACATGCACACAAAATGATGATACCATTGCTCAATGATATCCACAGTTTTTACCTTCTAAACATCATCGTAATGTATATATATATATATATGTATATATAGGAAAATATATATAGAGGCGCATTAGTAACGCACCCTTTTAAAACATTAATAATAAATAAACTATGAAAGGTATAACGATGGGGATTATTGCAAACGATAGATAAACTCCAAAAGCTTATTTACATGTCGTATAGTGTCTACAGATACCCGGTGTATATTGCGGTGATAAATCTTTAAAATTTACATTCAAAATGGTGCGCTACGAAGAAGAACAACGAGCAAAAATTGTTGAACTCTACTTTTCATGTAATGCTACAATTATTGCGGTGCAGAGAAGTTGCACGAACATTTTTATTGATGGAAGAATTCCTGATAAAAATTACATAAAGCAATGGTCTCTAATTTCAAAGAAATCAGAGATGTTAAGTCCAGTAATGAACAGCTTCATTAAAAAAGTACGTTTATGTGTGACCAACAATGGTAATTATTTAAATGATATTATTTTCCATACTTAGTTGTAAAGTAAACTTTAGGAGTTCCTCTGTCTTTTGCAATTATCCCCATCGTTATACCTTTCATACTTTATTTATTATTAATGTTTTAACAGGGTGCGTTGCTTATGCGCCACCCATGACAGTACGACAATATTTGCATGCATCAACAGTGTTCAATAATATGACTTGCATTCAATTTTTTTACGTCTCTCCCAGACAAGATTTCAATTTACAATGAAAATTTCAGAGGAAAATGGACCCAATTTCCGTCATTTCTTCGATAATAAACATGCGTTGTTAAAGAGCCAGCTGTGCCAGGTTTGCTGATCACACTATTCTCTCCTGCCTTCTTGCTGTTTATGCTTATTTGAAGGTTATACCAGACACGTAAGAAAATATTGAATTCTGCCCTGTCTGATGTTCTATGTAACAGTCTCCTGTTTCATATATTTAAAAAAGCTTTGTGATGATAAAAGGTATATATTTCTAGCAAGCACCTTGTATATTCTCGGTACAATTTGGCCTATTTTCAGTGCTGGGAATCATCGGTAAGATGTCATTGCGATATCAACCGAGATCATAGCATTTTAGAACTTAATTTTAGAATCTAAAGGAATTTGGATATTGTGACTGTCAGTATTCAAAACTGGAATGGAAAAGATATATATAATTGTTTGCTTTGTGCATACTCGAATTATAAATAAAAGTGCCTCCGCTCCGAAAAAGGAACTCTTTTTCTAGTTTCCGTTCTTCGGTCACCAATCGGAGAACCTTAAAAAAGACTTTGTCATCCTTCTTTTGAAACATTTTCGCATATTTATTATAAATTAGTAATAGTCACTCCGCATAAAATATGACAATATTTTAAATTATAAAGATAGAACTCCAAAGGATTTCATTTCATCTGTGATTGACAAATATAGTTGCGCACAGTGTACGTCTGAGTACGTGGGCTCGACAACTCGAGCCCTCAGTATTCGTGTTGCAGAGCACGCCGGCAGGAGCTTTAGAACTAATCAGTTACTTTCCACACCTTCCCACTCTTCAGTCCGCTCTCATGCAGAGAAGTGCAGCATTCCTGTTAGATTAGGCGATTTTAGAGTAATTTTTCTCTGCATCAAACCAAATGAACCTCAGTATATTAGAATCTCTCCTCATTTTACATGAAAAACTGATTTTAAATGATATGCAATCAGCTTTCCCTCTACAACTAACGTAATTTTAATTCTGAATATTTTATTTTGTTCCATCAATGTGTTTTTTTGCTTTTCTTTTTCCATGATTGACGTAAATTTGACATATGACTAGTTTTTTTCTACTTGTTTTTAGGTTGATAATAACCCTACAGGTCGAAATGTTCCAGAAATTTTATTGATTGGCTTTCCTAAATAGATAATGATCTCACTCAAGACGTGTATCTTGACACTTGTATTATCAGAGATATAATCATATAATCGATATAATTTCACTCTGATTTATCGATAACGATATAATCAGAGTGAAACAATGTTGACATAGCGCTGATTTGGACATATCCTGCAAAAAGAGACAAATCTACGAGTCCAAAATTCGAAGAAACTAACTTTGACGTCCTTCAAAAACTATATGGCGAAAACAATGTGTTGTGAAAAATAATTAAAATGTACAACTACACTGTCGTCTACTCACAGCAGAAACAAACGTTCTAACGCGAAGGTGCACATGCATACTATTATCTAAACCTTTATATTGCAACAAACATCAAATTCCACCGTGAGTCATCGTTTGGAAACAGTGGTCATCTAATGTTTACAAAGCTATAAATGTGTAGAGTGTATGACAGTTAACATGCGTCCTCACAGCCGGAGAGTAAACCAATAAGTCTCATTAACATGACGCAATGAGTGGTGGCGATAACAACTGTTATTTTCTCATACGTAACGACAGCGAACAAACATCCAAATTTGCAAAGGTAACGAAAATTATATCTTAACGCTCCAAATTCGCTTATATTCACGGACACTAAATCCCAGATTATCTTGACATTTTTTGACATTTCCACTTGGAAATATTTCTTATAAACCCTGCCGAAAAATATCGTCACCAGTACTACAGAACAAAAACACAAAACGTAAGAATTCTTTGCGTGTCGTAGTTCTGATCAATCTACAACCAGATCAACCAGTTATGGAGCCATCATACACTCGGACAGATATTTAAATACAACTGTGGTTTCTGGAAAAAATCTAAATAAGTGGTTCTAAATTCATAGTATTGTTTTTTATTCAGATTATATTTTTATGAGTACAATAAGTTAAATTATTTCAAAGAACCTCACGCATCAAAGTAATGGAGTCTATCTGGCAACATTCTCCCAATGCCGTTCCGTGAGCTCTGCTCGTCATAGCCGTGTTGTTTAAGGACCTGCCTCCGTGCGAGCATGGAGGGTTCGAATCCCAGCGCTGGGTGGCGATTTTTCCCGTTGGGTTTAGGGGAAAAATTCTAACACAATAACCCGCTCTTCCCAGGTGTCTGAAATGGGTCTCGGTCCTGACCGGGGGAATGCGTCATGGCGTCCTGGTGTTAGTTATAAGGCATTTGAAAATCCAATGTACAAGGTGATGTGTATCAGGCTTGAATTGGGAAATAAAGCATCCGTAGATGGGGATGTTTTTTCTGAGCATTGTCCCATTCACCCGCAAGCCGAAGTTCCGAGCAGGACCGCCCGTTCCCCTTGTCCCTACACGATCGTCTGGGTGAGCGTCTATTTTTGGTCTTTGAAAGTCTTCAAATGTGTAGTTAAAATAAATATCGTTTAAGATACAGTTAATAGGTTGGGCAGAATATTGCTAAGAAATTCAATAGTTAGAGAAATCATGTATTTTGAGGCGACGCTGAGTCGCCGGTTCTGTGTATAGGCTAAGCCGTACTTTGCCGTGCCTAGAAATCTCCACACTCGACAGTGCCGTAAGAGAATACAATAAAAGTTAAAAAAATGTTTCACTATAGTTCAAGTAAACTTATTTTTTAGATTTCCTTGACATGCATAGTCAAGATAAATGATTTCGTACGTGTTTTTAATCAGTAATTAGTCAAGTAAAAATTGTGTAGTTGATGGATTAGTTAAAATTTAACGTTCGTATTGTTAATTGAATCCAGTAAAACTTTGACCCACATTAGATTTACCTAAATATCAGAGTTAGAGCTTTATCTGAATTATAATGAATAGCCGATTACCTTGTGTCTCGTGTAGTGACTCGGCATAACGCTTCATTTGTCAGTAAATTGAGATCGTTAATTGAAGCTGGTTTCTTAAATGCATCTAGCACGATCGTCATTTCAGCTCTCAAAGCCTGATAACTTTCATCTCATTCCTTTTATTGTTTATCTTCTTAGTTCTTTAGAATGTAATTAATTTTTCATTAATCATTTGTTCATGTTCTCCTATATTATTTATTGTTGTATTGTTATTCCCGTTATATGTTTTTAGGCCAGGTTGTAGTTACCCCTTTACCAACCGTCCTGCCTCATGATGTTAAGCCTCATCACTGACTATTCTAAACCTACCCGAGGGCCAATACTCATGGGAAGGGTTTGAATACTCTGTAGCTGGTCTACTGAAAAAAATTTATACATTTTTAAATTCACGCAATCGACACATATGTACTTCCAAATAACATCTTTTTGTCTGAAGTGTTATTTAAGCACAATTGTGTACAGTTCGTGGCGGTCTACATGTACCACATGTTATTACAATGGGAATCTGCTGCGTGCTTAGTATCATAGATACCATTGAAATGATATGAATAATCAGTATCCGCTCACTCTAGCTTATCATTCAAAACTTATTGCGTGAAAATTGAATCAACTTTATGAATAACACGCCAGTGTCTATTTAATTTATAAATAAATAAATTTACAAGTTTGTGCTTAATTTTTGCTGTGTATTTATAATGGAAATTTGATAGAACATCTTCAATCTGTTGATCTATCTCTTTTTCACGCTCTTATGATGCTAAATGATCGTATCTGTGATACCATACGAGTTTCACCGGATAACAGGTACATGAGTAATTTAATCGCGCTACTATTAGGATGGATATTTCTGTTTTTCATCAACATTTGGGAAATTTTTCTGAAGAACACATCAGATCCCATCATTTTTGTTAGGTCGTGTACACTAGTCATCAAATAATGGGCCACGTCTCATCAATCCTTAAGTTATGATCGGAAAATTCCGTTCGGGGTGACAAAACGTATTATATTACTTTAGTTACCTTCAAATACTTGTTTTCTTATTTTGTTTTGTGTGTCATCAGGTTGTGCAATACGGTGTTCACATCATGCCATGGACCACGCATTTATACTGAGAAATTGTTAAATTTTTTAAGGAATTAATTCCTCACTTCGAAATAAACGGTGGGGTTGGAAGTTCGGAAGCTGTTGTGGAGAGCTTGAGAGGTAATGAAGAAGATGTGTGTTATCAGATGCGTGTGAAAGACTTGCTCCATGTAGTGGTTAGGGTGGCTGCACACCTAAAGACTTGTAAGGCATGGTGTTGACGCTGCTTCAGCCGTTGAGTTCCGATTGAGGCGGGGGGAGGGGGGGGGCGGTGACAATAGGAAAGAAGAGAAAATATTTAGAGTTTGGCACAGGGTGAGCCAGAGAGAAAAGGAAGGGGATAGTGGAAGAAGAAAAAGGCGCTTAACGCATAAATAGGTTATATTGTGCATCTTGTTTAATTTATACTGCTAATTAGTTAAAATAATAAGGGGAAAATTACCCGTCAGGGCTTTTTATGCTACAAGTGATTCGTCTCTTGAATTTTGCCACGTCTACTTTGCTTTATTGTATTTCTTTTACGGCGGGAAGGCGACAAAAGCCCTCGGCAAACGGAGTGAATTTAAATTTTGGCTGGGGGAAATTTACGCTCGTCTACAAATCCCTATATACATACACTATATACATACCTATACATTTAAAAATTTTTTAACGTATATATGCATTTATATATACACTTTACACCCAAAGACACACACACACACCCTCCCGACGTGCACCCATGCATTTTTTTTTCCTTTAATTACTCACATAGCCTACACACGATACACATGCACACACATATGTATATACATTCCTGCATACCTATACACCCACAAACATATATACACATACGTACACGATACACATGCACATATATATGCATATATACATTTCATTTTTATTATTTATTTACTCATTTTTTTTATTATTTATTTATTTTCTTTTATTTTCTTTTTTTTCTTTTTTCGTTTTGTTTTTTTTTATCATTTTTTTCCCATTTTTTCACATTATCCTGCATTACCTACATTACATTCACGCTATCTAAGCATACACACACATCTTATCTACACAGGGAGCATTACCTAAATTTTCGTTGTTCCATTACCAGACTATGATTTAGGCCTATCTAGTTCTTAATCTATATACAATCTAATATATACACATGTACATCACCTAGCGCCTCTAATTAAAGAATGAATTTTCACCTATACACTATCTTTTTACGTTTGTTATCTCTTCTCGTCCACTCATGAACACGCTATATAACACTAAATTACACTTTCGATGGTACCTGAAAATTTACAGGTCAAGTTATTTATTGTTCCCTACCTATTTACACTATCAATATGATATATAAACAGGGATTTAAGAACTTTTATGATCTTAGTTTGAGTAATGAAAAATTAATTGATAAAAGTTTGTATAAGAGCAGCTAAAATAAGATTAAATGTCTGGGATTTCGGCTTCCCATCCCACCCATGGGGGGAAGACCGTCCTACCTCTCGCCAAAACCCCAGGAAACAAAAAATAAAAAAAATATTAATGAAATTAATTTGGTCTTCCCCCACGTTCTCCTAAAAGGACTAGAAATTGTCTTATTAGGTGTGCCTGACAAGGTTGTTGGTTCATGTATATTTTGGAGGTGGAGGGGGGGGGGCCATTGCAAGTAGTCTAGAGCTTTTAAATCGGGAAAGTTGTTTGGGGATGAGCTCCGGAGGAAAACTTAGTTTTGTACACAGGTCAGGATCGAATTGCTGCATTTTGTGCCAGATCCTGTTTGCATGCTCGTGTAGCAGTATGTTAATGGGAGGGACATTTAGATGATTGTGCAGGTTTTTGGATGGGATTGCTTCTATTAAACTTGTGCCGGTGATAAATCTAAGTGCTTTGCTCTGAACTTTTTGTTATTTGGATATTGCTGTTGCCGATCCTGTGTGTAAAGGTATGACTGGGTATATTAATGCTGATCTTACAAAGGCCATATATAATTTCAGTTTGGTTTCTGTAGGGAGGTGAGTAAAACGATAAATTTTTTCTAGATTTTTGTAGGCTATTGTTTGTCTAATCTAGGCATGTGATGATATACCATGTGTTGTTATGTTCAAACCCAGGACTTTTCCTTTATTTGTGTATGGTATTGTTTTGTCGTTTATGGTAACTTAAAATGTTTTCCTTCTATTTATGGGGATTATGGCAAATTTACTACTGTTGGTTAATATCTTCTATTTCCTTTCAAGCGTGTTTATTTGTTCTATTGCTCTTTTGGTGTTGGCTGTTGCGTATCTTGGTGAATATTTTCCGGCTGTTATCTGCGTGATGTCATCTGCAAAACATATGTAATCTGGCGGTGGTGGCAGCGGTGGTGGTAAATCATGAGTATAAAAGCTGAAAAGTGTAAGGGGTAGACATGCTTCTTGGGGTACACCTGTGCACAGTGTGAATCGCGGCCCTATGTAATTGGATATTCCTATTGAGGCTGTCCTGCTATTAAGGTAATTGTTCAGGGTCCGGAGAAATATATAGTGAAGACTTATTTGTGAAAGTTTGAAGATGATACCAGAGTGCCATACCTTGTGGAATACTTTTTTAACATCTCTTATGCAAATGTCTAGTGTGAATTTTTGTGCTAATTTGATGGAAATTGATTCGTGCAGGGTTGCATTCGTGCAGGATGCAAAGCCGTGTGTGTGCCTCTATTACATCTGAATCCGTGTTGTCTGCTATTGAAATGATTATGAATTGTAAGGAAATTTGTCAACCTATTATTTAAGATTTTATACAGTTGTTTGCCGTGTACATCCAGGCGAGAAATTGGTCTGTAATTTTGAACTGATAATGGGGATGTGTTTGGTTTTGGGAGGAAAATCATTATGGCATGTTTTAGATTGTTCGGGAAGTAACCAGCTGGTATGGACATATTGAAAATATAAGTTAGAAAATGGATCATGTTTTTTGGTAAGTTTTTAATTTGTAAGGTGGTTATTTCTGTTGTCCCTAGTGCTTTCTGTTTGAACGGTCTCAGCGCTTGTAACAGTTCTTCAAATGTAATAGGGGGAAAATGTATAGGGTCCAGTCTGTTGATATTTCCAGTTCGGTATGGTTTGATTGTATTTGCTATGTTGTTCATTTGTTCTTGTACTATTGCAATGTGTGCTCTGTTTAAGTGGGGTTCGTCCTGATCTGTAAATATTTCCTTCCAGTGTAATCTGAAAATAGGTTCTTTTTTCTTGAGGAGTACGTAACTGTTCTTTATTATGTTCTATGTATGGTATTTGTTGTTTAGTGTTGCCGCCCATCATCCTCTTGCAGGAGGACCAAAACATTTTCGGATCCTCCTGCAGTTTAAGGATATGAATTAAATCCTCCCAAGTTTGCTGATATTTACCTTTATATATTTCTTGTAATCTGATTCTTATTGTGTTCAAATGTCGGTTCAAATCTATAGATGGCCCATATCTGGAGATGTATTGGGTTGTCTGTCGGTATTGTGCTTGTAATGTCAAAGTTTCGTGAGTTGGTTTGATCCCCGGGATTATTCTATGAGTTATGAGTGGGACTGCTGAAATTGTGGCATCCTGTACGTGTTTGGTCCATGTGTTTAGGTACTTGTTTATTTCGTTTATAGTTGGATCCGGTTGTGAAGGGGGTGTGACAGGTGATAGTAACTGCTTGTATAGTTTCCAATTTGCTTTATGAAAGTGTCTTCGCGGTTTAATGGGAATTTGTTCGGATTGGCTGAGATGGTAGCGATTATTGGAATGTGATCTGATGGTGTGATGGGGCCGGGCTTCAAGAAAATATTATGAAATGCATGCTTGTTTTGTAGAACTACATCGGGTGAGGTGGTGCTATTGTGAGTTATTAGGGTTGGAAAAAAGGGTCCAATGTGTGTGCATTTTTGTTTTGAAATTAGGTAGTAGAGATGGTTTCCTCTATTGTTCCTATGTGAGTATCCTGTTATGCTATGTGCTGCGTTTATGTCACCTAGGAAATAGGTTAGGTGCGGTCTATTGAAAAGCATGTGGGAGTCTATGAAATTCAGGTAGTCTGTTCTTGGGGGTGTATATGTAGTACCTATGGTGATTGGTCCCTGAAGCGTATCTATTGTTACTGCTATCATATCTGTGTGGAAATCATCGTGAAGTCTGTACGAAATGCTTTTCCTGAGTGCTATTGCAGTGCCTGCGTGATTTTCGTTTAGCTTATTTGAATAAAATGTATTGTAATTGAAGATCTTAAGGGGTTGGTTATTTATGAGGCAGTGACTATTGATAAGTATTATGTCTGGGTCTAGCGTGTTGTATATGTTGGATAGTGTGATTTTATTGGTATTCCAAGATTGCACGTTGTGTTGAATTATTGTTATTTTCTTCAGGTTCATTTTTGAGCAATTAATTTTTTTGGTTTTTTGGTGGCTGCTATTAGAGATTGGTGTCTTGGAAGATTTATGAAGTCCTCGAAAGGGATTATGTTTATTTTTGTTCTTGTGAATTGGACCCTGTTGCTCCTAATGTAGTCCAGTAAGGTTTGTGATCTCATGTCCTGAACAGTGAATTTTAATCCTTTATCATTTTCTTTTCTGCTGAGTTCCTGGATGTACCATTCTGTCGGGGGATTTTCTGGGATTGGTGAATTGTCTATGAAGTTTCTGTACAATTTTATATGAAAGTTGTGTTTGTTATCTAATACTATGCTTGAATTACCCAAATCATCACTTATCCTGCGTTTAGTTCTAGCCTCCGTGTCCATGGCCTCCTCCATATACTCCTGCTCACATTCCAGAGAGACATCCACTGTTTTTTCCAGCTCCGTTTCCGTCTCCTGTGGTGTTGTTTGATTTGTAGTAAAAATTGCAAATTGCGGCTGAGTCACGATCTTGGAAAGTGGTATCGATATTGAAATTCAGTTTTAAGGATTGTGAAGGAAGGTCGCCAAATTTCTGTGTTCTATTCAGTGCTGCTATGTGTGCTTCCAAGATGAGTGCTGTCAGTTTAATATGTGTTTGTGATGTTAGTGTGAGGGTGTGTTCTGGGGGGTTTGTTTGTAGTATTACGTGCTTTGCAATTTCAGCATAGATGTTTTGAGTTTGTTGGTGATGCTCCTGTTTTTCATTTTCGATTTTTTGTTTGATTACATTTTTTCTATACGGGCAACTTGATGCTAATGTTCTGTGTGGTCTATTACAATTGAGGCATTGTTTAAGTGTGCTTGTGCATTGTTGGTAAGTATGTTCTTGTGAGGGGCATTCTGAGCAATATTGTGTTGTTTGGGTGCATTTGGATGTTGGGTGGTCTTCATATTTGTAGCACTTGTAACAGATGAGGATGTGTGTGTATTTTTCTTGTTCACATTGATAGGTTGTAATTTTGTATGATACATATAAAACCCATCTCGGAGTATCCTCTGTGCAGTGGCGGTGTCAGAAGTTATAGTTTTGATTAGATGAGTATATTGCTTTGTTTTAACTATTTCTGTGACTGATAACCATGAATTTTGCTGTTGGATTTCTGCTTTGATTTCATCGGCAGGTCTTGCACCGATTTCATTATCAATTTGTCTGACAAAAATGGATCTTTTTGCTCTTAGGTCGGGGGGAATAACTGGAATTATATTCAATTTTTGGAATGCGTCGATTGCTTTACTGGAAGTTACTTTATCAACTGAAGTGACATCGTCTGTTACTGCATAGACACCTGTACTGGTGGAAGTCAGTCTAATGAGAGGAGCATTTAGGTCTTTGAAGGTTGTTTCAAAAATTTTTGTCTTGTCCAATGGTTTAGCTGTATCGATAAATTTAAGTTGTACTCTATATGTTGATGATTTTATTCTAGGTGCTGTACTGGTTGCAGCAATGTTGGGTTTTGGTGGTATAAGCATCGTAGGCGGAAGGTTTCCAGGGTTAAGGGGGAAGGACCCTGGAGTTGTGTTCCTAGTTTTGGAAGCTGAACGAGGTTTTGAAGGAAGAGGGGCCCTCCCCAGTACCAGCTCCCCTCCCCCGATCAGGAGGGGGGGGCATTACGGAAAAAGGCCTAGCCCTGCCCTACTATAATTACAATTGAGCTACTCAACATTATGATGTAATATATACAGCACACAGCTGTATAAATCGCCTACTGAAGGCACACTTAAGCAACGGTGCCCCTAATTCTGGTATTAATTACCGAAATAGACGAGATCTAGAAGATTATATCACTGTGAACTATACAATATCAATACATAAAACCCTAAAATACTAGTACATTTGACTATACAATATTATTACGTTACACTATACGATACTAATATAATAGACTATACAGTACTAATACAATAGACTAGACAATAATAATACAATGGACTATACAAATATCAATACATTAAACTATACAATGTGAATGAATTTAAAACTATACAGTATTAAGACATTTGAATTCGACAAGAATGCACAAGATCACATAACTGAAAAAAACACAGAATTGGAAAGCAATACTTGGAAAAAATTCTCACCTCTGGCCCGGAGTGGTTGCTCCGGGGCCGGTGGTCAAAAACCACACTCCGTCTTCCGACTAAGCTTTCTCTTAAGCTTTCAAAACAGAAAGAGTAGAAAAAATAGGAGGCTGAAAAAAGTATTACTTTCATTCACTTTTATCGCACAAAGAGAGCCACTAACCTTCCACGGCGCATTCACGAGAGTCCGCTACGAGTGCACACGGCTCAACAACAAAATTAAAGATTAGATATAGGACCAAATGAGCTTCAACATGGCTTTCCCATGATTTCCCACGCTATTCTGTGGCTTTCCAATACTTTGACAAGTCTCAACCGCTGATATACTATACAACCTAATCTAACCTACCAATACAAGTGATATTCTATACAACCTAATGTAACCTACCAATACACGTGGCATTCCGACTCCCAATCTGCTGGGTTAAGGCACTGAAAATTGTGGAGTTGATGAAGCTCGTATCACAGATACGCTCATCTCACACTGCAGGCTGGTGGGTGTGACACGGACGGACGGACGCGGCTCCTTTTATAAAAGTGATAAGAAACGGAGTGACAGTCGTCACAGAAAGTGCCTTTCAAGGAACATTCACAAATAATAAAGGCTTGATCGGTTCGTTGTGATTATTTTGCTACGTACAAAGTTGTATACCATCGCAGACAACACAACGGTGCCTTACCAGCATCCTCCCCCACACAGCCACCTATCTTTGTGACTATAATTATTGCAACATCTGAGGACTCCCAGGAAGAAACTACACCAAGACACTCCCAGCTGATCAAGTTCACCTGTGAAAATGTAGAGCAAATTACGGATGTGGATTGAATTTGATGATATTTACTAATTTGATTAACTGAAATTTTGAGTTATTTCTCATTAGGAGTTCAGGGCTAGCTGGTCGCAGAGCGTCGAGCGAATGTGGTCGACTCGGCTTTGTTTTTGTTGAGAAAAAATGAAAAGCTTCATCCTGCTACATCTGAAATGATGACTCTATTGCTCAGTGTACATAAAAAGAAATAAATAAGAAGAAAGAAAAAAATAAAAACATGGGATGATTAAATGTTAGTTTAGGTCTCCCTATCCACAGCAAAGGCGATCCAAAGAGAGGAAGGATGAAGGCAACATTTAGTGTTGAGTTGAACGGAACGCGGAAACTATGCACATGGTGTGACACCGGTCAGGATCACCTGTATGTGGAAGCAATCATTTGAGGAAGGTTAAAAACCCAGATATAATGAAAGGAAATAAGCAATAGGTGCTGGAAACAGGACGGTGGTGAATGGGGGTTCGTTCATTGTTCTATGAAATTTCCATTATAGTAACATAGCAAAAATTGAGCACAAACTTGTAAATTTATTCATTTATTTGTTATATAGACACTGGCGTGTTATTAACAGTGTTGATTCAATTTTCAGGCAATAATTTTCGAATGATAAACAAAAGTGAGTGGATACGGATTATTCAAATCATTTCAATGGTATCTATGTTCGTTGTAACGATGGTTCGTTACAAAACGCATAATATTTTTTTGCAGCATAAGAAGGTTAGCAAGCTTCCAGCTCCAGCTCATATCGCAGGTACCAAAAAGTTGACTACGTATTGGGACACATGTGTACCACTAGGTACATTGCTCATTCTATCGCCGGTATAAATGAGCTGCATGCCAGGTTTGTCATCACTTTTCAAAATTGATATTAGCGTTCTTATGTGGTATGGGCTCATGCAATCATTTTTCACAGTTCGTTTGATATGTAGTGTGTTGCTGTAGAAGTAAAGACAGTTCTCTATTTTGCTTCTCACATCTTAACAACACCAACCCTGGCTGCCACACAATCCTGGCCGACGTGCGTTTCTACCTTACGCCACTACATGGAGCACATCATTTATACGTATTAAATACTACACACTTTCTACCTTAACTTTCAAGGTCTCTTCTACACGTTTCAGCCTTAACGTTTATCTCAACTAGTAAGGAATTCTTCCTATCAAAATTTTTATATATAAGAGATATAAGGCTCCTTTAATAGAATGATGAAAACGCCGTATTACACAACCTGAGGACACGCAAAACAAAATAAGAAAACAAGCTTTGAAGGTAACTAAAGTAAAATACTAAGTTTTGTCCCCTTGATATGAACTTTCCGCGAATAACTTGAGGATTTTGGAGACGTAGCTCATTATTTGATGACTAGCGTACACGACCTATCAAAAATGATGGGATCTGATATGTTCTTATAGAAAAATCCCCAGAAGTTGATAAAAATCAAGTATATCCATCTTAATAGTAGCCTCGATTAAATTACTCATGTACATGTGACCCGGTGAAACTCGTTAGGTATCTCAGAAACGGTCATTTAGCATCTTAAAAGTGGGAAAAAGAAATAGATCAACAAATTGAAGGTGTTCTATGAAATTTCCATTATAATAAAATAACAGAAATTAAGCACAAACTTGTTAATTTATTCATTTATTTATTAAATAGACACGGCGTGTTATTAACAGTGTTGATTCAATTTTCACGCAATAATTTTTGAATGATAAACAAAAGGGAGTGGATACTGATTATTCATATCATTTCAATGGTATCTATGATACTAAGCATGCAGCAGATTCCCATTCTAATAACATGTTGTACATGTAAAATGCCACTAACTGTACACAATTGTGCTTAAATAACACTTCAGACAAAAAGATGTTGTTTGGAAGTACATATGTGTCGATTGCGTGAATTTAAATATGTATGTATGTATAAAACGTGCTTAGTTTGTGATTTCAGTCGACCAGCTACAAAGTGTTCACGGCCCCGAAACGAGTATTGGCCTTAGGGTAGGTTTAGAATAGTCAGTAATGAGGTTCACCATGTTCTTTATTAGGTAGGACGGCTGGCTAAGGGGTAACTAAAACCTGGCCTAAGAACAAATAACGTTAATAACAATAAAATATATTGGAGAACATGAGCAAATGATTAATGAAAAATTAATTACATTTTAAAGGACTAAGAAATTATTACAATAAAAGAAATGAGATGAAATTTATCAGATTTTGAAAGCTGAAATGACTATCGTGCAAGATGCATTTGAGAACCCAGCTTCAACGATCTCAATTTTTTGACATATGAAGCGTGATGCCGGGTCATTAGCCTATCACACAGTCAGTGTTGCCAATCTAGCGGTTTTCCCGCTAGATCTAGCGGTTTTATGATGGATCTGGCGGTATGAAAGTGGCATCTAGCGGCTAGCGGGAAATCTAGCGTATTTTTTTATAGTTCCTAGCTATTTTCTAGCGGTATTTTTATAGCAGATTGTATTTTTTATATAAAATGTATTTGTGTTATAAACCACGTAAAGCTTTCACATTCAGTTTGGCTGAGCAAGCTCGTTTAATCCAGATTTTTTCTCGTTTGGTATGCGTTCTATGGCGAGCAACTGCTCGCTGCTAGCTAGTGCTAGCCGGCACCGTATGCCACGCTACCACGGCCGGCACGGCGGCCACGGGCAACCGCTAGAGTGTCGAACTCTCGATACGGTGTGTTGCCTGTTCGTAACCAAGACGCGTTCAAACATGCTAAATAAGTGAATAGTGATTTGTCGAAGGTGCACTGTAGCCTATACAAAATAAATTTAAATGGCAAATATAGTGACTCAACTAGCCACAGTAAAACTAAGAAACATGTTGATAAGAGTGGTGCTGCAGCGACAGATATAATTCGGTTTATTATTCATAAATGTAATGGAACAACATTACTAGGAGCCAATTGTGCATTTTATTTAACTTGCTATTCCGCCATTGTAAATTGTGTTTATCTGTTAGATATGTTTAAGTCCACAATCGGTGGCAGTAAGGTAACGTCCCAGTTAAAAATGCACAAAATAAGATGCTCAAGAGATTATAAAAAAAGTTTAAAATCCTTATTTTCAGAATGATCTGCTGGTTGATGTTGGTGAGGGCAAGTACAGTCTACTCCTAGAAGAGTCAAATGACATAAAAATTTATGAAATGCTTGTATAATTAAGTTCTTTCAACTTATCTAGGTATTGTTAAATTGGAAACTTGTAATGCATAGTCTAACGTGGATGCACTAAAATGTAAGTTGAAAAGTAAAATACTTGATATTGGTAAAATTCTAGCAATCGGCACTGACAATGCCAGTGTCGTGGTTGTTGTAACCAATGGAACATATCAAAAGCTGAAAAAAGAAGTTCCTTCTCTAATAGAATTTAGATGTGTGTGTCATTCACAGTAGCTTGCTGTATCTCATGCAGCATTTGAATTTCTACCTCGAAATTTGGAATTTCTTTCGTCTGAAACATACGAGTGGTTTTCTGTGTCACCTTCAAGACAAATATCCTGCAAAAAAAAACTGTACGTGAAAATTATTGTTTGAAATTCTTTTATTAAAATACCAGCAAACGGTCAGACAAGGTGGCTCTCAACCGAATGTGCAGTTTGTAAAACTTTAGCACAATGGATTGAGTTGAAATCGCATTTCTAAATAATCGCATTCAAAGAAGAAATACTCCGGGGTGTATTTATCTTCTTTTCAAATAAGTAGCTCTACTTATCAAATACCAAGAAGTGTTCTTCAAAAAATTGGAACTTGAGAAGCATGTCCAAGTTTTTCAACGGACCAAACCCCGAGTTTCAGTACTGATTTAGAACCTGAACCTGATGAATGAAAACTGTAATTTTAAGGGTCATAAATCATTATATATATTATACCAATGATATGCCAACGTAAAACAATGTGTATTAACTTCGTTCTTCCTAAAAAATCTCCAAAATGGGTTAGCGGGAATTTTAGCGGAATGTAATCAAAATCTAGCGGTTTCTAGCGTTTTTTTAAGAAGTTTCTGGCGGTTTTTGATCCAGTGGAGTTGGCAACACTGATCACACTGGGCAACCAGTGTGGCGTTGCCAATTGCAGAGGGAGGTTATAACTCGCAGTGACAGCGGCATTTGAAATTTCATCATTAAATGAAAAGCATCAAGAACGTACACAAAACTTAGATCCTGGTTTGCGCTTTTAAATGTCCTTGCATTATTTATTGAGATTGAAGAGTCGTACGACTATTGATTCAATATAATTCTTTTGATGTATTATTGACTCCTAGGAAAATATTTGATTTGTGAGAATCAATATAAAATGCTATAAGATAAGCATCATAATATTGTAATAAATTTTTAACATCTTTTTTACAGCTCATATTCGCATATCAATATAATAATTGGTTTTTATACAGCACAGAAATAAACAGAAGAAACAATAAATTACTTAATTAAGCACATTCATTAACTTATTAAAAATAGGAAGACTAATGACACAACGCTTAGACTCATTTTGTACTAATTTTGTACTAATTGGTTGATAAAATCGATAAAAGTGAACGTTTCGACCAACTAGCAGTGGTCATTCTCAACACTGTAAAAGTAAAGATTACAAATCAGACATCATTCAGAAAATCACAATGGTAAAAACAAACATGAAATTAGAAACATTTGCTAACAAACTATTTGTAGGGGATAGGCAGACTGCATATCATTGAGATTTGGCTTTAGTCTATAAATGATATGAGATTCTAATATTCTGAGTTCTATTAGGCCGAGGAAGTAACCCAATAGCACTCAGAATATTAGAATCTCTTTTCATTTATAGACTAAAGCCAAATCTCAATGATATGCAGTCTGCCTATCCCCTACAAATAGTTTGTTAGCAAATGTTTCTAATTTCATGTTTGTTTTTACCATTGTGATTTTCTGAATGATGTCTGATTTGTAATCTTTACTTTTACAGTGTTGAGAATGACCACTGCTAGTTGGTCGAAACGTTCACTTTTATCGATTTTATCAACCAATTAGTACAAAATTAGTACAAAATGAGTCTAAGCGTGGTGTCATTAGTCTTCCTATTTTTAATTAAGATCTCCAAGAATTGGAACTTTGACTTCTTTAATTCATTAACTATATTGATATACGAGGTTCAAGTAGTTATGTTCAAGTCTAAAGAACAATTAAATGGTTTGATCATTAGAAGCTGAATAAAGTATTGCCTATTTTCTACCCGTTACCTAAGATAGAAAATTGAAATGAAAGTCCTGACTTCATAGAGTCAGGACTTCAGGACTTCATAGAGTCAATCTTCTTTTCCCTGTCCTTTTTGTGGCAGTTAGTACTGTTTTTTCTATTTGGTTTGATGGCTTCGGTAGTTTCATCATATTCAGCTAAACTGTTTGAGCTTATAAACCTATGGTTTATTATTTTTAAAATTCTGACCACTTTATTTATCATAAAATCCTACCTGGTAAACATTTGAATATATGGAAAAGTGACAGCATTTGAAAATGAAACGTCACGAATGTATGGTAAATGGTAATATGTCGCTTTGTTTTGTACATAAATTGCGACTAATTATACGCCTAAAATGATACTTAATTGCATATATATTAACACCTAATAGCATTCCATATTGTAGCGCATTTATTAACATTTTCCATGTAACGTGCACCACAGGTGGTACATGGAGGTAATTTTCATATTGCTGTTGCAACCTCAATTTTCATAAATACTTAATCAAAGCTGAAAACAGGCACGATCCAGTTATGTTTGGTATTTTCAAAATAGTTTACTACAATTAACTTGAAATTTGAGTTTGGTGTTGAACTTGGATACCTAGTTACCGCAGTCAAAGTGTTAAATCCTTCGACTTTCTATTGAATGGCGGACCGAGTATGTTGGCTCAGTGGGAGGCGGTGTCCCTAGCATAGGACATTGATGAGAGCCTTCTATTATCAATTGTATGGCGGATCGAGACCATAGTGAACCAGACGGAGACAGTGTCACAAACAACCTCACACTACGACGCTCAGTCGAGCACTGCTTCGTCGCCTCGCTCTGAGGTGAACGAGGTTTTTGAACAAGCGCGGAAAACAAAACTCACCCAGCAACTGCAGTCCGTTGCTCTCAGAAGCATACGTCGCTGCTTTTTATGGCAATTGTTGCCCCGTGTAATAGGGCCTTAACCCTTTCGGTCCTGACGGCTACTCCAGTGCCAAGTTGGCTAGTGCTTCCAGTTTAGGGCATCTAACCTAGTTTTAAACTAATTTAACTAGTGAGGGAATATTTTGGAGTAATAACAAAATTAGGGAAATTACAAACATTCATTAAACTAGTTTTTAAACAATTCCAGAAATCTGCACGCGTAAATTACCATAGGTTACCATAGGCCCCTGTAATTACCATAGGACCCTGTAGCACGCGTAAGTTCATGCTACAGGACCCGAGCAACATATTCAATACCCTTTCCATTTAACTTGAGCAAGTTTTTTCTGAACTTTGTTGATTTTTGGTAAATTCGGGCAAAAACGTATGAATAATTTCTTCGTAAATACGAAAACTTTATTATCAACATCAAAAATTTCTGTCGCCAAGCATCGAGCTTCAAAGATTCAAAAAATTTTTATAATTAAAATAATGAAGAAGGCACTTACTTAATTAAGCTAAAAGCACCACACTAGGACAATTTCACTGACAATTCAGGGTAATGACAACTTTTTCCCCAGGAAGTTTTTACCCAAACAATTTGAATTATCGTACCGAAAGGGTTAAACTCAGCGACAACAACAACAACAACAAACTCTGGCATTTACGGAGGCTTTATTTCCAATTCAAGTTTGATACGTATCACCTTGTACATAGGATTTTCAAATGCCTTATAACTAACGCCAGGACGCCATGACGCTTTCCCCCGGTCAAGACCGGTACCCATTTCAGACACCTGGGTAGAGTGAGGTATTGTGCTTGGAATTTTTCCCCTATACCCAACAGAGAAAATCGCAACATCGACATTGATCTCCCCCGTGGTACAGTCGTGTTGTGGGAATGTTTTTTAGTTTCATAGACTAAGGGGACACTAAAGTTTCATGAATGCGCATATTAGAATCACTGCACATGCACACAAAATGATGATACCATTGCTCAATGATATCCACAGTTTTTACCTTCTAAACATCATCGTAATATATATATATATATATATATATATATATATATATATATATATATATATGTATATATAGGAAAATATATATAGAGGCGCATGAGTAACGCACTTTTTTAAAACATTAATAATAAATAAACTATGAAAGGTATAACGATGGGGATAATTGCAAACGATAGATAAACTCCAAAAGTTTATTTACATGTCGTATAGTGTCTACAGATACCCGGTGTATATTGCGGTGATAAATCTTTAAAATTTACCTTCAAAATGGTGCGCTACACGAAAGAGCAGCGAGCAAAAATTGTTGAACTCTACTTTTCATGTAATGGTTCAATTATTGCGGTGCAGAGAAGTTGCACGAACATTTTTAATGATGGAAGAAGTCCTGATAAAAATTACATAGAGCAATGGTCTCTAATTTCAAAGAAATCAGAGATGTTAAGTCCAGTAATGAACAGCTTCATTAAAAAAGTACGTTTATGTCTGACCAACAATGGTAATTATTTAAATGATATTATTTTCCATACTTAGTTGTAAAGTAAACTTTAGGAGTTTCTTTGTTTTTTGCAATTATCCCCATCGTTATACCTTTCATACTTTATTTATTATTAATGTTTTAACAGGGTGCGTTGCTTATGCGCCACCCATGACAGTACGACAATATTTGCATGCATCAACAGTGTTCAATAATATGACTTGCATTTAATTTTTTTACGTCTCTCTCAGGCAAGATTTCAATTTACAATGAAAATTTCAGAGGAAAATGGACCCAATTTCCGTCATTTCTTCGATAATAAACATGCGTTGTTAAAGAGTCAGCTGTGCCAGGTTTGCTGATCACACTATTCTCTCCTGCCTTCTTGCTGTTTATGCTTATTTGAAGGGTATACCAGACACGTAAGAAAATATTGAATTCTGCCCTGTCTGATGTTCTATGTAACAGTCTCCTGTTTCATATATTTAAAAAAGCTTTGTGATGATAAAAGGTATATATTTCTAGCAAGCACCTTGTACATTCTCGGTACAATTTGGCCTATTTTCAGTGCTGGGAATCATCGGTAAGATGTCATTGCGATATCAACCGAGATCATAGCATTTTAGAACTTAATTTTAGAATCGAAAGGAATTTGGATATTGTGACTGTCAGTATTTAAAACTGGAAAGGAAAAGATATATATAATTGTTTACTTTGTGCATACTCGAATTATAAATAAAAGTGCCTCCGCTCCGAAAAAGGAACTCTTTTTCTAGTATCCGTTCTTCGGTCACCAATCGGAGAACCTTAAAAAAGACTTTGTCATCCTTCTTTCGAAACAATTTCGCATATTTATTATAAATTAATAATAGTCATTCCGCATAAAATATGACAATATTTTAAATTATAAAGATAGAACTCCAAAGGATTTCATTTCATCTGTGATTCACAAATATAGTTGCGCACAGTGTGCGTTTGCGTACGTGGGCTCGACCAGTCGAGCCCTCAGTATTCGTGTTGCAGAGCACGCCGGCAGGAGCTTTAGAACTAATCAGTTACTTTCCACACCTTCCCACTCTTCAGTCCGCTCTCATGCAGAGAAGTGCAGCATTCCTGTTATATTAGGCGATTTTAGAGTGATTTTTCTCTGCATCAAACCAAATGAACCTCAGTATATTAGAATCTCTCCTCATTTTACATGAAAAACTGGTTTTAAATGATATGCAATCAGCTTTCCCTCTACAACTAACGTAATTTTAATTCTGAACATTTTATTTGGTCCATCAATGTGTTTTTTTGCTTTTCTTTTTCCATGATTGACGTAAATTTGACATATGACTAGTTTTTTTCTACTTGTTTTTAGGTTGATAATAACCCTACAGGTCGAAATGTTCCAGAAATTTTATTGATTGGCTTTCCTAAATAGATAATGATCTCATTCAAGACGTGTATCTTGACACTTGTATTATCAGAGATATAATCATATAATCGATATAATTTAACTCTGATTTATCGATAACGATATAATCAGAGTAAAACAATGTTGACATAGCGCTGATTTGGACATATCCTGCAAAAAGAGACAAATCTACGAGTCCAAAATTCGAAGAAACTAACTTTGACGTCCTTCAAAAACTATATGGCGGGAAACGATGTGTTGTGAAAAATAATTAAAATGTACAACTACACTGTCGTCTACTCACTGCAGAAACAAACGTTCTAACGCGAAGGTGCACATGCATACTATTATCTAAACCTTTATATTGCAACAAACATCAAATTCCACCGTGAGTCATCGTTTGGAAACAGTGGTCATCTAATGTTTACAAAGCTATAAATGTGTAGGGTGTATGACAGTTAACATGCGTCCTCACAGCCTGAGAGTAAACCAATAAGTCTCATTAACATGACGCAATGAGTAGTGGCGATAACAACTGTTATTTTCTCATACGTAACGACAGCGAACAAACATCCAAATTTGCAAAGGTAACGAAAATTATATCTTAACGCTCCAAATTCACTTATATTCACGGACACTAAATCCCAGATTATCTTGACATTTTTTGACATTTCCACTTGGAAATATTTCTTATAAACCCTGCCGAAAAATATCGTCACCAGTACTACAGAACAAAAAACACAAAACGTAAGAATTCTTTGCGTGTCGTAGGTCTGATCAATCTACAACCAGATCAACCAGTTATGGAGCCATCATACACTCGGACAGGTATTCAAATACAACTGTGGTGTCTGGAAAAAATCTAAATAAGTGGTTCTAAATTCATAGTGTTGTTTTTTATTCAGATTATATTTTTATGAGTACAATAAGTTAAATTATTTCAAAGAACCTCACGCATCAAAGTAATGGAGTCTATCTGGCAACATTCTCCCCATGCCGTTCCGTGAGCTCTGCTCGTCATAGCCGTGTTGTTTAAGGACCTGCCTCCGTGCGAGCATGGAGGGTTCGAATCCCAGCGCTGGGTGGCGATTTTTCCCGTTGGGTTTAGGGGAAAAATTCTAACACAATAACCCGCTCTTCCCAGGTGTCTGAAATGGGTCTCGGTCCTGACCGGGGGAATGCGTCATGGCGTCCTGGTGTTAGTTATAAGGCATTTGAAAATCCAATGTACAAGGTGATATGTATCAGGCTTGATTGGAAATAAAGCATCCGTAGAAGCCGATATTTTTTTTCTGAGCATTGTCCCATTCACCCGCAAGCCTAAGTACCGAGCAGGACCGTCCGTTCCCCTTGTCCCTACACGATCGTCTGGGTGAGCGTCTATTTTTGGTCTTTGAAAGTCTTCAATTGTGTAGTTAAAATAAATATCGTTTAAGATACAGTTAATAGATTGGGCAGAATATTGCTAAGAAATTCAATAGTTAGAGAAATCATGTATTTTGAGGCGGCGCTGAGTCGCCGGTTCTGTGTATAGGCTAAGCCGTACTTTGCCGTGCCTAGAAATCTCCACACTCGACAGTGCCGTAAGAGAATACATTAAAAGTTAAAAAAATGTTTCACTATAGTTTAAGGAAACTTATTTTGTAGATTTCCTTGACATACATATTCAAGATAAATGATTTCGTACGTGTTGTTAATCAGTAATTAGTCAAGTAAAAATTCTGTAGTTGATGGATTAGTTAAATTTTAACGTTCGTATTGTTAATTGAATCCAGTAAAACTTTGACCCACATTAGATTTACCTAAATATCAGAGTTAGAGCATTATCTGAATTATAATGAATAACCGATTACCTTGTGTCTCGTGTAGTAACCCGGCATAACGCTTCATTTGTCAGTAAATTGAGATCGTTAATTGAAGCTGGTTTCTTAAATGCATCTAGCACGATCGTCATTTCAGCTCTCAAAGTCTGATAACTTTCATCTCATTCCTTTTATTGTTTATCTTCTTAGTTCTTTAGAATGTAATTAATTTTTCATTAATCATTTGTTCATGTTCTCCTATATTATTTATTGTTGTATTGTTATTCCCGTTAAATGTTCTTAGGCCAGGTTTTAGTTACCCCTTTACCAACCGTCCTGCCTCTTGATGTTAAGCCTCATCACTGACTATTCTAAACCTACCCGAGGGCCAATACTCATGGGAAGGGTTTGAATACTCTGTAGCTGGTCTACTGAAAAAAATTTATACATTTTTAAATTCACGCAATCGACACATTTGTACTTCCAAATAACATCTTTTTGTCTGAAGTGTTATTTAAGCACAATTGTGTACAGTTCGTGGCGGTCTACATGTACCACATGTCATTGCAATGGGAATCTGCTGCATGCTCAGTATCATAGATATCATTGAAAGATATGAATAATCAGTACCCGCTCACTTTAGCTTATCATTCGAAACTTATTGCGTGAAAATTGAATCAACACTAATAATAACAAGCCAGTGTCTATTTAATTTATAAATAAATAAATTTACAAATTTGTGCTTAATTTTTGCTGTGTATTTATAATGGAAATTTGAAAGAACATCTTCAATTTGTTGATCCATCTCTTTTTCACGCTCTTATGATGCTAAATGATCGTATCTGTGACACCATACGAGTTTCACCGGATAACAGGTACATGAGTAATTTAATCGCGCTACTATTAGGATGGATATTTCTGTTTTTCATTAACATTTGGGAAATTTTTTCTGAAGAACACATCAGATCCCATCATTTTTGTTAGGTCGTGTACACTAGTCATCAAATAATGGGCCACGTCTCATCAATCCTTAAGTTATGATCGGAAAATTCCGTTCGGGGTGACAAAACGTATTATATTACTTTAGTTACCTTCAAATACTTGTTTTCTTATTTTGTCTTGTGTGTCATCAGGTTGTGCAATACGGTGTTTACATCATGCCATGGAAACCTACTTTTTCTTTTTGACTGGTTGAATTTTGTAAGGAATTAATTCCTCACTTTGAAATAAACGGTGGGGTTGGAAGTTTGGAAACTGTTGTGGAGAACTTGAGAGGTAATGAAGAAGATGTGTGTAATCAGATGCGTGTAAAAGACTTGCTCCATGTAGTGGTTAGGGTGGCTGCACACCTAAAGACTTGTAAGGCATGGTGTTGATGCTGCTTCAGCCGTTGAGTTCCGATTGAGGCGGGGGGAGGAAGGGGGGGGGCGGTGACAATAGGAAAGAAGAGAAAAAATTTAGAGTTGGGCACAGGGTGAGCCAGAGAGAAAAGGAAGGGGATAGTGGAAGAAGAAAAAGGCGCTTAACGCATAAATAGGTTATATTGTGCATCTTGTTCAATTTATACTGCTAATTAGTTAAAATAATAAGGGGAAAATTACCCGTCAGGGCTTTTTATGCTACAAGTGATTCGTCTCTTGAATTTTGCCACGTCTACTTTGCTCTATTGTATTTCTTTTACGGCGGGAAGGCGACAAAAGCCCTCGGCAAACGGAGTGAATTTAAATTTTGGCTGGGGGAAATTTACGCTCGTCTACAAATCGCTATATACATACACTATATACATGCCTATACATTTAAAATTTTTTTAACGTATATATGCATTTATATATACACTTTACACCCAAAGACACACACACACACACCCTCCCGACGTGCACCCATGCATTTTTTTTCCTTTAATTACACACATAGCCTACACACGATACACATGCACACACATATGTATATACATTCCTGCATACCTATACATCCACAAACATATATACACATACGTACACGATACACATGCATGCACATATATGCATATATACATTTCATTTTTATTATTTATTTACTCATTTTTTTTGTTATTTACTTATTTTCTTTTATTTTCTTTTTTTTTGTTTGTTTTGTTTTTTTTTTCCCATTTTTTTCACATTATCCTACAATAACCTACATTACATCCTAGCTATCTAAGCATACACACACATCTTATCTACACAGTGAGCATTACCTAAATTTTCGTTGTTCCATTACCAGACTATGATTTAGGCCTATCTAGTTCTTAATCTATATACAATCTAATATATACACATGTACATCACCTAGCGCCTCTAATTAAAGAATGAATTTTCACCTATACACTATCTTTTCACGTTTGTTATCTCTTCTCGTCCACTCATGAACACGCTATATAACACTAAATTACACTTTCGTTGGTACCTGATAATTTACAGGTCAAGTTATTTATTGTTCCCTACCTATTTACACTATCAATATGATATATAAACAGGGATTTAAGAACTTTTATGATCTTAGTTTGAGTAATGAAAAATTAATTGATAAAAGTTTGTATAAGAGCAGCTAAAATAAGATGAAATATCCGGGATTTCGGTTTCCCATCCCACCCATGGGGGAAAGACCGTCCTACCGCTCGCCAAAACCCCAGGAAACAAAAAAATAAAAAAAATATTAATGAAATTAATTTGGTCTTCCCCCACGCTCTCCTAAAAGGACTTGAAATTGTCTTATTAGGTGTGCCTGACAAGGTTGTTGGTTCATGTATATTTTGGAGGTGGAGGGGGGGCCATTGCAAGTAGTCTAGAGCTTTTAAATCGGGAATGTTGTTTGGGGATGAGCTCCGGAGGAAAACTTAGTTTTGTACACAGGTCAGGATCGAATTGCTGCATGTTGTGCTAGATCCTGTTTGCATGCTCGTGTAGCAGTATGTTAATGGGAGGGACATTTTGATGATTATGCAGGTTTTTGGATGGGATTGCTTCTATTAAACTTGTGCCGGTGATAAATCTAAGTGCTTTGCTCTGAACTTTTTGTTAATTGGATATTGCTGTTGCCGATCCTGTGTGTAAAGGTATGACTGGGTATATTAATGCTGATCGTACACAGGCCATATATAATTTCAGTTTGGTTTCTGTAGGGAGGTGAGTAAAACGGTAAATTTTTTCTAGATTTTTGTAGGCTATTGCTTGTCTAATAAAGGCTTGTGATGATATGCCATGTGTTGTTATATTCAAACCCAGGACTTTTTCTTTATTTGTCTATGGTATTGATTTGTCGTTTATGGTAACTTAAAATGTTTTCCTTCTATTTATGGGGATTATGGCAAATTTACTACTGTTGGTTAATATCTTCTATTTCCTTTCAAGCGTGTTTATTTGTTCTATTGCTCTTTTGGTGTTGGCTGTTGCGTATCTTGGTGAATATTTTCCGGCTGTTATCTGCGTGATGTCATCTGCAAAACATATGTAATCTGTTTTAGGCAGCGGTGGTGGTAAATCATGAGTATAAAAGCTGAAAAGTGTAAGGGATAGACATGCTTCTTGGGGTACACCTGTGCACAGTGTGAATCGCGGCCCTATGTAATTGGATATTCCTATTGAGGCTGTCCTGCTATTAAGGTAATTGTTCAGGGTCCGGAGAAATATATAGTGAAGACTTATTTGTGAAAGTTTGAAGATGATACCAGAGTGCCATACCTTGTGGAATACTTTTTTAACATCTCTTATGCAAATGTCTAGTGTGAATTTTTGTGCTAATTTGATGGAAATTGATTCGTGCAGGGGTGCATTCGTGCAGGATGCAAAGCCGTGTGTGTGCCTCTATTACATCTGAATCAGTGTTGTCTGCTATTGAAATGATTATGAATTGTAAGGAAATTTGTCAACCTATTATTTAAGATTTTATACAGTAGTTTGCCGTGTACATCCAGGCGAGAAATTGGTCTGTAATTTTGAACTGATAATGAGGATGTGTTTGGTTTTGGAGGAAAATCATTATGGCATGTTTTAGACTGTTCGGGAAGTAACCAGCTGGTATGGACATATTGAAAATAAAAGATAGAAAATGGATCATGTTTTTTGGTAAGTTTTTAATTTGTAAGGTGGTAATTTCTGTTGTCCCTGGTGCTTTCTGTTTGAACGGTCTCAGCGCTTGTAACAGTTCTTCAAATGTAATAGGGGGAAAATGTATAGGGTCCAGTCTGTTGATATTTCCAGTTCGGTATGGTTTGATTGTATTTGCTAAGTTGTTCATTTGTTCTTGTACTATTGCAATGTGTTCTCTGTTTAAGTGGGGTTCGTCCTGATCTGTAAATATTTCCTTCCAGTGTAATCTGAAAATAGGTTCTTTTTTCTTGAGGAGTACGTAACTGTTCTTTATTATGTTCTATGTATGGTATTTGTTGTTTAGTGTTGCCGCCCATCATCCTCTTGCAGAAGGACCAAAACATTTTCGGATCCTCCTGCAGTTTAAGGATATGAATTAAATCCTCCCAAGTTTGCTGATATTTACCTTTATATATTTCTTGTAATCTGATTTTTATTGTGTTCAAATGTCGGTTCAAATCTATAGATGGCCCATATCTGGAGATGTATTGGGTTGTCTGTCGGTATTGTGCTTGTAATGTCAAAGTTTCGTGAGTTGGTTTGATCCCCGGGATTATTCTATGAGTTATGAGTGGGACTGCTGAAATTGTGGTATCCTGTACGTGTTTGGTCCATGTGTCTAGGTACTTGTTTATTTCGTTTATAGTTGGATCCGGTTGTGAAGGGGGTGTGACAGGTGATAGTAACTGCTTGTATAGTTTCTAATTTGCTTTATGAAAGTGTCTTCGCGGTTTAATTGGAATTTGTTCGGATTGGCTGAGATGGTAGCGATTATTGGAATGTGATCTGATGGTGTGATGGGGCCGGGCTTCAAGAAAATATTATGAAATGCATGCTTGTTTTGTAGAACTACATCGGGTGAGGTGGTGCTATTGTGAGTTATTAGGGTTGGAAAAAAGGGTCCAATGTGTGTGCATTTTTGTTTTGATATTAGGTAGTAGAGATGGTTTCCTCTATTGTTCCTATGTGAGTATCCTGTTATGCTATGTGCTGCGTTTATGTCACCTAGAAAATAGGTTAGGTGCGGTCTATTGAAAAGCATGTGGAAGTCTATGAAATTCAGGTAGTCTGTTCTTGGGGGTGTATATGTAGTACCTATGGTGATTGGTCCCTGAAGCGTATCTATTGTTACTGCTATCATATCTGTGTGGAAATCATCGTGAAGTCTGTACGAAATGCTTTTCCTGAGTGCTATTGCAGTGCCTGCGTGATTTTCGTTTAGCTTATTTGAATAAAATGTATTGTAATTGAAGATCTTAAGGGGTTGGTTATTTATGAGGCAGTGACTATTGATAAGTATTATGTCTGGGTCTAGCGTGTTGTATATGTTGGATAGTGTGATTTTATTGGTATTCCAAGATTGCACGTTGTGTTGAATTATTGTTATTTTCTTCAGGTTCATTTTTGAGCAATTAATTTTTTTGGTTTTTTGGTGGCTGCTATTAGAGATTGGTGTCTTGGAAGATTTATGAAGTCCTCGAAAGGGATTATGTTTATTTTTGTTCTTGTGAATTGGACTCTGTTGCTCCTAATGTAGTCCAGTAAGGTTTGTGATCTCATGTCATGAACAGTGAATTTTAATCCTTTATCATTTTCTTTTCTGCTGAGTTCCTGGATGTACCATTCTGTCGGGGGATTTTCTGAGATTGGTGAATTGTCTATGAGGTTTCTGTATAGTTTTATATGAAAGTTGTGTTTGTTATCTAATACTATGCTTGAATTACCCAAATCATCACTTATCCTGCGTTTAGTTCTAGCCTCCGTGTCCATGGCCTCCTCCATATACTCCTGCTCACATTCCAGAGAGACATCCACCGTTTTTTCCTGTTCCGTTTCCGTCTCCTGTGGTGTTGTTTCTGATTTGTAGTAAAAATTGAAAATTGCGGCTGAGTCACGATCTTGGAAAGTGGTATCGATATTGAAATTCAGTTTTAAGGATTGTGAAGGAAGGTCGCCAAATTTCTGTGTTCTATTCAGTGCTGCTATGTGTGCTTCCAAGATGAGTGCTGTCAGTTTAATATGTGTTTGTGATGTTAGTGTGAGGGTGTGTTCTGGGGGGTTTGTTTGTAGTATTGCGTGCTTTGCAATTTCAGCATAGATGTTTTGAGTTTGTTGGTGATGCTCCTGTTTTTCATTTTCGATTTTTTGTTTGATTACATTTTTTCTATACGGGCAACTTGATGCTAATGTTCTGTGTGGTCCATTACAATTGAGGCATTGTTTAAGTGTGCTTGTGCATTGTTGGTAAGTATGTTCTTGTGAGGGGCATTCTGAGCAATATTGTGTTGTTTGGGTGCATTTGGATGTTGGGTGGTCTTCATATTTGTAGCACTTGTAACAGATGAGGATGTGTGTGTATTTTTCTTGTTCACATTGATAGGTTGTAATTTTGTTTGATACATATAAAACCCATCTCGGAGTATCCTCTGTGCAGTGGCGGTGTCAGAAGTTATAGTTTTGATTAGATGAGTATATTGCTTTGTTTTAACTATTTCTGTGACTGATAACCATGAATTTTGCTGTTGGATTTCTGCTTTGATTTCATCGGCAGGTCTTGCACCGATTTCATTATCAATTTGTCTATCAAAAATGGATCTTTTTGCTCTTAGGTCGGGGGGAATAACTGGAATTATATTCAATTTTTGGAATGCGTCGATTGCTTTACTGGAAGTTACTTTATCAACTGAAGTGACATCGTCTGTTACTGCATAGACACCTGTACTGGTGGAAGTCAGTCTAATGAGAGGAGCATTTAGGTCTTTGAAGGTTGTTTCAAAAATTTTTGTCTTGTCCAATGGTTTAGCTGAATCGATAAATTTAAGTTGTACTCTATATGTTGATGATTTTATTCTAGGTGCTGTACTGGTTGCAGCAATGTTGATTTTTGGTGGTATAAGCATCGTAGGCGGAAGGTTTCCAGGGTTAAGGGGGAAGGACCCCGGAGTTGTGTTCCTAGTTTTAGAAGCTGAACGAGGGTTTGAAGGAAGAGGGGCCCTCCCCAGTACCAGCTCCCCTCCCCCGATCAGGAGGGGGGGGGCATTACGGAAAAAGGCCTAGCCCTGCCCTACTATAATTACAATTGAGCTACTCAACATTATGATGTAATATATACAGCACACAGCTGTATAAATCGCCTACTGAAGGCACACTTAAGCAACGGTGCCCCTAATTCTGGTATTAATTACCGAAATAGACGAGATCTAGAAGATTATATCACTGTGAACTATACAATATCAATACATTAAACCCTACAATACTAGTACATTTGACTATACAATATTATTACGTTACACTATACGATACTAATATAATAGACTATACAGTACTAATACAATAGACTATACAATAATAATACAATGGACAATACAAATATCAATACATTAAACTATACAATGTGAGTGAATTTAAAACTATACAGTATTAAGACATTTGAATTCGACAAGAATGCACAAGATCACATTACTGAAAAAAACACAGAATGGGAAAGCAATACTTGGAAAAAATTCTCACCTCTGGCGCGGAGGGGTTGCTCCGGGGCCGGTGGTCAAAAACCACACTCCGTCTTCCGACTAAGCTTTCTCTTAAGCTTTCAAAACAGAAAGAGTAGAAAAAATAGGAGGCTGAAGAAAGTATTACTTTTATTCACTTTTATCGCACAAAGAGAGCCACTAACCTTCCACGGCGCATTCACGAGAGTCCGCTACGAGTGCACACGGCTCAACAACAAAATTGAAGGATTAGTTATAGGACCAAATGAGCTTCAACTTGGCTTTCCCATGATTTCCCACGCTATTCTATGGCTTTCCAATACTTTGCCAAGTCTCAACCGCTGATATACTATACAACCTAATCTAACCTACCAATACACGTGATATTCTATACAACCTAATGTAACCTACCAATACACGTGACATTCCGACTCCCAATCTGCTGGGTTAAGGCACTGAAAATTGTGGAGTTGATGAAGCTCGTATCACAGATACGCTCATCTCACACTGCAGGCTGGTGGGTGTGACACACGGACGGACGGACGCGGCTCCTTTTATAAAAGTGATAAGAAACGGAGTGACAGTCGTCACAGAAAGTGCCTTTCAAGGAACATTCACAAATAATAAAGGCTTGATCGGTTCGTTGTGATTATTTTGCTACGTACAAAGTTGTATACCATCGCAGACAACACAACGGTGCCTTACCAGCATCCTCCCCCACACAGCCACCTATCTTTGTGACTATAATTATTGTAACATCTGAGAACTCCCAGGAAGAAACTACACCAAGACACTCCCAGCTGATCAAGTTCAGCTGTGAAAATGTAGAGCAAATTACGGATGTGGATTGAATTTGATGATATTTACTAATTTGATTAACTGAAATTTTGAGTTATTTCTCATTACGAGTTCAGGGCTAGCTGGTCGCAGAGCGTAGAGCGAATGTGGTCGACTCGGCTTTGTTTTTATTGAGAAAAAATGAAAAGCTTCATCCTGCTACATCTGAAATGATGACTCTATTGCTCAGTGTACATAAAAAGAAATAAATAAGAAGAAAGAAAAAAATAAAAACATGGGATGATTAAATGTTAGTTTAGGTCTGCCTAACCACAGCAAAGGCGATCCTAAGAGAGGAAGGATAGAGGCAACATTTAGTGTTGAGTTGAACGGAACGCGGAAACTATGCACATGGTGTGACACCGGCCAGGATCACCTGTATGTGGAAGCAATTATATGAGAAAGGTTAAAAACCTAGATGTAATAAAAATAAAAAACGCAGTAGGAGCTAAAAACAGGACGGTGGGGAATGGGGTAACGATGGTTCGCTACAAAACTCATAATATTTTTTTTCAGCATAAGAAGGTTAGCATATTTCAAGCTCCAGCTCATATCGCAGGTACCAACAAGTTGACTACGTATTGGGACACATGTGCACCACTTTGGTACATTGTTCATTCTTGCACCGGTATAAATGAGCTGCATGCCAGGTTTGTCATCACTTTTTAAAATTGATATTAGCGTTCTTATGTGGTATGGGCTCATGCAATCATTTTCCACAGTTCGTTTGATATATAGTGTGTTGCTGTAGAAGTAAAGACAGTTCACTATTTTGCTTCTCACATCTTAACAACACCAACCCTGGCTGCCACACAATCCTGGCCGATATGCGTTTCTACCTTACGCCACTACATGGAGCATATCATTTATACGTATCTCATACCAAACACTTTCTACCTTAACTATCAAGCTCTCCTACAGGTTTCATCACTTAAGTGTATCTCAACTTATTAAGGACGAGATTCCTTTCAAAATTTTATATATAAGAGATTTAAGGCCCTTAACGTAGAATGATGAAAACGCCGTATTACACAACCTGATGACACACAAAACAAAATAAGAAAACAAGTTTTGAAGGTAAATAAAGTAAAATACTAAGTTTTGGCAGCTTGATATGAACTTTCCGAGAATAACTTGAGGATTGTTGAGACGTGGCTCATTATTTGATGACTAGTGTACACGACTTATCAAAAATGATGGGATCTGATATGTTCCATTGAAAAATCCCCCAGATGTTGATGAAAATCAAGTATATCCATTTTAATAGTAGCCTCGATTAAATTATTCATGAACATGTGACACTAAATTGCTCGTCGTGTCGTGAGACTAGCGAACTTGCCTCCGTCCAGGCAGACCCTGGTTCGAGTCCCGGCGCTGGTGGCGATTTTCTCTGTTGGGTATAGGGGAAAAATTCCAAGCACAATACCCCACTCTACCCAGGTGTCTGAAATGGGTACCGGTCTTGACCGGGGGAAAGCGTAATGGCGTCCTGGCGTTAATTATAAGGCATTTGAAAATCCAATGTATAAGGTGATATGTATCAGGCTTGAAATTGGAAATAAAGCATCCGTAGATGCCTTCATTATTATTATTATTATTAACTGTACACAATTGTGCTTAAATAACACTTCAGACAAAAAGATGTTGTTTGGAAGTACATATGTGTCGATTGCGTGAATTTAAATATGTATGTATAATAAAACGTGCTTAGTTTGTGATTTCAGTCGACCAGCTACAAAGTGTTCAAGGCCCCTACACGAGTATTGGCCTTAGGGTAGGTTTAGAATAGTCAGTGATGAGGTTTACCATGTTCTTTATTAGATGGAATGCCACGATGGAATCATTTTTTCCAATCATGATTTATAAATTATAGGCATGGTTGAAGAATTGATAAATTTCTTCTAGCAAGATACATCAATGACTATTTTGAGTGCAATAATCATATCACCATATCTGATTAAAAGCTGACCACATACCGTGGCTAATTACTTATTCACTATCTTCAGCTCAATAACATCGATTCTAATTCCAGAAATTAATCCATCTAAGCCCTACAATGAAACTGTAAAAAAATGGGATTAAATTTTACTTTAATGTTGTCAACGATTTTCATAATTTTGTTGCAAAGAATCAATAAAGGAACACATATAAGAATGTTTTACATGAATGACATTCTGCTACCCCTCACGACCCAACCTCTTTACGCTTGTAATAGGGGGTTAGCTTCCGTTTCTATTGCAAAAACAATGACTGCTTTTGTGCAAAAAAAGGCCATTCAGGAGCGCCTTTTGTAAAACTTCAGTCTTAAATAACTCAAAACCTAAGCATTTGCAAGCACATTGTCATTCATGTAAAACGTCTAAAATTGACTACAGTATCTATCTATAGCAACAAAATTATGAAAATCGTTGACATCATTAAAGTAAAATTTGACCAAAATTGGGCTAGCATTTCATTACCAATCTTCTTAACACATTTACATCGTTAGAAATTCATAACCTGTAATTTAAACCAATTCAGTCATCAATCAACATGAATAACACTATTTCTCCCGAGACCGATCGAGAAATTCAAAACGTCGTGCATCCTACAACATAAAACGAGTGAATGTCCTCGAACTTGAACGCCATGGTCACATAGACGCTGGAATGAGCCACCACTAATCAAACAATCATCGCACGAGCCTGTTTTTTGACTGATATACCAAGCAAACACGTTCCACGCTCAAAGGACACATCCTCTCTATCACTGAAATGAAATCAGAACATTCAACAGGTCTCAGAACGGATGACTCTCTTGTCATCACCGTCAAACGAATAAAGGAAAATGTTCCGCTTTCTTTTCACCCAACTACCCTGGGAAAACATACCATGGCTGGGAAAAATCGAGGAGATGCAGTGTTTTACTGCTATGCGTAATTTAACGTAATATCTTATTATAAAACAATATACAATATGTACACAAATACAATTGACTTTCGTTATACACCAAACACATCACTGGGATTTTGAATGAAACTATGAAACTAAGAATTGGACTGCATTTTTTAGTAAAAACTATATAAGAAATAGATGATTCGGGATAGATTACATATGAACACATGACCTCTCTCAACGACAGGCTCATGGATACTAAATAATCATGCATACACAATGGCGGGTCTGTGTGCTGCGGTTGTCACTCATGAAGTCGTGAGGAACACGAGTGAGCTATTGGATAATGAAACCATAATACAGCGTCCAAACCGAGTGTATTATGAAACATTCAAACTAACAAATAGTGCATATCTAATTGTGCTCCTACGTTACATTTTCACTTCATGTTGATTGCCCTCGTAATTTTAATCATTCTGCATGCCCATTTTCCTTATGCCTTTGCATTGACATGTTCCATTTTAAGAGCATAAGGTGTACCTGCTTTGTTAGATGAGAAAAAATTTTAAACTGAGGAAATCATATTGATTAAAAAATTTGTTGTATTTTATGTCAGATGATGCATGGTTTAGAATACCAAGCCTCATGCTTGACTAACACCCTTTTATATCGTCCCTGAACTCACATAAAATATATATTATCACCGCTGATTATAATTTATCAGATTTAACAGCGTTAATTCATCGAATTTTCTATTTTCAAGAACCTTCATATCAAGTTGTTCTGATTCACATACAACCCAATTTACATTCGTTCGAAATAATGTCCTTGAGGAAAATCAAAGGATGCTACGAGACAGAATGGACACTCCCCAAAGCTGTGGGCGAAAAGCAAAATTATTTTAAATCTGAATGCTCTAGCATTCCTTTGAATTTTGAAAGAATGGGATAATAAAGGGATGTTCTATTAATAACTCTCACTCCTCCATCTTTGAGATGGATTTAAACTATTTCTTCAGTACCTAATGAATAGCTAAGTGATCGACCAACTGAAGATAATAACATATATCAAGCGCTATTTCTGTATAGTTTTCATTCTAGCAAGTACTTCATTTTCTTTGGAAGAAAGACCACGTCTAATTTGAGAGCACAATTCTGCTGAAAAGTGTGAGTTAATTTATTGAGCCAACAAGCTCGAGTCTCTATCAAAAGTGTTATATTCTTGATGACTCACTTTGAGTACCATTTAGTAAACCGGCATTTATGTCTTGTAATTTTTTATTAACACCTTCACCTCTTTTTGCGGTTGTTAACGGTTGGTTTAGCTAGGTTGTAAGTAGCAGAATTGGGAAATCAACTTAATAACGTGAATACATTTTTATCTTTCCTAAGAAATATGAAAAATACGACTGTATTTTTACGAGGAAATACGAGGGGTATTCAAGAAATACGAGGAAATTCTCCATTTTTTATTGATTTGTACGTAAAATAGATTTATTTCTCAACATAATCTCCGTCACGGTCGATTTACTTCTCCAGGCAGTGTTTCCATCCATTTAATAAACCATTTTTGAAAAGTTCGCAGCCTGATTTCTAAGCCAGGTTAGTGATATTGAAACGAACTCCTTTCAGATGTTCTTTGAGTTTTCAGAAAAGGAAAAAATAAGATTGGACTAGATCTGGGCTACAGGGTCGATGTGGCAGCAATTCCATTCGAATTTCTATCATAATTTCCTAATTGTCACCCGTGCAGAATGCGCTGGGGCATTGTGATGATGGAAGAGGATTCCACGGTAAAGCTTTCCTGGGCGCCTTTTAGCTAATTCTGCTCTCGATGTTCGTATAACTTCTACATAATACGATCCTGTGACAGTTTTTCGAATTTCTAAAATATCGACTAGCACAACCCCTTCCGAGTCGCAGAAAACAGTACCCATCACCTTGTTGGCGGACCTCTCAGACTTGAATTTGATTGGACCAGCTGACTCAAGCGGAATCTATTGTCTGGACTGCTGTTTTGTTTCAGGATCATACTGGTGAATCCATATTTTATCCCAGTAATGATTCGACGGAAAAAGACGTCTCCATTTGCTTCAATTTTGGTCAAAATCGTTCTTGCCAGTTAACATCTGAGGTTTAGCTGATTTGTGCGCAATACTTTTACAACCCATCGGGCCGAAAGCTTGCTCAGACCTAAATCCTCATGTAGAATTGAATGAGCTGAACCAACTGATAGGCTGAACCAACTGATGAGCTGAACCAACGGATAGTTTGAACTATCTCACCAACTGACAATCTTCAATCTTCTTAGACTAAGCTCCCAATAGAATCATCATTTTCAACATTTTTTGAAGTTGCTGGTCTTCCACGACCTTCATCGTCTTCAGCAGCTTCTTTACCATCGATAAAGCTTTTCATCCATTTTGTAAACGCAAGTTTTCTTCGGAGTATGGTTCCCATAAACTGTCGTCAAAGCTTGAATGATCCCATTCCTTTCCAACCAAGTTTCACTATAAACTTGATGTTGATTCTTATCTCAAAATTTTTTTGAACCATGGGTGATAATTCACTTGTTTTCAACTAACATCTACTGCAAGCGACCAGTGTATAGTCTAGTTCAGACTCTTTCTCCCTGACATGGTTTAACAGGTTTCAACTTGCTAGTTCTAGTGTATCTTAAGAATTCCACGTATTTTTGAAGGCCCCTCGTAACATTTTCCCTCGAAAGGATCAGTTATTGTTTGAAAAAGGTCGTGAAATAAATGAACTCTCATTCATCGAGATCGGTACCTGAATGAGCTATTCACCTAGTGGTACACGTAAGTCTAAAATGGAGGAAACGTCTTACCTGGGGTGAATATTTCATACCTTGGAATGAACTGAACATAAATGTTCATGAGTACCAAAAAATGCACTAACTCGACCTTTTCCCTTATTCATCACATTTACTAAGGAGGTAACATATACTGGGGAAGTATTTGCTATACATTTAGTTGTTACGACTCATGATTTGAACATTTTCTTGAAAATGCGAGATTTTGACGAACGAAACTGAAGACTCGCCGCCGCAACTCCATTGTATTACTGGCTGTGACATTACACTCACTCGACCAGTTTAGTTGTTTACGTTGTGAATCACAACTACGATTTCAAAATATTAGGCGTTTCCATTCTTTCGTTCAACCCTCGTACATATAAGTATTTATATACATAAATGAATGTAGCTCTCTACTTTCAGGAATAGCAACCGCAATTCCTACAGCTAGTGAAATTTCAGCGACTTAAAATCCGTTCAATTTTATTCACACTGAATACTTTCCAAGTAAAATAGTGAGGGAATACTTCACTTTCAAAATTTTTCCACAGAATTAGCGAATAAGTTTGAGCAAAAATTCTCTGAGAGAAATGAGCTTCACAGCGCTCAGAGTTTATTCTAAAGAATTTAGCCTTTATGGGAGCCCGCACGAAAAAGAAAATTGTTGGAAAATGATAAATTTTTTCTTATTAAAAATCCATATCACTTCTTCATGAATGAAAGAAAAATTTTTTTGAGCTTCAGGAGGGGGCAATTCCTGATGTCTTGTTACCCACCTTTGTTACGCACCTCATGGGAAGGAATTGAGATCTATTTTTTGAGGGTTTGCTTTCATCAAAGGTCACTCCCAGGATAGAAACAGCAATAAAGTACACATCAAGGTAAAATTTTAGGTTATTTCACATTCTTATTTCAAAGTTAGCGTTCTGCACTGCTGTATGAGCATTTACTGTCATGCTGTCATACCAGTAAAACCATTCAGAAACGATATATATTTACAAACATAACCTATTACCGCCGCCAGTTTCGACACTGAGGAAATATTCTCCCTCAATAAAATGATGATGAGTCTCCAGAAATTCATTGTACATCGCATTCCATTGATAATACCACATCTTCCTATTATATTGCAGAAATTGTGAAGCTTTTGCTGTAAAACATATTATTTCAGAATAGTGTTGAAAGACATTTTTTGCAAAGAAACAGTTCTTGTGCATTTATGAGCAGCTTTCATCTAAATTGAAACAGTCGTGTGTAATTACTGATTCAATTCCTTGGAACTCCCTTCAAGAATGTTCCCAAGACTTGGTAAAAATATAAAGTGTTACATCAATTTTTCCCTTCCGGCCAACATGGTTTTGAAGCTGCACACCCACGAGTTCGCCGTTTCCTAATACAGCTCTTTTGACTCCGCTATGATGGCATCAAATAGGGGTAAATAAAAAATTGTGAAGCATTTTCGTATATTTCCGGTAGACTTAGGGCAAAAATCTCTTAAGAGGAGCACTTTTACCACAATCTAATGAGTAGAAGTCGTTACGTATTTTTAGTTCCACAAGGTCAAAATTTATAGCCTTGCTAAACAGAAGTTCTCTGCATTTGATTCTTCTGATCTCTTTTTCGGTAGTGGTAACAGAAATTTTTTTCAGTTTCTTTGGTGGCCACCTGGTAATACGATAGAGAAATGGCGCGTATACAATGGGAGCATGAATATCCAAGACCTGAAAATTTTCCAGCTCATTCAAATAATAAGTCATCAAAAATTGGTGTAACTCCGAAATATCGCGTAGACAAAGCGATTGTAGATTCGTAAATTCATGCATCTGAGGTACATTATGGGAATGAAGATTTGATGGAGCGCTTGTGTTCAATTCCGCGGTTGGAATTTGATTTTTGAGTTTTGTAATTTCTAAATGTTTTATTTGCGGGCAATTTCGTGCAACAATGGACATAGCCTCACTAAAGTAACAATTTCGACCGCCAGCAATGGTGAGATGAGTGAGGTTGCTGCACTGAGTCACAATTTTACGCATAAATAGGGAATTCGCTGCGTCACATTTCAGCCTCCTGATGTATGAACTTTTTTCCTTAACGGCCTCAACATACTCATCGCATTTGTTTTCGTCAAAACCCTCGAAGTAAACACTTTTCCAGAGGATTGGGTGGTCACCTAGTCGTCTGAACCGTTCATGAGCTTTTTGCACGTCCAATAGTTGTGTAGTGGACATTCGAGAGAAAATTTCGTACATAACATCGTCTGGCAGGAAACAATGAGAAACGCAGCTCTCGCAATCATACTTTCCAGTTGAGACGCTCGGGCTGAGAGGTGTCAGAGGCATCTGGAAAAGAAAAATTACCATTACTGCACGTACGTGGCCATAGCTAACTGTGCAAATCGTGATATGGGAAAAATTGTAGAATCATAGATCTATTCACTCTAATGGCTATACTAAATTTAAACACAAATTTTTTAGTATCATATTTATTATATAAGAATCCCATAAGGAATTTTGGGACGTATGACGTATGATTGTGACGTGTTTAATGATATTATCCCAACTGTCCGCAATAGGAGACCAATGTCGAGTACCTGGTAAATACAATTTTTTTCATTTTATTGTATGACATCGAATACACCGTCATTGAAATGCAATCTTAAAAATTCAGCAACGGCTTAATTCAACGATAAACGTTTTTTATGTTTACGAAAGTGATGTAAGGATATTTATTAATATTCCATTTCTTTCACGAGCCTCTTGAGTTACCTAATTTCTTCAATAGATATTGAGATCACTGGACACATAGACAACACATGCACCGAGATCAGTAATGAGGTGTGAATTCAATTGAAAGGAAAACATACAGCAACAACACCGATGTTCACATGACGCGTTCAACGCAGCTTTAATACCACGTCACTCTCATGCATTCACTCATTTTTAATCAGTGAAAAAACACTTGCGATAAAACTCAGAAATGCAGTATTAAAGTTGTTCATGAGTTCATGGTAAATAGTGCTATTGAATGCATTGTGGAGTAACATCAGTCACAAGCGTTAGTTATTCGCGATTATTTTCAAATTTCTCTATCATGAAGAATGTACCTCGTTCTTCACGCGTTGAGAGACGGAGAAAATTGCTCATCATATTTCTAGGAACACTCAATCTTAAATTTTTTGTCCCTCTTTCTATTTATAAAATAACATTACGATGTAACAAAATGGCTATAAATACAAGTTTTATCTCATGGCTGGAAGTACAATTTCTATATTGTCTATATTATTTCTATATTGTCACGCTGTTAAAATCGTGAATCTAATTCAATAGTTGAATCAGAAATGATGAAAACTATCATCTATTCTGTATTTCTATTTCTAATCATTTTTGTTTTGATCCTAGTTGTAGCCTTGAATGAAAACTTTTATTTGTATTAAAAAATATCACATCATCTCAAAAAGCGAATATTGAAATAGAAGAAGCATTACATATTCACAAAGTTAAACCGGCCCTCAACACAGATGCTAATACTTTTTTGCTCTAAAACTATTGAATAAAATGCAGCTTAGAAGTTTGGAACATCCGCTCGATCTTCCATTTCACTTCTTTCTCTGGGCCATGAACATGTATGGAGTAGTTGTGTGATATTAACCAGTCTTCTGGATTTCTGGTGATCAATATTTCTGTTGTAGAAATTATTCCCACCAATGGAGTCATCTTGTGATGGGATTTCCAGTATTTTTATTGCGTCTGATTTTGCTTACGTATTGAATTTTCATTTTAACAGTGTGATCGTAAAAATTTGTTTAGTATTTCCAGCATGAAAATGAAGCTCGCAACATCGAAACGTTGCTTCTAAAAATAGCCTAGAGATATGGAATTTTTCAGATGGAGTGTTTCAGAGAATATAAAAGATTTTCTCTGTGTTATTCGCTAATTCTTTTTTCAAATCCTTAATAGAAATATTTGTAGTGATAGATTGCAAAATACATTTTATTTCTTTGATTTTAGTGTACTTTTGCGGATTAGGGAGAGGTAGCCTAACTTCCAATTCATGGAAACACGAAATAAAATGAGCAAAATTGATAAAATCTTTGTTTCAGAAGACTGTAGCAATTTACATCGCTCGTGAGTGATGAAGGAATAATTTTGATGTCAAAATTATGAAATACAGAAATTTGATGCAATGAAATTAACCCAAGCGTTGACGAACCAGGCGGGCAATCACCCAAATAAGCGAGAGGTTGTGACGATCACACAACCACGCGAGAAGTTATGACGATCACACAACAACGCGAGAGGTTATGACGATCACACAACCACACGAGAGGTTATGACGATCACACAACCACGCGAGAGGTTATGACGATCACACAACCACGCGAGAGGTTATGACGATCACACAACCACGCGAGAGGTTATGACGATCACACAACCACGCGAGAAGTTATGACGATCACACAACAACGCGAGAGCTTATGACGATCACACAACCACACGAGAGGTTATGACGATCACACAACCACGCGAGAGGTTATGACGATCACACAACCACGCGAGAGGTTATGACGATCACACAACCACGCGAGAGGTTATGACGATCACACAACCACGCGAGACGTTATGACGATCACACAACCACGCGAGAGGTTATGACGATCACACAACCACGCGAGAGATTATGACGATCACACAACCACGCAAGAGGTTATGACGATCACACAACCACGCGAGAGGTTATGACGATCACACAACCACGCGAGAGGTTATGACGATCACACAACCACGCGAGAGGTTATGACGATCACACAACCACGCGAGACGTTACGACGATCACACGAGAGTACGAAAGCCTTTATCGATCTTTTACCTCGCTTAGGTTAGGAAGTCGAACGGAATCGACAAAAATGTTTGCCATTGCCTATACTGTGGGTGCTCACACTCTACACCTCATTGTTCATACATAAGTCATACTCTCTCTGTTCCGAAATTGTTGTACTTAATCAATTTTCAGGTTGTTCGTGACAACATGTGATTTTTTTTAAATTCGTAGCTTCAGCTGTAAAACTTCCGTTATATTTTGAATAAACTTTCCTTCCTTGTGAAAACAACTTGGAATACACACTGAATAATGTTTCTGCTGTTATGAAATGGATATCCATTTTCTTAGATTCATTAGTCTTTTACAAAATGAAGTTTACTATAAGCGAAAAATTTCACTATTTTCCACTCATGTTAACTTGAACTAAATTAGTTTTGAACAGAATATTTTAAATCATAGTGTAATAAAAGAGCACCCCGAATTTCATAGTTCTTGCGAGCCAAACAGTGACCCTGAAGCTAAAATAAGCTCAAAACCTTTTAGTGGCAGTTGCAGTGAACTGCCCCTGAGAAGGAACAAAACATGTATGTTTTATTTCTTCCGATGAGAATATGGCAACGATATAACCATATGTATCAGTATTCTGCGTTATGAATTAAACTATTACAACGGCACCGAACTATTCTCATTGTGTACTCCGATGAAAAGAAAAAACAGACACTTGCACCAGTGTACAAGGGAACTGGCACCGTGTTGAACAAACTATAATGATGAGTTGAGACCGTTGAAATGAACATATTTTACTGGATAAAAGTGTGTGTGAAATAGCTGGGTTAAAGAGTTACAAGGACTTGGAATCCAAAACGTATGGAACAAAAGTTCAACATTGATCGCGTCCAGTAATCACTGCACCGGTGTTTGAACGCTCGCATTGCGACAGATGGGTATCATGCTGAACAAGAACATTTCATTTCACTGGCGCTATTCAAGTACGAATTTTTCTCCCCTACGTTTCAAATTTCCAGTTATCGTAATTCTTTCAGGACACATTTTCGACAAAATGAATTTTGAGTAAAAAGTAAATGTGAGTAAATGACTCACTATAAGCAAATGAATTGCATAGCATATTCTCATTGCCCTTAATTATACTACCAAATGCGTCTAGTTGTATTAGTACATGCCAGTAATTCGGTCTAGAGTATTTTGTCTACATATGTGAGACGATGCTCGTACCAGCATCTCGCTTTCCTTATTTTCGTCATTTGAAACACAGTTCAAACTCCAATAAAAAACTTGAGTTTATATAGTGCTTTTATGATCTTGTTAGCTTTAGATTCATAAACTCCCGAAACGAATGTTTTTCATTTACACCAAAGTCCGTTTTGAATTTGGCAGATAAGAAGCAGCTAGAAGATCTGCCGAACAGAAGATGATAGTCGGCGAGTTTCAAAGTGAGTTTCACAGTGCGCCTATCAAGGAACATTATAATACGTTAATTCAATTGAGTGAAGTAGTTTGTGCTGAAAATTTGAGTATGAGAGGAATATTATTAATTCGTTAGGAGTTTTGATAATGAATGTAAAATAACGAAAAATTGTTATTATCACTAGATGTGCGCAAATAATCTATTTTCTTTTATTTTAGTAACAAACAATATATCGAATAAAACATGGTCCTGTAAAATCTAATATATCACATTTCATCAGGACTAAGTTTTCCTTTGGCTGCATTGAACTGATTTTTATATTTGAATCCACTTTTCCAAATACTCCCTGCAATGGCGCGACAGCGAGAAAATCTTTCGTAAAAGCTCTCATGGCACGCTCCAGTGAGCTCGCATCTCTAGGATCATACGTCAAGGACGAAAATAACAGGCTCTTTCATCTAGTTGTTAATTCAATGCGGCAGAAACTTGTCCGTTTCCAGGACACTTTTAATCAACTATAAAAATTAGGGCAAATACAAATGGAAACCGTGAAGCGAACTTCCGATATACTGTATGTACGAAGTTAGTACTAACATTTCACGATATTTTCTATACTCTTCTAGTTCTTCACGTATAGGAATACGAATAAAATTGCCTACCATTTACACTTGAACACTGTCAATCATCAAAAATTTAAACGATATTCAGTTGTCAAACAGCGATTTCTAGATTTACCTAACTTCATCCTCCGGCGAAAATATGTGGATAAATTTTACTGTCACATTATTGAAAGTGTAAATCCAAGTCATAAGCTTCATAAAATAGAATCAATACCTTGAAAATCCCAGCACAAGATAACTACATAGATCAAATATAGCCACAGGAATATGGGACACAAGAGATGAGGGCGAACTGAACGATTCAGCAGATGTTCCAAACTTCTAAGCTGCAGCCCTATTGAATAATTTCAGAGAGGAAAAATCACTTTTGTTTTCCTGTGAGGGCATCTTAAAGATTTATTATGCTTTTATTCTATGAATATGCTATATTTATGAACATGATAAAAAAATTGTCCATGAATTTCGGTCTTCATTCGAAGGCTAGCAATTATGATCAATTCTGAGATGATTAAAACGTGAACCTTGATATTTGACTAGATGATCCTGAAACAAAGATCAACTGCGCACAAATATCGATGCTCTATTTTCTATCATTTAGGTGTTTGAAGCTCGGGAATGCAGATTAATATTCACGCTCAATCCTTTATATATTATTGGTGCATAAGACATACTCAAGTAATAGAAGGGTTATATATCCGAAACTGACAACCTGCTCTGAAAAAAAGTACAAATTATTTTTTCCTTCAAAATCTATGAGTATAGACTACAGCACAGAAGACTGAAAAACCCTTTTGATCGTCTATTTCGTTTTGCGATATGATCTTGGGTTGGACGACAGCCTTCTAAGCGGTCAGCAGTCGTAACGAAAGTGCAACTAAATTAGACAACCAACAGAAAATGAAGTTATTTAACGATTCACATCCATCGCACACGCCGTTCGCTACGAACGTTTCATGGTGAGAGGTTCATTACGCTGGCTGCTCACGTGCAGCCGTAGTGCACGCACCAACGCTGGGCACATTATCTATCAACTAATGCGTGTTACTACGAATATATTTCTGAATACTTCAAACAAACAATAGAAAATAAAATATTCACTCACTTCATCATGAAGCTGCGCGGCCATTTTACATGCACGTAGACGGAACGACCGGTGAACTTCAAACCAGGGAAGGATTCAACTGTGAGAAACGGTCATATTTAGATTATTAGATTAGAATGTTCACTCTGAAAAGAAAGAATTTATTCATAGTGCCTCTCATACGGAGGCATTTAAATTTCAAAATATTTATGGCAATTGTTCTGCCATCTGTAGTATATTATGACAATTGTTGTGCCATCTGTAGTATATTATGGCAATTGTTTTGCCATCTGTAGGATATTATGGCAATTGTTGTGCCATCTGTAGTATATTATGGCAATTGTTGTGCCATCTGTAGTATATTCGAATAATTCAAATACTTTCAAAAAAGCTTCACACTTCTTTTTCGTTATCTACATTTTTCCAAAACTTTCTCAACCAAACCTATTGCAATTTTGATTTCAAAAAATAAAAAATTTCCTTAAATCTCAGCGTCTGCTGTATATTATTAAACACCTTCAAACGTTCTTCGAATGCTTTCTAGTTCTCGTTTTAACGTTTTTAATTTCTATTTGACTTCCTAATCCCATTTCAATTGCCTTCCTAACTTTTACAATTACATCTCAGATATCTGATGTTTTTTAAAATGGTAAACTTCTGCTAAATATTTTTCTGCATTGTTAAAACACATTCAACCCTATTTAAATACTACTCAAGACTTTTTAAAGCTTTTGAACCCTCGGTTAGCTGTATTCACACCTTCCTCGAACACTCATTAAAAGAACATCAATATACATTCAACACTCGTATATACCAAAATATTTATTCGTACTTCGTAGACTATTCAGCTCACATTGTTTTTCGACAATTTTTTTTCGAAGGCTTATCCTAACTTTGTGTTATTTTAATACAAACCTGAAGGAAAACAGGAAACAGCATGAATGTTCTAATAAATTATACACAAATTGGTGGAAAAAATTCGGATTTTTCTCATTGAATGTTAGTGAAATGAATGTTGTCTCTGCACCTTCAGATAAAAATGTAAAAACTACGCTAGAATGTTCTTATAAACATTTAGCACTACTCACAATTTGTACGTGGAGCTAATTGCTCGTTGATCTTGTGAATTTTTGGGTGAAAAATGTAAGATTCAAAGAATCATTTCAAGTCATTGCCTGAAACCGTAATAAAGCACGAACAATTTCAGATAATTAGGCTTCAAGAAGGAAATGAATATAATCAACTTTATTTACTTTCAAAATATTGGTTTTAAAATTTGAAAGAACTACACTATCCCACTAACCTAATAATGGGAATATTCAGGTTTAACATAGTTAAATATTTTTCCTCAAATCTACTCGAGCCATCGAACGCTGAATACCAGAGTGGCGCACAAACACCAGATTTAGATGATGACAATTGGGACTGGTCCTAGATCGAACGCAAATACGTTTAGTTCTTCTACGTGGTGCAGCTCCTGGCAAATGCTGGACCTCCAATGAATTAGAAAGTAATTCCCCGAGTTACGCAAACTATCTTCGAGTATAAATGAAGAAAAAACACAGCTAAGGTTTTAACAAGGGTTATAACTCGTGCTCTGAACACAAAAATGCACTTGCTCACCGCTGCTATGTAGCGCACAGCCACTCTCGTTGAAGTGATTTCACTGACTGGCGGTTGACCGCTGAGCACCGCGCTATGTAGGCCTGGAGAGCTCGTGGAGCGTCTCCAGTGTTGCCAAAAACCACCATACAAGTCTGTAGAAGTCCCTGAGTGAGATTCTTATTTTGGATATCAAAAATCTCTACTCGATTTTGCTTGTAGAGATGCTCATGATAACTTACCTAATAACGGAAAAAATCTTTACAAGCGTTTTCCGAAGCTCTTTGTATGTTTCAACTTTTTTGCGGCAATGCAGCTTAGTTCAGACATTCTTTGAAATACATATTTTCAAACGATATGTTGAATTTTACGGTAAAAGAATGAAGGTTAATTTTTAAAACCCATTTGAGTTCATCATTCATCAGGTAGGACTTTTCAGTATCGAATTTTATATTCTTTTGAATGCAAACTGTGTGCCAATGTATGTTTTTTGAGCGAGTACATGTAAGTTAGCCCACGATTTCCTGCCGTTTACTGTTGAATACAAATGTACACAAATATTCTGAAGACACAGTAAAGTGTTGTATTGCAGCGAGCAGACAGGATTGCCTCGAGCATTCTACGATTCTCATACGATTTCAATTTATGATATCGCTTGTTAATTTGGTGAGGAATTGAATTATTGTACCACACTTAAGAACATTCTCTGACTGCACGGGGATAAATTGTATCTTAATCACCATGTAGGTTTCAATCGTATTCCTTACTAATTAATTCAGTTCCTTGTTATATTGCTCTATTGTTAATAATTATTATTGTTTCTTGGCTATATTGCCCGCCGTGGCAGAGTGGTTAAAGGCCTCGCCTTTCCGTGAGGGTGTTGAAGGGTTCGAATCCCAGCTCTGCGCGGCGATTTCCCCGTTGGGTATAAGAAAAAACTCAAGCACAATACCCCACTCTACCCAAGTGTCGGAAATGGGTACCGGCTTTACGAAGGAAACCGTCATGGTGTCCTAGTGGTAGTTATAAGGCATTTGAAAAACCAATATACAAGATGAAACGCATCAGACTTGAGTGAAAATAAAGCATCCTTTGATGCCGATGTTTGTTTTCCGAATTCGAGAAAACGTCTGGGCTGCTGGAGTGTGAGGATTTGATTGATCACCCATAACACTACTTAGACATTTTTAAAACAGTATTATGCATAAGAAATACTAAACAATTTCGGTGCAGCAAAGTTTGACAGAATAAGAAAAAAACGCTTTACCACAGCCCGAGTTCGGTCAATAACAAATAATGATCGATGTTGGAGAAGCAATTCTAAATCTTCCCCAAGTCACCACATACTAAGCCAACATGAGAGAAAAAATCTCAACTCGAATGTTAGTTTCCTCATGATCTATTTTAATAGTATATATAAAGAATTTATTATAAAAAAAAAATTGGCGATTAAGCAGTGAACAAATTTTAGGAGGTTCGGGAGATCATAAGAGCTTTTATTCAATGAATCAAAAGATTTGTTGGGAAAAACATTCTTATTAAAATTTTAGAGCATTTTCTCGTAGCCAAATATATTCAATACCGGGATTGGTGCCTAAATCGCACTCGATATTTCTCAGATCCACTAAGCACTTTTTATAAGCGAGTATATAGCCTCAGCTTGCTGGACTGTATTTATTGCATACATTAACTACACACGGTCAACAATACGCTCTGACTCTTTCTCATGATCTCGGAGTCTAACAATTAAAAATTTGTGAAGGAATCAAATACATACGTAATAGCAATAGTTTTATTGAGTTTGTATGTATAGCAGATTTAAAGCTAAATGCAAAGTTTTGTTTACTAGTCGCAATTTTCACGGAAGTCGAGATGGCACGATTTCTATAAGAGTCTCGTTTTTAATATGGAACATTTTCTTCTATATTTTACGGTGGCATTTGTAATCACTATCGTTAAAGAGCTTATTTTATAGCCATCTTATCTAACGTAAATATATAAACTTTTACAATGATATAAATTTATGGTTGCTCAAAATACAATGTTTGAGAATAAAAGTAAATAGTTCCTAAAGCCCAAGGCTTGGTTTACATTTACTTTAATTTAGAGAATGAATGATATTTTCTAATATAGAAACTGATGACGCCCAAAGAGATAACTACAAGTCTATTTTGAGGCACAGCCAATGTACAAACTTAATTTTCTGAACCCGTCTGTAGTTCATGATTTCTTATTTGATACTAGTGGTGGTAGAGATGTAGAGAGTGCTACGAGTGTGGTCGTTAAAATTTCGAGCTATTTTGAAATGAAATTATAACTCCATTCAACTTCATAGAGTTGTCGACTATATTGCTCGTAGGCTTGAAAATTAAAGGTCTCATATAGAAAATACAAAAATCAAACAGTTTTCAACCAGCTACAGAAGGAAAGTGGAAAAGAAAGGGAGGAGGTTTTAGAAGTATGGGGTGTAGATAAGCGGGGGAGGTGGAGGTTTGGGTGTTTTTGTGTAAGGTAGGGGCTGGGGGTGTTGTCAGTGTCGATGTTCAGGAGGAGCAAAATATGGAGAATGTGCGGGCTTGGGGGAATAAAGAATGGAGTGTGTACGATGTTAGGAAGGCTGTACAATAAGGGGAGCTGTTGGTGTGTAGGCGTGTGGAAGGTGTGGGCGCAGTGGAATGTGAGCGCCAGTAGGGTGGAGGTGCCATGGAGGATGAGCCCATGCACACGTACTTCAAGGAAAAAAAGAAAAAACAGTTTATTTCTAATACAGATGATACAATAGCCATCACTTGACTTTAATTAAAATGTCTTAACATTAAGATCCTTTGTTGATATACACATAAGCATATGTATCGCAATAACCTTTTCAATAGTTTGGACAAAACACTGAGAGGAAAGCATAGACAAATGTTTTCCTTTCGTTCAGTTAATCTAGGTTTGATAATGCATGTAAATACATGTTAAAGAAAATATGATACCAATGAGGGTGCATTGTTGAAAACACTCTTATTACTACACACCTACAGTACATTGAAATGCGATATCAGGGAACTCGCGATATCAGAGATTACTGTTCAAAGTAAAATGGGTAGAAATAAATAATTCTGCGTCTGAGACTTTGAGGTCGACATTCGGATTTATCTTTTCACTCCTACGTATCAACTAGTAAGCCAATCAACGAGCTCGGAGAAAATGTATTCTTTGAACGCATCCCATTTATTTTATATTCCCTACTTAATAATGCTGACAAAAAGAGTTCACAGGACCCAGAAATAAGAAAAGGATTATTGTATAACGCTATGCAAAACATTTACAGCATAATAGGAACAATGCGTGGAATTCACCACCTAAATAATGCTGTCATAATACACTCAAGAACATAAGAAACAATAAATTCTGGCACGAGACCAACAAAAACATTTTAGGACCAGAATAAGAAAAGAAAACATTGTCATGTAAAGTTGAGACGTAAGATGAACACCATCACTTCTTAAAATGTTTTACTATAATGGTCCTTAGTTGAAAAAAAAATACGGGGACCATGACAGCCTACGTCTGTCATTCTGGCATCGCTGACAGCCTGATGCTCGTGCCAGTCTAATGTGGGTGGTTGTGATTACGATTGCATGGATAGCAAAATGATGGCCTTGAAGATTTAAGGGCCCTAAGTTGAAGTTGGATTAGAACAGTTGATCGGGCATGTACGCTTCTTTATAATTATTGTTCTCCTCTTTTATTTATTGTTTCACGATTCCATGCAGATGGTTTATGGTTTACACATATTTAACATATTTGTGGTTTACAGTATTAACATCAACGCAACATAATCATTTCAAATTTCATAACAATTACATTAGGCAGTTTTGCTCAGATCCCAAGGTGCTGAAAATTCTATCACACAAACATCCTGAATCTTTCCATTCACTAATTTGTCATCCTATTCAGAGTCCTCTCAAAATATTAATCAACAAAAATTCTATTTCGTTTTTTAAATGTCCACGATTTTATGAATGAGGGCAAGAGAGTTATTTTTACACTGGGGCCACACTTTGGGTTACATGATTTCTGATACTAGATTTTAGTGGACTTGAGGTCACTGATTCTGAAAATGGCAATTGTTCATAGAGATCAGGGCTAGTTTTCATGCTACGTGACCGTGTGTTGATTCTAATTAAGAATTTGATTAAATTGAGTTGCACAGTGCTGGTAAATGAAATCCAATCACTGTAAGAAGTTTTCATGATTTGTTTACATATTTATGACAGTCGTCAAATAAAAATTGGATTCTCAATCGACTGAAAAGAAATGTATAATGAGTCCAGATGCGCTCTGCTCCATATGTCGTACATTCATAGCTCCTCAGTAGAGGAAGAACATTAGTGAATTTATGAGCGACCTTACTTTTCTTACATTTAAGTGAAACTTGGAGATCAAGATGAACATCAGGTACCACATAAGGTTTGTCAGTCCAGCGAAGAAAACTTTCGTCCATGGGCAAACGGACAAAAATAAAATAAAATTCGGCATTCCGATGATATGTCGTGAGCCAATCCGATGGACAACAAGTCATGCCGTGTATGAAGTTGGTGACGTCAATTTACCCAGGAATAGGTTTCTAAATGCACGCATCTGACAAAAGGTAGAATTTTGTTCCTCAGTGCTATCAGTTCTCAATTCAGTTCCCGTGTATTTGTACTTGACATAAACCGACTAAAAGAAAGTCTCCTCCCCCATTTAACGCGAGTGTGCGTGGCGTTCCCTACATTCAAGTCTGGGTTGCCAAACGTTCAAGCAGTGTATTTATGTATACCAGCCGGTCCTGTGGAAATGTCATCGGACAATTCCACGGACAATGTCATCCATGAGCTAGGTGGACCCGTGAAAAAATTCGGTCAACATTACTTGACAAATTTTAATATAACATATTCTAACCAAACCTATCTTGACCAAACATATTCTAACCTATCTTGTCCTAACCTTTGCTAACCAAATTTATCCTAACCTAACATATCTATCCTAACCTAACATATCCTAACTTGTCCAATCCTAACCTAACCTTATTTATCCTAACATATCAATGCATGTAAAGGCGATCTTCTAATGTAATACTCAGGAATTCGGTGTCCATGATACCGCAAACTCGGATGAGGAGCGTTACACACGAACTTAGTTTTAAGCGTATTAATAAATAGATATTTCTTTGGTGTTGGCTTCTTGAGTTGGTTGGTTTATTGGTCGGACCATCTCTCTGCCAAGCTCTTATGACGGTATTTGAGCTTAATGACTGTAACTGAGATACGAATTGTCACGCTCTAAGAACCGTATCTGTGCTTAGTGACTATATCGTTGTTACGAGTTTCACAAAGAATAATTTTATTTCCGAGTACTCACATATTCGTACGATCAATGCACACTATCAGTTTTTTAAGTAATAAAAGTGCTTAGATGGTTTACCTACCTGATTACACGAATTATGCGCTATATCGAACATTATCGAATCCCGTCAACATAACTTCTATTTATACTATTCACAAAAACTCCACATTGCCTAAAAAATGACAGCGCATTTATGAAATAGGAGCTATAATTCATCCTTGAAGACTGTTTTCAGGTAGGCTGTTTGAACGGGCATCTTTCTTCACTCGATTTTTTTTCTACAAATGGGAATGGATAAATTTCGATTGAATTTCAATCAGCATCATGAAATTGCAATTCAAAAGCTGAAATTTGAAGGCGTTATGTAGCTTCACGTATCCAATTTACAGCGTATTGATTATGTATCCATCAATACATAATCAATGTTTTTAGTATGATTATTATATTAGGTATTAATACCTGAGATGAAAAAGAAGCGGTAATATAAGTTATAGGAAAGAGAAAGATAGGTTACTTGCTAAAACTGAATGAAAGGGTGAAATTAAGAGTTAATGTAAAGAAACTGAAGTCAGAAATCAAGGTACGACATCTGGGTCGGATACCTGCTACAATTTTCTAACGAAGAGAAATTGTTCCTTCTGGATTACGCGAATAAATAAAACGACATCAAGATGACATTTTATTCATGTACGTTGAATATTCATTATGGGAAGTTCAACTTCGGGCTTCTGGTGATCTTGGGAATACCAACTCATATTTTTAGCAAATGACGAATATGAATTTTGCCCAATAACAATACGATAAAACAGGAGAATATCATACAACTAAACGTACAGCTATTTCACTAAATGTACCTAGTTATTTCACTAACTGTTATTGCCTAATTATTTCACTAACCAAGTGTGCCGAGTAATTTCAAGAGTGTCCAGTTATAATTCATTATTAGTTAGTGCCCAGTTATATCATTAGTGTGATCAGTTATTTCACTAACTGCATGGGCACGCTAATTTGAAATAAGTGTGCTTATAAATGAATTAGTTCATGGGAATTCGGTTCAATCTAACCTAATATTACTCGTTGTGTGTTTATTTATATATTTATTTATTTATCTGTTTGATGTCCGCTTCTTAAGAAACACAGGATGTCTGAGTTTGCGGTATCATGGCTACCGAATTCCTCAGTGTAACATTAAAAGATGGCCCTTACATGTATTGATATGTTTGACATTTTATCAGGATAGGTTAGTTTGGGATAGGTTTGGTTAGATTAGGATAGGTTAGGTAATATTGACAAAAAAAATTTCACCGGTCCACCTAGCTTAACAACGCCATTGTCCGTGAAATTTCCACGGGTCCTGCTACTACCTATTAATAACCTTGGTTTATTTGATTGGAGTCCGTTTCTTCCATTTCTCTGTCACGCTCATAAAGATAGCCATAATGACCGTATCGGTGATACGAGTTTCACCAGTGCGCAAGTACAATGATATTTTTCATCACGGGTACTGTTAGGATGAATATATTTGTTTGTCATCCACATCTGGAAGTTTGTTCAAGAAAGGGATCGAATCCCGTCATTTTTGGTGGGCCGCGCGCACTAGTTTTATAAATAAAACCTTTGATGATAGATGGAATGGATTTGAATCACTTTCGACCAAAACATTACCATTATCTGTAGGAAGATATCTCAACCTGATCTAAACCTAAAACTAACTCAACATTAGCGACGAACTCGACGCCATGACTCGTCAACGGGAGCATAATGTTATTCTAATGATATTTTGTTGATTCTTTCAATTTATGAGAAACAACAACACACCAAAAAATTGAGATGTGGAAAGAAGTACCTATGACTGCCGAGGCGGTAGGCGGGATTTCGATCTCGGATTTTTTATAGAATAATGGGAAGGCCCAATTGATTATTCACGGAGGTGTCACTAGCCCATAAATCACAAAGCCCCTGATTCCATTTCAGCTCCCTTCAGGCGTGTCGAAAATGCTTTGTTGCACCAAGAAAGACCTTTTAGGCTTAGTTGGCCGCCTAATGATAAAAGAACCTCATGGATGCTCCATTTTCAATTCTGCCTTCCTTCGAAACTATAGACTCTGGACTTTGTCTCAGAAACAAAAGACTCCGATGGGAATACCAGCACAGCCAGAGTTTGAGTTTAGGTCGAACAGCACTATAGAGCAGAAAAAGGCGAAAACACAGCGCGCATTTCACAGTAGAGTGTTATGGTCAAATGTGCGCAGTGCGTCCACGCATACTGTTCCCACTCCGGACTCGACATCCTTTTATCGTTCTTAAATACGCTGTACCGGTTTGTTTTCTGGTTAAGCACTAACTTTCGGTTTATGTTTAATGATCTTGAATTAACGTGTGGGAATGAAAATGAGAAGAGGGCGAGGTCCATCAGCTGTCGATTTGGAGATCATCAAGTTTTTTGAGGATGTTTTTAGACTGCACCTTTGCATTCAGTACTGGGATAGTATAAGCACTTTTATAACTTTTACCAAGCATTTCCTAATATGTTTACCCTTATTTCAACGACGGTCACAAATTACGATGAGATTTTTTTACAGATTTTTATAAATTTTGTTTTCAACAGATAATTTTTTGTCTGGGAGTTACATTCTCTCTCTCAATCACTTGAGCTCAACTACTACAATTGGCACACTACTGATGCATCTTCATTTTGCTTTGATTGAATAAATTAATAAAATGTACCCGATAAGTAAAGCCAGGTACTAGTTTATCAAGGTTACCTACGCGTTAAAGAAAACTAAGTACGCGTTATAGAAGACTATATACTCGTTAAAGAAGATTACGTACTCGTTGAAAAATCCGGGCACACATTAAATTAGATTCGGTACTCGGTAGAAAATCTTGATACTCGTTAAATTAGACTAATCACTCGTTAAATATGACTAAGTACGCTTTAAGTAGAAAACGTGCCTTCGTGAACAAATAAATATAAAAATTATTTAATTCAAATCAGGGACGTATAAACACCGGCAATGTTTTCTCATTTTAAGCCTGGGTTATGCAGCTTGATAATTGCACAGGAGAGAAAATGTAAACATACTTTAACTCTAAAATTATAATCTGATTTCAAATGGGTAGAAAATGAAGTTATTGGCCGGTATTAGTTAGTCCTTGGTCGTGCAAACGTTATTATTTTAAGACAATAACGAATATTGTTGGAGTATAGTTGTTAATTTTAATTAAGATTTGTTAGGAAAGTTATAAGTTTATTATAATAGTTAACATTAGGGTTATTATTAGTTATTACTATAAGTATTTCATCCCATTAATAACATTTTTAAAGGCAATATTTATGATAATTTCATTCCTGGTAAATGTTGTTTCAGAAATAGTTCTAAATGTTCAAGGCATTAACAATGAGAGCACCATAAATAGTTAACGACGTAGCTGTAAGATTAGTAATAAAAAATGGTTTAGTGGATAATATCACATGCAACAGCTATGTTAAAGAATGGTAATAATTGTAGTACCGGCAGTGACTGATAATTCATGGACAGAAACAGAATTTCACTAAAAATATATTTGATATGCGTAAGTAAATATACATTGAATATGTGTACGTAATTTTATGCTGAATATGTGTACGTAATTTTATGCTGAATATGTGTACGTAAATATATATTGGATAGGCGTTTTAAATTTACTTTGGGTATGCAAACATAAATATATGCTGGGTATACGTACTTAAACTTATGTCAGGTATGCGTACGTTGATCAATATTGGATATTCGTACGTAAATTTATGTTTAGTATGCGTACATAATTTATAATGGGTATGCGTATATAAATTTATATTAAAATACATGCAAAAATAATTTTGGGTATGCGTACTTAATTTATATTGGCTATACGCACATAAATGTATACTGGGTATGCGTACGTAAATTTTATATTTTAAGATTCAGCAATCCTCGTGGTATAATACGTGACAAAATGTTACTAAACACTTTACTTTTGACCCTTGATTTAATTTTGCATTATTTTTACCCGCAATTAAACTTTACAACCGATTTTAGGAACATTAAAATATAGTACTATTTATATTCAAAAATTTGATTTTTTCAACCGATTTAGCGAAACTTTAAAACATAGGAAGACGCAGCAGAGGCTTTCTAAGTACGTTATTTTAACATGCCGAAGTGCACCACATTCCGATAATAATTATTCACGCTCATTCACAGATTATGAATGATTCTCAATCTCAAGCGTGGTGTTAAAGTCAGCATCTCGGTACCTTGATACATCAAAATGTCCATGATGATTTACAGGTTATGAATGATTCTTATTTTAGGCGTAATATGAAAGTTTGCATATGTGTGCCTTCACACTTTAAAATGCTCACGGTTTTCCAGAGCTAATATATTTCCTGTTCTGATATTTTATTTGCCGCAAACAGGAAAGTGAATGCGTTAACGCCCAAAATATGTTAGTCGTCAGTCAAAACTATTTTACGACAAACGCTGTTTACGATTGATTCTGTGACTCGTCTTCCCTTGTCTCCTGTGGCTTCCTATTCGAGGCTTGCTTTCATCTCGCGAAATGTGGTATGTCTGTGTGTTGGTTTTTGTGCATAAGATAAGTTATCACGAAAAAATGGGAAGAAAAGAGGCACTCTGATAGAAGCCAGGTGGGTAAAATGACATGTGATATGTTACTCAACGCAAGAATGAGACTGTGTGACTGTGTGCATGTGTGAGTATGTGTGCGCAAGCAAATGTGAATGTCTATGTATCTGTGTGCACATGTACACGTTTGCTCATATGTATGTACACATATGCATACATATGTTTCTATTTCTTTTTTTTTAGTAAAATCAAAACCTCAAGACACATTACATTTTACCAAAAGCTCTGCGATCAGTTAACACTGAACCAAATTTCAGGAATAAACAAATTGACTGCGCTTGCTTAATGATTCATAAATAGATCTATCACGGCCCCGAAGGGCATTTCTGTGAATAGAAAAAATTAAGGATATAAACAGACAAATGAAACAAAGCGCTCGTGAAAAATTATCCCTAAGTCCGTATGCTGAACAAGCCATGCAAGAGTTTCATTTTTGCGTGTAAGTTTGTTTGTTTGTTTGACACTTTCCCCCGGTCAAGACCGGTACCCATGTCAGACAAAATTTCTTGATATAAGACGTCCTGAGACAAACGTTTCATACGAGGAGTGCTTGTAGGCCAACTTTTCGAGGTGTTCAAATAGATAAACCATACGAGGCATACTAATAGACAAACTATACGAGGTGTACTATCAGAGGTGTACAAATAGACCATACGAGGCGTACTAATAAACAAACCATACGTAGCGTGCTAATAGTCTAACTCTGTCAAGGGATAGTTGAATAAAAAATGAAAAATATCATCTCTTGGATATTTATATTCCAAGAGATGGCTGACAACTTATGAATAATTCTAATACTACTAAAGAATTCGTCGAAACTCCTAAGTTATAAGTGAAATCGATGTAAGAAAAGACAAGAAATGCTATACCGGAGTAGATTGAAATACCATCGTAAATGACAATCAAGTATTGAGAAAAGGTTAGTCATGAAGTAATTTATAAAGAACATCGCGCAACACAGCACGAAAACCTAAAAACAAACTTAAACATTTATATCTTAATACTCTAGACCTAGCGGAAAATCCGCTAAATTGGCAACACTGCCTAGAAATCTCTGCACTCGACAGTGCCGTAGGAGAATAAATTAAAAGTGTACACAAATTTCTTGTTCTATAGTTTAAATGAACTTATTTTGTAAGATTTCCTCGATATGAATATTCAACATAAATGATTTCGTACGAGTTCGTATTTAAGTAATTAGCCTAGTAACTATTCTGTAGTTGATGGATAGGGTAATAATTAAGGTTCGTATTGTTTATTGAATCGAGCGAAACTTTGATCCACATTACTTCTACCGAAATCTCAGAGTTAGAGCTTGATCTAATCTATTATAAATATCTGGTTACTTTGGTGTCTCGTGTAGTGACTCAGCATAACGCTTCATGTGTCAGTAAATTGAAGTCCCAAATTATAGCTGCGTTTTAAAATGCAACTTGCACGATAGTCATTTCAGCTCTCGAAATCAGATAAAATTCGTATCATTCCTTTTATTGCATTTCTTTCGTATTTCTGGCGAATGTAATTATATTTTTATTAATTAATTTTTCTTGTTCTATAATATTTTTCATCGTTGTATTGTTATTAACGTTCATATGTTCTTCGCCAGGTTTCAGTTACCCCTTTGTCCCACGACCGCCTAATAAAGAATATGTTAAACCTGACCACTAACTATTCTAAGCCAACCCTTGGGTCATTCAATACGCTGGGGGGGGCTGTTAATATAATGTAGCTGATCGACTGAAATCATGGAAATAGAATGTTGTATTTAAATATATATATATATATACAAAATTCACGCAATCGATACATAAATATCCCCAAACAGCACCATTTGCTTCTGAGGTGTTATTTAAGGACAAATGTGTACAGTTAGTTACGTTCAACTTGTACAACATGTTATTACAATGGTAATCTACTGTATGCTGAATCTCATAGGTACCATTGAAATGATGTGAATAACCGGTATCCGCTAAGTATTGTTTATAAGCAAAAAAATATTTCCTGAAAATTGATGGAACATTATTAATAACACACCTGCCAGACCAGTTAGGTATCGTTCCTTCTTGAATTATGGAGTACGGCAACGATTACATGTATGCGATGTAATCGTTGTTATCGATGTTACATGTACGATGTTACAAGTATGCGATTACAAGTAAAACAAAACAACAGTCCAAACTATGAGCTATCATATTGTACATCCGTATCGGGCTTGGCGACCGACAAGAAGAAGAAGGAACTCAGCGAGTCCTCACAGGAAGTTTACACACGAACATAGAGAATGTAACAGAAAAAATTTGATGGATGACTGCGACAACTCAAATATATGTATAAATATGCAAAACAAACAAAACAAAACAAACATTGGCATCTTTGGGATGCTTTATTTACAATCAAGCCTGATACATATGATCTTAAGCATTGGTTTTTCAAATGTCTTATAACTAACACTATATATATATAGGACACCATGACGGTTCCCCCGTAAAGCCGGTACCCATTTCCCACACCTGGGTTGAGTGGGGTATTGTGCTTGAGCTTTCCCTTATACCCAACGGGGAAAATCTCCGCGCCAGCGCCGGGATACGAACCCTCGTCTCCTGCATACAAGGCTGACCCCTCAACCACTGTGCCACGGAGAGCAGACTGAAGTTGGATCTCAACAACGCCAGGTGTCCATTTAATCAATTAATGAATAAATTTATATTTTTGTGATGAACTTTTGCTATGTTCTTACCACGGAAATCTCATAGAACAACTTCGATATTTTGGTCCGTCTCATTTCCACGTTTTTAAGATGCTCAATAACCGTATCTGTGATACGAGTTTCACCGGGTTGCAGGTATATGTATAATTTAATCGCTGGTACCATTAGTATTGACACATTTGCATTTTATCCACCTCTGGAGGATTTGTCTGAAAAAAGTTTCGGATCACATCATTTTTGGCAGGCCGTGTACAGTAGTCATCTAATATTGAGACACGTCTCAACAATCCTTAGGTTATTCTCGGAACGTTTACTTCAAATCACACTCATTTGTATTTTACTTTAGTTATCCTTAAAAATCTGCCTAATATGTTTGTGGGTCATCAGTGTTTGTAATACCGTGTTCTCATCTGTTATTGTCGGAAGAAACTATGTACTGTACTGTCAAAATTTGAAAGGACATGTATCCTTAAGTTAGCGTGGGAAATATAATAGAAGATGTGTCTCGGTGCACGGGCCCGAGGTACGATAGATTGTAATCGATACGCCTAAATGAAGCACTTCATGTAGCCACCGAGTACAGGAACGCACGCCGGCTAAGGTTGTGTGTCAGCTATATAGTTGGTGTGGTAAAGGTGTAAGTAGGAAAAATAGTAAACTGTCTTCACTTTTTATACAACACACCATATTTCAAGCGAACTGTGAAAAATAATTGCACGAGCCCATACCACATAAAACCGCTAATATCAATTTAAAAAAGTTGTACGGTACACATGTGTCCCAATACGTAGTTATCGTGTTGGTACCTGCGATATGAGCTAGAGCTTGAAATTTGCTTACCTTCATATGCTGCAAAAAATAGTATGTGTTTTGCAACGAACCATCGTTACCCCATTCACTACCGTATTATTTTAGCACCTGTTACATTTTTCATTTTCTAACGAAAAAAGCGAGCAGGGGAAATTGAAATATAGAACAAAAGAATAAAGTTTACTGAAATTATCCAAGTTATTGATACGGTCGGTAGAGAAATAAATGAAAGTCTGATGAAAAATAAATTGAGTCGGTCGTGAACGATGATGCCCAATACCCCACTCTACCCAGGTGTCTGAAATGGGTGCCGGTCTTGACTGGGGGAAAGCGTCATGGCGTCCTGGCGTTAGTTATAAGGCATTTGAAAATCCAATGTACAAGGTGATATGTATCAGGCTTGAATTGGAAATAAAGCATCCGTAAATGCCTTCATTATTATTATTATTATTATTATTATTATTATTATTATTATTGCTCGTCCAGACGAGACGTGTGTTGGAGACGGTCCGATGAATTAGAGCCGCTGTCGTATCTCCAGGCGCAAACCCCTCGCCTTCCGTTAGTGCACCTAGGTAACACGATAAGCAAAACTAAAGATAAAGAGTAAATAAGAAGTATAATGAACTGACTTGCTTAGTGAACAAATTACTTAAACACACCCAAAATTAACCCCGATCTGATATACCTACAAACACCTAAACTAACTTAACACCCACCGATCTGATCTCAAACACCTACACTAATTTAACACCTACCGATCTGATCTCAACACCTAAAATAACTTAACACCCACCAATCTAATATACACTTTAGCCCCGAAATTAACACACCCGATCTATTCCAGACTATATAAATTGATTCCCCTAGGCGCTATAATTTAACAGGAAGGAACGGAACACTTCAATGAGCTTCAGCCGAACACTCTAATGCTTACGCACGACCCACGACAGCACTGCGATTTACTGCTTTAATGGCGAAGCGAAGCGTCTTCTATCGGTGGTGGGGTGATGACTGATAATGACGGGTGGGCTCTCGCGCTCACAGGGTCTGATCAAATAGAGCTAGGAAAATTTAGAGCATATCACAGATTTGGATTGAATTTGGCAATATTTACAAATTTGATTAACTGAAATTTTGAGTTATTTCTCATTAGGAGTTCAGGGCTAGCTTGTCGCAAAGCGTCGAGCGAATGTGGTCGACTCGGCTTTGTTTTTATTGAGAAAAAATGAAAAGCTTCATCCTGCTACATCTGAAATGATGACTCTATTGCTCAGTGTACATAAAAAGAAATAAATAAGAAGAAAGAAAAAAATAAAAGCATGGGTTGATTAAATGTTAGTTTAGGTCTCCCTATCCACAACAAAGGCGATCCAAAGAGAGGAAGGATAGAAGCAACATTTAGTGTTGAGTTGAACGGAACGCGGAAACTATGCACATGGTGTGACACCGGTCAGGATCACCTGTATGTGGAAGCAATTACATGAGAAAGGTTAAAAACCTAGATGTAATAAAAATAAAAAACGCAGTAGGAGCTAAAAACAGGACGGTGGGGAATGGGGTAACGATGGTTCGCTACAAAACTCATAATATTTTTTTTCAGCATAAGAAGGTTAGCATATTTCAAGCTCCAGCTCATATCGCAGGTACCAACAAGTTGACTACGTATAGGGACACATGTGCACCACTTTGGTACATTGTTCATTCTTGCACCGGTATAAATGAGCTGCATGCCAGGTTTGTTATCACTTTTTAAAATTGATATTAGCGTTCTAATGAGGTATGGGCTCATGCAATCATTTTTCACAGTTCGTTTGATATATAGTGTGTTGCTGTAGAAGTAAAGACTTCACTATTTTCGCTACTCACATCTTAACAACATCAACCATAGCTGCCACACAATCCTGGCCGACGTGCGTTTCTACCTTACGCCACTACATGGAGCACATCATTTATGAGTATCAAATTACACTCACTCTCTAACTTCACAGAGGATTTCATCCCTAATCGCTTAACTCTACTCATTAAGGAAAATATTCCTTTCAAAATTGAATACAAAATCAATCTTTACACTTATATGAGGATGATGTAAACGCCGTATTACATAACCTGATGACATGCAAAACGAAATAAGAAAACAAGTTTTTGAAGGTAACTAAAGTAAAATATCAAGTTTTGTCACTTTGACATGAACTTTCCAGGAATTACTTGAGGATTGTGGAGACGTGGCTCTTTATTTGATGACTAGTGTACACGACCTATCAAAAATGATGGGATCTGATATGTTCTTTAGAAAAATCCCCCAGATGTTGATGAAAATCAAGTATATCCATCTTAATAGTGGCCTCGATTAAATTATTCATGTACATGTGACCCGGTGCAACTCGTACAGTAACTCAGATACGGTCATTTAGCATCTTAAGAGCGTAAAAAAGAGATATATCAACGAATTGAAGGTGTTCTAGGAAATTTCCATTATAAATTTCAATTTATTATCAAAAATTAAGCTCAAACTTGTAAATTTATTCATTTATTTATTAAATAGACACTGGCGTGTTATTCACAAAGTTGATTCAATTTTCAAGCAATAATTTTTGAATGATAAACAAAAGTGAGCGGATACTGATTATTCATATCATTTCAATGGTATCTATGATACTAAGCATGCAGCAGATTCCCATTGTAATAACATGTAGTACATTTAAAACGCCACTAACTGTACACAATTGTGCTTAAATTACACTTCAGAGAAAAAGATGTCAATTGCATGAATTTGAATATGTATGTATAAAACGTGCTTAGTTTGTGATTTCAGTCGACCAGCTACAGTGTTACCCCTTTTAGTTACCCCTTTAGCAGCCTTCGTGCCTAAAAAAGAACATGTTAAACCTCATCACTGACTATTCTAAACCCACCCTAGGGCCAATACTCGTGTGGGGGCCATGAACACTGTAGCTGGTCGACTGAAATCACAAACTAAGCACGTTTTATATATACACATTTAAATTCACGTAATCGACACATATGTACTTCCGAACAACATCTTTTTGTTTGAAGTGTTATTTAAGCACAATTGTGTACAGTTAGTGACAGTACAATGGTTTCAATTGAAATACAACAATAAAAAATATTGGAGAACATCAACAAATGATTAATGAAAAATTAATTACATTTTAAAGAACTAAGAAAATAATACAATAAAAGGAATGAGATGAAAGTTATCAGAATTTGAGAGCTGTGACGATCGTGCTAGATGCATTTAAGAACACAGCTCCAATTAACGATCTCAATTTACTGACTAATGAAGCGTTATGCCGGGTCACTACACGAGACTCTTGGTAATCGGTTATTTATTATAATTTAGATCGAGCTCTAACTCTGATATCTCGGTAAAACTGATGTGGGTCAAAGTTTTACTGGATTCAATTAACAATACGAACGTTAAATTTTAACAAATCCATCAACTACAGAATCGTTACTTGACTAATTACTGATTAACAACACGTACGAAATCATTTATCTTGACTATTCATGTCAAGGAAATCTACAAAATAAGTTTACTTAGGCTATGGTGAAACATTTTTTCAACTTTTAATTTATTCTCTTACGGCACTGTCGAGTGTGGAGATTTCTAGGCGCGGCAAAGTACGGCTTAGCCTAGACACAGAACCGGCGACTCAGCGCCGCCTCAAAATACATGATTTCTCTAACTATTGAGTTTCTTAGTCAGAAAAGTTGCTTTTCTTAAGGCGAATGATCATTGGAAATTTAAAAACGAAGAATGCACCTCAAATTGAAATCATATTTATATTTAATTAAGATTCTACACTAACTTTATATTCAAAACTAAGTCAGTTCTATAAAACGTTTCGTTTCTATACCCTTGTATTTTGTATAGAAGACTGATTTTCTTTACTCTTTACTTGCAGACTGTTAACTGAAGATGGAGCTGGTCTCCGAAACGTTTTGTAGAACTGACTTAGTTTTGAATTTCTTAGTAATATTCTGCGCAATCTATTAACTGTATCTTAAACGATATTTATTTTACCTACACAATTGAAGACTTTCAAAGACCAAAAATAGACGCTCACCCAAACGATCATATAGGGAAAAGGGGAACGGACGGTCCTGCTCGGAACTTCGGCTTGTGGGTGAATGGGACTATGCTCAGAAAAAAACATCCCCATCTACGGATGCTTTATTTCCCAATTTAAGCCTGATACACATCACCTTGTACATTGGTTTTTCAAATGCCTTATATCTAACACCAGGACGCCATGACGCTTTCCCCCGGTCAAGACCGGTACCCATTTCAGATACCTGGGTAAAATGGGGTATTGTGCTTGGAATTTTTCCCCTATACCCAACAGAGAAAATCGCAACATCGACATTGATCTCCCCCGTGGTACAGTCGTGTTGTGGGAATGTTTTTTAGTTTCATAGACTAAGGGGACACTAAAGTTTCATGAATGCGCGTATTACAATCACTGCACATGCACACAAAATGATGATACCATTGCTCAATGATATCCACAGTTTTTACCTTCTAAACATCATCGTAATGTATATATATATATATATGTATATATAGGAAAATATATATAGAGGCGCATTAGTAACGCACCCTTTTAAAACATTAATAATAAATAAACTATGAAAGGTATAACGATGGGGATTATTGCGAACGATAGATAAACTCCAAAAGCTTATTTACATGTCGTATAGTGTCTACAGATACCCGGTGTATATTGCGGTGATAAATCTTTAAAATTTACATTCAAAATGGTGCGCTACGAAGAAGAACAACGAGCAAAAATTGTTGAACTCTACTTTTCATGTAATGCTACAATTATTGCGGTGCAGAGAAGTTGCACGAACATTTTTATTGATGGAAGAATTCCTGATAAAAATTACATAAAGCAATGGTCTCTAATTTCAAAGAAATCAGAGATGTTAAGTCCAGTAATGAACAGCTTCATTAAAAAAGTACGTTTATGTGTGACCAACAATGGTAATTATTTAAATGATATTATTTTCCATACTTAGTTGTAAAGTAAACTTTAGGAGTTCCTCTGTCTTTTGCAATTATCCCCATCGTTATACCTTTCATACTTTATTTATTATTAATGTTTTAACAGGGTGCGTTGCTTATGCGCCACCCATGACAGTACGACAATATTTGCATGCATCAACAGTGTTCAATAATATGACTTGCATTCAATTTTTTTACGTCTCTCCCAGACAAGATTTCAATTTACAATGAAAATTTCAGAGGAAAATGGACCCAATTTCCGTCATTTCTTCGATAATAAACATGCGTTGTTAAAGAGCCAGCTGTGCCAGGTTTGCTGATCACACTATTCTCTCCTGCCTTCTTGCTGTTTATGCTTATTTGAAGGTTATACCAGACACGTAAGAAAATATTGAATTCTGCCCTGTCTGATGTTCTATGTAACAGTCTCCTGTTTCATATATTTAAAAAAGCTTTGTGATGATAAAAGGTATATATTTCTAGCAAGCACCTTGTATATTCTCGGTACAATTTGGCCTATTTTCAGTGCTGGGAATCATCGGTAAGATGTCATTGCGATATCAACCGAGATCATAGCATTTTAGAACTTAATTTTAGAATCTAAAGGAATTTGGATATTGTGACTGTCAGTATTCAAAACTGGAATGGAAAAGATATATATAATTGTTTGCTTTGTGCATACTCGAATTATAAATAAAAGTGCCTCCGCTCCGAAAAAGGAACTCTTTTTCTAGTTTCCGTTCTTCGGTCACCAATCGGAGAACCTTAAAAAAGACTTTGTCATCCTTCTTTTGAAACATTTTCGCATATTTATTATAAATTAGTAATAGTCACTCCGCATAAAATATGACAATATTTTAAATTATAAAGATAGAACTCCAAAGGATTTCATTTCATCTGTGATTGACAAATATAGTTGCGCACAGTGTACGTCTGAGTACGTGGGCTCGACAACTCGAGCCCTCAGTATTCGTGTTGCAGAGCACGCCGGCAGGAGCTTTAGAACTAATCAGTTACTTTCCACACCTTCCCACTCTTCAGTCCGCTCTCATGCAGAGAAGTGCAGCATTCCTGTTAGATTAGGCGATTTTAGAGTAATTTTTCTCTGCATCAAACCAAATGAACCTCAGTATATTAGAATCTCTCCTCATTTTACATGAAAAACTGATTTTAAATGATATGCAATCAGCTTTCCCTCTACAACTAACGTAATTTTAATTCTGAATATTTTATTTTGTTCCATCAATGTGTTTTTTTGCTTTTCTTTTTCCATGATTGACGTAAATTTGACATATGACTAGTTTTTTTCTACTTGTTTTTAGGTTGATAATAACCCTACAGGTCGAAATGTTCCAGAAATTTTATTGATTGGCTTTCCTAAATAGATAATGATCTCACTCAAGACGTGTATCTTGACACTTGTATTATCAGAGATATAATCATATAATCGATATAATTTCACTCTGATTTATCGATAACGATATAATCAGAGTGAAACAATGTTGACATAGCGCTGATTTGGACATATCCTGCAAAAAGAGACAAATCTACGAGTCCAAAATTCGAAGAAACTAACTTTGACGTCCTTCAAAAACTATATGGCGAAAACAATGTGTTGTGAAAAATAATTAAAATGTACAACTACACTGTCGTCTACTCACAGCAGAAACAAACGTTCTAACGCGAAGGTGCACATGCATACTATTATCTAAACCTTTATATTGCAACAAACATCAAATTCCACCGTGAGTCATCGTTTGGAAACAGTGGTCATCTAATGTTTACAAAGCTATAAATGTGTAGAGTGTATGACAGTTAACATGCGTCCTCACAGCCGGAGAGTAAACCAATAAGTCTCATTAACATGACGCAATGAGTGGTGGCGATAACAACTGTTATTTTCTCATACGTAACGACAGCGAACAAACATCCAAATTTGCAAAGGTAACGAAAATTATATCTTAACGCTCCAAATTCGCTTATATTCACGGACACTAAATCCCAGATTATCTTGACATTTTTTGACATTTCCACTTGGAAATATTTCTTATAAACCCTGCCGAAAAATATCGTCACCAGTACTACAGAACAAAAAACACAAAACGTAAGAATTCTTTGCGTGTCGTAGTTCTGATCAATCTACAACCAGATCAACCAGTTATGGAGCCATCATACACTCGGACAGATATTTAAATACAACTGTGGTGTCTGGAAAAAATCTAGATAAGTGGTTCTAAATTCATAGTATTGTTTTTTATTCAGATTATATTTTTATGAGTACAATAAGTTAAATTATTTCAAAGAACCTCACGCATCAAAGTAATGGAGTCTATCTGGCAACATTCTCCCAATGCCGTTCCGTGAGCTCTGCTCGTCATAGCCGTGTTGTTTAAGGACCTGCCTCCGTGCGAGCATGGAGGGTTCGAATCCCAGCGCTGGGTGGCGATTTTTCCCGTTGGGTTTAGGGGAAAAATTCTAACACAATAACCCGCTCTTCCCAGGTGTCTGAAATGGGTCTCGGTCCTGACCGGGGGAATGCGTCATGGCGTCCTGGTGTTAGTTATAAGGCATTTGAAAATCCAATGTACAAGGTGATGTGTATCAGGCTTGAATTGGGAAATAAAGCATCCGTAGATGGGGATGTTTTTTCTGAGCATTGTCCCATTCACCCGCAAGCCGAAGTTCCGAGCAGGACCGCCCGTTCCCCTTGTCCCTACACGATCGTCTGGGTGAGCGTCTATTTTTGGTCTTTGAAAGTCTTCAAATGTGTAGTTAAAATAAATATCGTTTAAGATACAGTTAATAGGTTGGGCAGAATATTGCTAAGAAATTCAATAGTTAGAGAAATCATGTATTTTGAGGCGACGCTGAGTCGCCGGTTCTGTGTATAGGCTAAGCCGTACTTTGCCGTGCCTAGAAATCTCCACACTCGACAGTGCCGTAAGAGAATACAATAAAAGTTAAAAAAATGTTTCACTATAGTTCAAGTAAACTTATTTTTTAGATTTCCTTGACATGCATAGTCAAGATAAATGATTTCGTACGTGTTTTTAATCAGTAATTAGTCAAGTAAAAATTGTGTAGTTGATGGATTAGTTAAAATTTAACGTTCGTATTGTTAATTGAATCCAGTAAAACTTTGACCCACATTAGATTTACCTAAATATCAGAGTTAGAGCTTTATCTGAATTATAATGAATAGCCGATTACCTTGTGTCTCGTGTAGTGACTCGGCATAACGCTTCATTTGTCAGTAAATTGAGATCGTTAATTGAAGCTGGTTTCTTAAATGCATCTAGCACGATCGTCATTTCAGCTCTCAAAGCCTGATAACTTTCATCTCATTCCTTTTATTGTTTATCTTCTTAGTTCTTTAGAATGTAATTAATTTTTCATTAATCATTTGTTCATGTTCTCCTATATTATTTATTGTTGTATTGTTATTCCCGTTATATGTTTTTAGGCCAGGTTGTAGTTACCCCTTTACCAACCGTCCTGCCTCATGATGTTAAGCCTCATCACTGACTATTCTAAACCTACCCGAGGGCCAATACTCATGGGAAGGGTTTGAATACTCTGTAGCTGGTCTACTGAAAAAAATTTATACATTTTTAAATTCACGCAATCGACACATATGTACTTCCAAATAACATCTTTTTGTCTGAAGTGTTATTTAAGCACAATTGTGTACAGTTCGTGGCGGTCTACATGTACCACATGTTATTACAATGGGAATCTGCTGCGTGCTTAGTATCATAGATACCATTGAAATGATATGAATAATCAGTATCCGCTCACTTTAGCTTATCATTCAAAACTTATTGCGTGAAAATTGAATCAACTTTATGAATAACACGCCAGTGTCTATTTAATTTATAAATAAATAAATTTACAAGTTTGTGCTTAATTTTTGCTGTGTATTTATAATGGAAATTTGATAGAACATCTTCAATCTGTTGATCTATCTCTTTTTCACGCTCTTATGATGGTAAATGATCGTATCTGTGATACCATACGAGTTTCACCGGATAACAGGTACATGAGTAATTTAATCGCGCTACTATTAGGATGGATATTTCTGTTTTTCATCAACATTTGGGAAATTTTTCTGAAGAACACATCAGATCCCATCATTTTTGTTAGGTCGTGTACACTAGTCATCAAATAATGGGCCACGTCTCATCAATCCTTAAGTTATGATCGGAAAATTCCGTTCGGGGTGACAAAACGTATTATATTACTTTAGTTACCTTCAAATACTTGTTTTCTTATTTTGTTTTGTGTGTCATCAGGTTGTGCAATACGGTGTTTACATCATGCCATGGACCACGCTTTTATACACACAAATTGTTAAATTTTGTAAGGAATTAATTCCTCACTTCGAAATAAACGGTGGGGTTGGAAGTTCGGAAGCTGTTGTGGAGAGCTTGAGAGGTAATGAAGAAGATGTGTGTTATCAGATGCGTGTGAAAGACTTGCTCCATGTAGTGGTTAGGGTGGCTGCACACCTAAAGACTTGTAAGGCATGGTGTTGACGCTGCTTCAGCCGTTGAGTTCCGATTGAGGCGGGGGGAGGGGGGGGGGGCGGTGACAATAGGAAAGAAGAGAAAATATTTAGAGTTTGGCACAGGGTGAGCCAGAGAGAAAAGGAAGGGGATAGTGGAAGAAGAAAAAGGCGCTTAACGCATAAATAGGTTATATTGTGCATCTTGTTTAATTTATACTGCTAATTAGTTAAAATAATAAGGGGAAAATTACCCGTCAGGGCTTTTTATGCTACAAGTGATTCGTCTCTTGAATTTTGCCACGTCTACTTTGCTTTATTGTATTTCTTTTACGGCGGGAAGGCGACAAAAGCCCTCGGCAAACGGAGTGAATTTAAATTTTGGCTGGGGGAAATTTACGCTCGTCTACAAATCCCTATATACATACACTATATACATACCTATACATTTAAAAATTTTTTAACGTATATATGCATTTATATATACACTTTACACCCAAAGACACACACACACACCCTCCCGACGTGCACCCATGCATTTTTTTTTCCTTTAATTACTCACATAGCCTACACACGATACACATGCACACACATATGTATATACATTCCTGCATACCTATACACCCACAAACATATATACACATACGTACACGATACACATGCACATATATATGCATATATACATTTCATTTTTATTATTTATTTACTCATTTTTTTTATTATTTATTTATTTTCTTTTATTTTCTTTTATTTTCTTTTTTTTCGTTTTTTTTTATCATTTTTTTCCCATTTTTTCACATTATCCTCCATTACCTACATTACATTCACGCTATCTAAGCATACACACACATCTTATCTACACAGGGAGCATTACCTAAATTTTCGTTGTTCCATTACCAGACTATGATTTAGGCCTATCTAGTTCTTAATCTATATACAATCTAATATATACACATGTACATCACCTAGCGCCTCTAATTAAAGAATGAATTTTCACCTATACACTATCTTTTTACGTTTGTTATCTCTTCTCGTCCACTCATGAACACGCTATATAACACTAAATTACACTTTCGATGGTACCTGAAAATTTACAGGTCAAGTTATTTATTGTTCCCTACCTATTTACACTATCAATATGATATATAAACAGGGATTTAAGAACTTTTATGATCTTAGTTTGAGTAATGAAAAATTAATTGATAAAAGTTTGTATAAGAGCAGCTAAAATAAGATTAAATGTCTGGGATTTCGGCTTCCCATCCCACCCATGGGGGGAAGACCGTCCTACCTCTCGCCAAAACCCCAGGAAACAAAAAATAAAAAAAATATTAATGAAATTAATTTGGTCTTCCCCCACGTTCTCCTAAAAGGACTAGAAATTGTCTTATTAGGTGTGCCTGACAAGGTTGTTGGTTCATGTATATTTTGGAGGTGGAGGGGGGGGGCCATTGCAAGTAGTCTAGAGCCTTTAAATCGGGAAAGTTGTTTGGGGATGAGCTCCGGAGGAAAACTTAGTTTTGTACACAGGTCAGGATCGAATTGCTGCATTTTGTGCCAGATCCTGTTTGCATGCTCGTGTAGCAGTATGTTAATGGGAGGGACATTTAGATGATTGTGCAGGTTTTTGGATGGGATTGCTTCTATTAAACTTGTGCCGGTGATAAATCTAAGTGCTTTGCTCTGAACTTTTTGTTATTTGGATATTGCTGTTGCCGATCCTGTGTGTAAAGGTATGACTGGGTATATTAATGCTGATCTTACAAAGGCCATATATAATTTCAGTTTGGTTTCTGTAGGGAGGTGAGTAAAACGATAAATTTTTTCTAGATTTTTGTAGGCTATTGTTTGTCTAATCTAGGCATGTGATGATATACCATGTGTTGTTATGTTCAAACCCAGGACTTTTCCTTTATTTGTGTATGGTATTGTTTTGTCGTTTATGGTAACTTAAAATGTTTTCCTTCTATTTATGGGGATTATGGCAAATTTACTACTGTTGGTTAATATCTTCTATTTCCTTTCAAGCGTGTTTATTTGTTCTATTGCTCTTTTGGTGTTGGCTGTTGCGTATCTTGGTGAATATTTTCCGGCTGTTATCTGCGTGATGTCATCTGCAAAACATATGTAATCTGGCGGTGGTGGCAGCGGTGGTGGTAAATCATGAGTATAAAAGCTGAAAAGTGTAAGGGGTAGACATGCTTCTTGGGGTACACCTGTGCACAGTGTGAATCGCGGCCCTATGTAATTGGATATTCCTATTGAGGCTGTCCTGCTATTAAGGTAATTGTTCAGGGTCCGGAGAAATATATAGTGAAGACTTATTTGTGAAAGTTTGAAGATGATACCAGAGTGCCATACCTTGTGGAATACTTTTTTAACATCTCTTATGCAAATGTCTAGTGTGAATTTTTGTGCTAATTTGATGGAAATTGATTCGTGCAGGGTTGCATTCGTGCAGGATGCAAAGCCGTGTGTGTGCCTCTATTACATCTGAATCCGTGTTGTCTGCTATTGAAATGATTATGAATTGTAAGGAAATTTGTCAACCTATTATTTAAGATTTTATACAGTTGTTTGCCGTGTACATCCAGGCGAGAAATTGGTCTGTAATTTTGAACTGATAATGGGGATGTGTTTGGTTTTGGGAGGAAAATCATTATGGCATGTTTTAGATTGTTCGGGAAGTAACCAGCTGGTATGGACATATTGAAAATATAAGTTAGAAAATGGATCATGTTTTTTGGTAAGTTTTTAATTTGTAAGGTGGTTATTTCTGTTGTCCCTAGTGCTTTCTGTTTGAACGGTCTCAGCGCTTGTAACAGTTCTTCAAATGTAATAGGGGGAAAATGTATAGGGTCCAGTCTGTTGATATTTCCAGTTCGGTATGGTTTGATTGTATTTGCTATGTTGTTCATTTGTTCTTGTACTATTGCAATGTGTGCTCTGTTTAAGTGGGGTTCGTCCTGATCTGTAAATATTTCCTTCCAGTGTAATCTGAAAATAGGTTCTTTTTTCTTGAGGAGTACGTAACTGTTCTTTATTATGTTCTATGTATGGTATTTGTTGTTTAGTGTTGCCGCCCATCATCCTCTTGCAGGAGGACCAAAACATTTTCGGATCCTCCTGCAGTTTAAGGATATGAATTAAATCCTCCCAAGTTTGCTGATATTTACCTTTATATATTTCTTGTAATCTGATTCTTATTGTGTTCAAATGTCGGTTCAAATCTATAGATGGCCCATATCTGGAGATGTATTGGGTTGTCTGTCGGTATTGTGCTTGTAATGTCAAAGTTTCGTGAGTTGGTTTGATCCCCGGGATTATTCTATGAGTTATGAGTGGGACTGCTGAAATTGTGGCATCCTGTACGTGTTTGGTCCATGTGTTTAGGTACTTGTTTATTTCGTTTATAGTTGGATCCGGTTGTGAAGGGGGTGTGACAGGTGATAGTAACTGCTTGTATAGTTTCCAATTTGCTTTATGAAAGTGTCTTCGCGGTTTAATGGGAATTTGTTCGGATTGGCTGAGATGGTAGCGATTATTGGAATGTGATCTGATGGTGTGATGGGGCCGGGCTTCAAGAAAATATTATGAAATGCATGCTTGTTTTGTAGAACTACATCGGGTGAGGTGGTGCTATTGTGAGTTATTAGGGTTGGAAAAAAGGGTCCAATGTGTGTGCATTTTTGTTTTGAAATTAGGTAGTAGAGATGGTTTCCTCTATTGTTCCTATGTGAGTATCCTGTTATGCTATGTGCTGCGTTTATGTCACCTAGGAAATAGGTTAGGTGCGGTCTATTGAAAAGCATGTGGGAGTCTATGAAATTCAGGTAGTCTGTTCTTGGGGGTGTATATGTAGTACCTATGGTGATTGGTCCCTGAAGCGTATCTATTGTTACTGCTATCATATCTGTGTGGAAATCATCGTGAAGTCTGTACGAAATGCTTTTCCTGAGTGCTATTGCAGTGCCTGCGTGATTTTCGTTTAGCTTATTTGAATAAAATGTATTGTAATTGAAGATCTTAAGGGGTTGGTTATTTATGAGGCAGTGACTATTGATAAGTATTATGTCTGGGTCTAGCGTGTTGTATATGTTGGGTAGTGTGATTTTATTGGTATTCCAAGATTGCACGTTGTGTTGAATTATTGTTATTTTCTTCAGGTTCATTTTTGAGCAATTAATTTTTTTGGTTTTTTGGTGGCTGCTATTAGAGATTGGTGTCTTGGAAGATTTATGAAGTCCTCGAAAGGGATTATGTTTATTTTTGTTCTTGTGAATTGGACCCTGTTGCTCCTAATGTAGTCCAGTAAGGTTTGTGATCTCATGTCCTGAACAGTGAATTTTAATCCTTTATCATTTTCTTTTCTGCTGAGTTCCTGGATGTACCATTCTGTCGGGGGATTTTCTGGGATTGGTGAATTGTCTATGAAGTTTCTGTACAATTTTATATGAAAGTTGTGTTTGTTATCTAATACTATGCTTGAATTACCCAAATCATCACTTATCCTGCGTTTAGTTCTAGCCTCCGTGTCCATGGCCTCCTCCATATACTCCTGCTCACATTCCAGAGAGACATCCACTGTTTTTTCCAGCTCCGTTTCCGTCTCCTGTGGTGTTGTTTGATTTGTAGTAAAAATTGCAAATTGCGGCTGAGTCACGATCTTGGAAAGTGGTATCGATATTGAAATTCAGTTTTAAGGATTGTGAAGGAAGGTCGCCAAATTTCTGTGTTCTATTCAGTGCTGCTATGTGTGCTTCCAAGATGAGTGCTGTCAGTTTAATATGTGTTTGTGATGTTAGTGTGAGGGTGTGTTCTGGGGGGTTTGTTTGTAGTATTACGTGCTTTGCAATTTCAGCATAGATGTTTTGAGTTTGTTGGTGATGCTCCTGTTTTTCATTTTCGATTTTTTGTTTGATTACATTTTTTCTATACGGGCAACTTGATGCTAATGTTCTGTGTGGTCTATTACAATTGAGGCATTGTTTAAGTGTGCTTGTGCATTGTTGGTAAGTATGTTCTTGTGAGGGGCATTCTGAGCAATATTGTGTTGTTTGGGTGCATTTGGATGTTGGGTGGTCTTCATATTTGTAGCACTTGTAACAGATGAGGATGTGTGTGTATTTTTCTTGTTCACATTGATAGGTTGTAATTTTGTATGATACATATAAAACCCATCTCGGAGTATCCTCTGTGCAGTGGCGGTGTCAGAAGTTATAGTTTTGATTAGATGAGTATATTGCTTTGTTTTAACTATTTCTGTGACTGATAACCATGAATTTTGCTGTTGGATTTCTGCTTTGATTTCATCGGCAGGTCTTGCACCGATTTCATTATCAATTTGTCTGACAAAAATGGATCTTTTTGCTCTTAGGTCGGGGGGAATAACTGGAATTATATTCAATTTTTGGAATGCGTCGATTGCTTTACTGGAAGTTACTTTATCAACTGAAGTGACATCGTCTGTTACTGCATAGACACCTGTACTGGTGGAAGTCAGTCTAATGAGAGGAGCATTTAGGTCTTTGAAGGTTGTTTCAAAAATTTTTGTCTTGTCCAATGGTTTAGCTGTATCGATAAATTTAAGTTGTACTCTATATGTTGATGATTTTATTCTAGGTGCTGTACTGGTTGCAGCAATGTTGGGTTTTGGTGGTATAAGCATCGTAGGCGGAAGGTTTCCAGGGTTAAGGGGGAAGGACCCTGGAGTTGTGTTCCTAGTTTTGGAAGCTGAACGAGGTTTTGAAGGAAGAGGGGCCCTCCCCAGTACCAGCTCCCCTCCCCCGATCAGGAGGGGGGGGCATTACGGAAAAAGGCCTAGCCCTGCCCTACTATAATTACAATTGAGCTACTCAACATTATGATGTAATATATACAGCACACAGCTGTATAAATCGCCTACTGAAGGCACACTTAAGCAACGGTGCCCCTAATTCTGGTATTAATTACCGAAATAGACGAGATCTAGAAGATTATATCACTGTGAACTATACAATATCAATACATAAAACCCTAAAATACTAGTACATTTGACTATACAATATTATTACGTTACACTATACGATACTAATATAATAGACTATACAGTACTAATACAATAGACTAGACAATAATAATACAATGGACTATACAAATATCAATACATTAAACTATACAATGTGAATGAATTTAAAACTATACAGTATTAAGACATTTGAATTCGACAAGAATGCACAAGATCACATAACTGAAAAAAACACAGAATTGGAAAGCAATACTTGGAAAAAATTCTCACCTCTGGCCCGGAGTGGTTGCTCCGGGGCCGGTGGTCAAAAACCACACTCCGTCTTCCGACTAAGCTTTCTCTTAAGCTTTCAAAACAGAAAGAGTAGAAAAAATAGGAGGCTGAAAAAAGTATTACTTTCATTCACTTTTATCGCACAAAGAGAGCCACTAACCTTCCACGGCGCATTCACGAGAGTCCGCTACGAGTGCACACGGCTCAACAACAAAATTAAAGATTAGATATAGGACCAAATGAGCTTCAACATGGCTTTCCCATGATTTCCCACGCTATTCTGTGGCTTTCCAATACTTTGCCAAGTCTCAACCGCTGATATACTATACAACCTAATCTAACCTACCAATACAAGTGATATTCTATACAACCTAATGTAACCTACCAATACACGTGGCATTCCGACTCCCAATCTGCTGGGTTAAGGCACTGAAAATTGTGGAGTTGATGAAGCTTGTATCACAGATACGCTCATCTCACACTGCAGGCTGGTGGGTGTGACACGGACGGACGGACGCGGCTCCTTTTATAAAAGTGATAAGAAACGGAGTGACAGTCGTCACAGAAAGTGCCTTTCAAGGAACATTCACAAATAATAAAGGCTTGATCGGTTCGTTGTGATTATTTTGCTACGTACAAAGTTGTATACCATCGCAGACAACACAACGGTGCCTTACCAGCATCCTCCCCCACACAGCCACCTATCTTTGTGACTATAATTATTGCAACATCTGAGGACTCCCAGGAAGAAACTACACCAAGACACTCCCAGCTGATCAAGTTCACCTGTGAAAATGTAGAGCAAATTACGGATGTGGATTGAATTTGATGATATTTACTAATTTGATTAACTGAAATTTTGAGTTATTTCTCATTAGGAGTTCAGGGCTAGCTGGTCGCAGAGCGTCGAGCGAATGTGGTCGACTCGGCTTTGTTTTTGTTGAGAAAAAATGAAAAGCTTCATCCTGCTACATCTGAAATGATGACTCTATTGCTCAGTGTACATAAAAAGAAATAAATAAGAAGAAAGAAAAAATAAAAACATGGGATGATTAAATGTTAGTTTAGGTCTCCCTATCCACAGCAAAGGCGATCCAAAGAGAGGAAGGATGAAGGCAACATTTAGTGTTGAGTTGAACGGAACGCGGAAACTATGCACATGGTGTGACACCGGTCAGGATCACCTGTATGTGGAAGCAATCATTTGAGGAAGGTTAAAAACCCAGATATAATGAAAGGAAATAAGCAATAGGTGCTGGAAACAGGACGGTGGTGAATGGGGGTTCGTTCATTGTTCTATGAAATTTCCATTATAGTAACATAGCAAAAATTGAGCACAAACTTGTAAATTTATTCATTTATTTGTTATATAGACACTGGCGTGTTATTAACAGTGTTGATTCAATTTTCAGGCAATAATTTTCGAATGATAAACAAAAGTGAGTGGATACGGATTATTCAAATCATTTCAATGGTATCTATGTTCGTTGTAACGATGGTTCGTTACAAAACGCATAATATTTTTTTGCAGCATAAGAAGGTTAGCAAGCTTCCAGCTCCAGCTCATATCGCAGGTACCAAAAAGTTGACTACGTATTGGGACACATGTGTACCACTAGGTACATTGCTCATTCTATCGCCGGTATAAATGAGCTGCATGCCAGGTTTGTCATCACTTTTCAAAATTGATATTAGCGTTCTTATGTGGTATGGGCTCATGCAATCATTTTTCACAGTTCGTTTGATGTATAGTGTGTTGCTGTAGAAGTAAAGACAGTTCTCTATTTTGCTTCTCACATCTTAACAACACCAACCCTGGCTGCCACACAATCCTGGCCGACGTGCGTTTCTACCTTACGCCACTACATGGAGCACATCATTTATACGTATTAAATACTACACACTTTCTACCTTAACTTTCAAGGTCTCTTCTACACGTTTCAGCCTTAACGTTTATCTCAACTAGTAAGGAATTCTTCCTATCAAAATTTTTATATATAGGAGATATAAGGCTCCTTTAATAGAATGATGAAAACGCCGTATTACACAACCTGAGGACACGCAAAACAAAATAAGAAAACAAGCTTTAAAGGTAACTAAAGTAAAATACTAAGTTTTGTCCCCTTGATATGAACTTTCCGCGAATAACTTGAGGATTTTGGAGACGTAGCTCATTATTTGATGACTAGCGTACACGACCTATCAAAAATGATGGGATCTGATATGTTCTTATAGAAAAATCCCCAGAAGTTGATAAAAATCAAGTATATCCATCTTAATAGTAGCCTCGATTAAATTACTCATGTACATGTGACCCGGTGAAACTCGTTAGGTATCTCAGAAACGGTCATTTAGCATCTTAAAAGTGGGAAAAAGAAATAGATCAACAAATTGAAGGTGTTCTATGAAATTTCCATTATAATAAAATAACAGAAATTAAGCACAAACTTGTTAATTTATTCATTTATTTATTAAATAGACACGGCGTGTTATTAACAGTGTTGATTCAATTTTCACGCAATAATTTTTGAATGATAAACAAAAGGGAGTGGATACTGATTATTCATATCATTTCAATGGTATCTATGATACTAAGCATGCAGCAGATTCCCATTCTAATAACATGTTGTACATGTAAAATGCCACTAACTGTACACAATTGTGCTTAAATAACACTTCAGACAAAAAGATGTTGTTTGGAAGTACATATGTGTCGATTGCGTGAATTTAAATATGTATGTATGTATAAAACGTGCTTAGTTTGTGATTTCAGTCGACCAGCTACAAAGTGTTCACGGCCCCGAAACGAGTATTGGCCTTAGGGTAGGTTTAGAATAGTCAGTAATGAGGTTCACCATGTTCTTTATTAGGTAGGACGGCTGGCTAAGGGGTAACTAAAACCTGGCCTAAGAACAAATAACGTTAATAACAATAAAATATATTGGAGAACATGAGCAAATGATTAATGAAAAATTAATTACATTTTAAAGGACTAAGAAATTATTACAATAAAAGAAATGAGATGAAATTTATCAGATTTTGAAAGCTGAAATGACTATCGTGCAAGATGCATTTGAGAACCCAGCTTCAACGATCTCAATTTTTTGACATATGAAGCGTGATGCCGGGTCATTAGCCTATCACACAGTCAGTGTTGCCAATCTAGCGGTTTTCCCGCTAGATCTAGCGGTTTTATGATGGATCTGGCGGTATGAAAGTGGCATCTAGCGGCTAGCGGGAAATCTAGCGTATTTTTTATAGTTCCTAGCTATTTTCTAGCGGTATTTTTATAGCAGATTGTATTTTTTATATAAAATGTATTTGTGTTATAAACCACGTAAAGCTTTCACATTCAGTTTGGCTGAGCAAGCTCGTTTAATCCAGATTTTTTCTCGTTTGGTATGCGTTCTATGGCGAGCAACTGCTCGCTGCTAGCTAGTGCTAGCCGGCACCGTATGCCACGCTACCACGGCCGGCACGGCGGCCACGGGCAACCGCTAGAGTGTCGAACTCTCGATACGGTGTGTTGCCTGTTCGTAACCAAGACGCGTTCAAACATGCTAAATAAGTGAATAGTGATTTGTCGAAGGTGCACTGTAGCCTATACAAAATAAATTTAAATGGCAAATATAGTGACTCAACTAGCCACAGTAAAACTAAGAAACATGTTGATAAGAGTGGTGCTGCAGCGACAGATATAATTCGGTTTATTATTCATAAATGTAATGGAACAACATTACTAGGAGCCAATTGTGCATTTTATTTAACTTGCTATTCCGCCATTGTAAATTGTGTTTATCTGTTAGATATGTTTAAGTCCACAATCGGTGGCAGTAAGGTAACGTCCCAGTTAAAAATGCACAAAATAAGATGCTCAAGAGATTATAAAAAAAAGTTTAAAATCCTTATTTTCAGAATGATCTGCTGGTTGATGTTGGTGAGGGCAAGTACAGTCTACTCCTAGAAGAGTCAAATGACATAAAAATTTATGAAATGCTTGTATAATTAAGTTCTTTCAACTTATCTAGGTATTGTTAAATTGGAAACTTGTAATGCATAGTCTAACGTGGATGCACTAAAATGTAAGTTGAAAAGTAAAATACTTGATATTGGTAAAATTCTAGCAATCGGCACTGACAATGCCAGTGTCGTGGTTGTTGTAACCAATGGAACATATCAAAAGCTGAAAAAAGAAGTTCCTTCTCTAATAGAATTTAGATGTGTGTGTCATTCACAGTAGCTTGCTGTATCTCATGCAGCATTTGAATTTCTACCTCGAAATTTGGAATTTCTTTCGTCTGAAACATACGAGTGGTTTTCTGTGTCACCTTCAAGACAAATATCCTGCAAAAAAAAACTGTACGTGAAAATTATTGTTTGAAATTCTTTTATTAAAATACCAGCAAACGGTCAGACAAGGTGGCTCTCAACCGAATGTGCAGTTTGTAAAACTTTAGCACAATGGATTGAGTTGAAATCGCATTTCTAAATAATCGCATTCAAAGAAGAAATACTCCGGGGTGTATTTATCTTCTTTTCAAATAAGTAGCTCTACTTATCAAATACCAAGAAGTGTTCTTCAAAAAATTGGAACTTGAGAAGCATGTCCAAGTTTTTCAACGGACCAAACCCCGAGTTTCAGTACTGATTTAGAACCTGAACCTGATGAATGAAAACTGTAATTTTAAGGGTCATAAATCATTATATATATTATACCAATGATATGCCAACGTAAAACAATGTGTATTAACTTCGTTCTTCCTAAAAAATCTCCAAAATGGGTTAGCGGGAATTTTAGCGGAATGTAATCAAAATCTAGCGGTTTCTAGCGTTTTTTTAAGAAGTTTCTGGCGGTTTTTGATCCAGTGGAGTTGGCAACACTGATCACACTGGGCAACCAGTGTGGCGTTGCCAATTGCAGAGGGAGGTTATAACTCGCAGTGACAGCGGCATTTGAAATTTCATCATTAAATGAAAAGCATCAAGAACGTACACAAAACTTAGATCCTGGTTTGCGCTTTTAAATGTCCTTGCATTATTTATTGAGATTGAAGAGTCGTACGACTATTGATTCAATATAATTCTTTTGATGTATTATTGACTCCTAGGAAAATATTTGATTTGTGAGAATCAATATAAAATGCTATAAGATAAGCATCATAATATTGTAATAAATTTTTAACATCTTTTTTACAGCTCATATTCGCATATCAATATAATAATTGGTTTTTATACAGCACAGAAATAAACAGAAGAAACAATAAATTACTTAATTAAGCACATTCATTAACTTATTAAAAATAGGAAGACTAATGACACAACGCTTAGACTCATTTTGTACTAATTTTGTACTAATTGGTTGATAAAATCGATAAAAGTGAACGTTTCGACCAACTAGCAGTGGTCATTCTCAACACTGTAAAAGTAAAGATTACAAATCAGACATCATTCAGAAAATCACAATGGTAAAAACAAACATGAAATTAGAAACATTTGCTAACAAACTATTTGTAGGGGATAGGCAGACTGCATATCATTGAGATTTGGCTTTAGTCTATAAATGATATGAGATTCTAATATTCTGAGTTCTATTAGGCCGAGGAAGTAACCCAATAGCACTCAGAATATTAGAATCTCTTTTCATTTATAGACTAAAGCCAAATCTCAATGATATGCAGTCTGCCTATCCCCTACAAATAGTTTGTTAGCAAATGTTTCTAATTTCATGTTTGTTTTTACCATTGTGATTTTCTGAATGATGTCTGATTTGTAATCTTTACTTTTACAGTGTTGAGAATGACCACTGCTAGTTGGTCGAAACGTTCACTTTTATCGATTTTATCAACCAATTAGTACAAAATTAGTACAAAATGAGTCTAAGCGTGGTGTCATTAGTCTTCCTATTTTTAATTAAGATCTCCAAGAATTGGAACTTTGACTTCTTTAATTCATTAACTATATTGATATACGAGGTTCAAGTAGTTATGTTCAAGTCTAAAGAACAATTAAATGGTTTGATCATTAGAAGCTGAATAAAGTATTGCCTATTTTCTACCCGTTACCTAAGATAGAAAATTGAAATGAAAGTCCTGACTTCATAGAGTCAGGACTTCAGGACTTCATAGAGTCAATCTTCTTTTCCCTGTCCTTTTTGTGGCAGTTAGTACTGTTTTTTCTATTTGGTTTGATGGCTTCGGTAGTTTCATCATATTCAGCTAAACTGTTTAAACTTATAAACCTATGGTTTATTATTTTTAAATTTCTGACCACTTTATTTATCATAAAATCCTACCTGGTAAACATTTGAATATATGGAAAAGTGACAGCATTTGAAAATGAAACGTCACGAATGTATGGTAAATGGTAATATGTCGCTTTGTTTTGTACATAAATTGCGACTAATTATACGCCTAAAATGATACTTAATTGCATATATATTAACACCTAATAGCATTCCATATTGTAGCGCATTTATTAACATTTTCCATGTAACGTGCACCACAGGTGGTACATGGAGGTAATTTTCATATTGCTGTTGCAACCTCAATTTTCATAAATACTTAATCAAAGCTGAAAACAGGCACGATCCAGTTATGTTTGGTATTTTCAAAATAGTTTACTACAATTAACTTGAAATTTGAGTTTGGTGTTGAACTTGGATACCTAGTTACCGCAGTCAAAGTGTTAAATCCTTCGACTTTCTATTGAATGGCGGACCGAGTATGTTGGCTCAGTGGGAGGCGGTGTCCCTAGCATAGGACATTGATGAGAGCCTTCTATTATCAATTGTATGGCGGATCGAGACCATAGTGAACCAGACGGAGACAGTGTCACAAACAACCTCACACTACGACGCTCAGTCGAGCACTGCTTCGTCGCTCTGAGGTGAACGAGGTTTTTGAACAAGCGCGGAAAACAAAACTCACCCAGCAACTGCAGTCCGTTGCTCTCAGAAGCATACGTCGCTGCTTTTTATGGCAATTGTTGCCCCGTGTAATAGGGCCTTAAACTCAGCGACAACAACAACAACAACAAACTCTGGCATTTACGGAGGCTTTATTTCCAATTCAAGTTTGATACGTATCACCTTGTACATAGGATTTTCAAATGCCTTATAACTAACGCCAGGACGCCATGACGCTTTCCCCCGGTCAAGACCGGTACCCATTTCAGACACCTGGGTAGAGTGAGGTATTGTGCTTGGAATTTTTCCCCTATACCCAACAGAGAAAATCGCAACATCGACATTGATCTCCCCCGTGGTACAGTCGTGTTGTGGGAATGTTTTTTAGTTTCATAGACTAAGGGGACACTAAAGTTTCGTGAATGCGCATATTAGAATCACTGCACATGCACACAAAATGATGATACCATTGCTCAATGATATCCACAGTTTTTACCTTCTAAACATCATCGTAATATATATATATATATATATATATATATATATATATATATATATATATGTATATATAGGAAAATATATATAGAGGCGCATGAGTAACGCACTTTTTTAAAACATTAATAATAAATAAACTATGAAAGGTATAACGATGGGGATAATTGCAAACGATAGATAAACTCCAAAAGTTTATTTACATGTCGTATAGTGTCTACAGATACCCGGTGTATATTGCGGTGATAAATCTTTAAAATTTACCTTCAAAATGGTGCGCTACACGAAAGAGCAGCGAGCAAAAATTGTTGAACTCTACTTTTCATGTAATGGTTCAATTATTGCGGTGCAGAGAAGTTGCACGAACATTTTTAATGATGGAAGAAGTCCTGATAAAAATTACATAGAGCAATGGTCTCTAATTTCAAAGAAATCAGAGATGTTAAGTCCAGTAATGAACAGCTTCATTAAAAAAGTACGTTTATGTCTGACCAACAATGGTAATTATTTAAATGATATTATTTTCCATACTTAGTTGTAAAGTAAACTTTAGGAGTTTCTTTGTTTTTTGCAATTATCCCCATCGTTATACCTTTCATACTTTATTTATTATTAATGTTTTAACAGGGTGCGTTGCTTATGCGCCACCCATGACAGTACGACAATATTTGCATGCATCAACAGTGTTCAATAATATGACTTGCATTTAATTTTTTTACGTCTCTCTCAGGCAAGATTTCAATTTACAATGAAAATTTCAGAGGAAAATGGACCCAATTTCCGTCATTTCTTCGATAATAAACATGCGTTGTTAAAGAGTCAGCTGTGCCAGGTTTGCTGATCACACTATTCTCTCCTGCCTTCTTGCTGTTTATGCTTATTTGAAGGGTATACCAGACACGTAAGAAAATATTGAATTCTGCCCTGTCTGATGTTCTATGTAACAGTCTCCTGTTTCATATATTTAAAAAAGCTTTGTGATGATAAAAGGTATATATTTCTAGCAAGCACCTTGTACATTCTCGGTACAATTTGGCCTATTTTCAGTGCTGGGAATCATCGGTAAGATGTCATTGCGATATCAACCGAGATCATAGCATTTTAGAACTTAATTTTAGAATCGAAAGGAATTTGGATATTGTGACTGTCAGTATTTAAAACTGGAAAGGAAAAGATATATATAATTGTTTACTTTGTGCATACTCGAATTATAAATAAAAGTGCCTCCGCTCCGAAAAAGGAACTCTTTTTCTAGTATCCGTTCTTCGGTCACCAATCGGAGAACCTTAAAAAAGACTTTGTCATCCTTCTTTCGAAACAATTTCGCATATTTATTATAAATTAATAATAGTCATTCCGCATAAAATATGACAATATTTTAAATTATAAAGATAGAACTCCAAAGGATTTCATTTCATCTGTGATTCACAAATATAGTTGCGCACAGTGTGCGTTTGCGTACGTGGGCTCGACCAGTCGAGCCCTCAGTATTCGTGTTGCAGAGCACGCCGGCAGGAGCTTTAGAACTAATCAGTTACTTTCCACACCTTCCCACTCTTCAGTCCGCTCTCATGCAGAGAAGTGCAGCATTCCTGTTATATTAGGCGATTTTAGAGTGATTTTTCTCTGCATCAAACCAAATGAACCTCAGTATATTAGAATCTCTCCTCATTTTACATGAAAAACTGGTTTTAAATGATATGCAATCAGCTTTCCCTCTACAACTAACGTAATTTTAATTCTGAACATTTTATTTGGTCCATCAATGTGTTTTTTTGCTTTTCTTTTTCCATGATTGACGTAAATTTGACATATGACTAGTTTTTTTCTACTTGTTTTTAGGTTGATAATAACCCTACAGGTCGAAATGTTCCAGAAATTTTATTGATTGGCTTTCCTAAATAGATAATGATCTCATTCAAGACGTGTATCTTGACACTTGTATTATCAGAGATATAATCATATAATCGATATAATTTAACTCTGATTTATCGATAACGATATAATCAGAGTAAAACAATGTTGACATAGCGCTGATTTGGACATATCCTGCAAAAAGAGACAAATCTACGAGTCCAAAATTCGAAGAAACTAACTTTGACGTCCTTCAAAAACTATATGGCGGGAAACGATGTGTTGTGAAAAATAATTAAAATGTACAACTACACTGTCGTCTACTCACTGCAGAAACAAACGTTCTAACGCGAAGGTGCACATGCATACTATTATCTAAACCTTTATATTGCAACAAACATCAAATTCCACCGTGAGTCATCGTTTGGAAACAGTGGTCATCTAATGTTTACAAAGCTATAAATGTGTAGGGTGTATGACAGTTAACATGCGTCCTCACAGCCTGAGAGTAAACCAATAAGTCTCATTAACATGACGCAATGAGTAGTGGCGATAACAACTGTTATTTTCTCATACGTAACGACAGCGAACAAACATCCAAATTTGCAAAGGTAACGAAAATTATATCTTAACGCTCCAAATTCACTTATATTCACGGACACTAAATCCCAGATTATCTTGACATTTTTTGACATTTCCACTTGGAAATATTTCTTATAAACCCTGCCGAAAAATATCGTCACCAGTACTACAGAACAAAAAACACAAAACGTAAGAATTCTTTGCGTGTCGTAGGTCTGATCAATCTACAACCAGATCAACCAGTTATGGAGCCATCATACACTCGGACAGGTATTCAAATACAACTGTGGTGTCTGGAAAAAATCTAAATAAGTGGTTCTAAATTCATAGTGTTGTTTTTTATTCAGATTATATTTTTATGAGTACAATAAGTTAAATTATTTCAAAGAACCTCACGCATCAAAGTAATGGAGTCTATCTGGCAACATTCTCCCCATGCCGTTCCGTGAGCTCTGCTCGTCATAGCCGTGTTGTTTAAGGACCTGCCTCCGTGCGAGCATGGAGGGTTCGAATCCCAGCGCTGGGTGGCGATTTTTCCCGTTGGGTTTAGGGGAAAAATTCTAACACAATAACCCGCTCTTCCCAGGTGTCTGAAATGGGTCTCGGTCCTGACCGGGGGAATGCGTCATGGCGTCCTGGTGTTAGTTATAAGGCATTTGAAAATCCAATGTACAAGGTGATATGTATCAGGCTTGATTGGAAATAAAGCATCCGTAGAAGCCGATATTTTTTTTCTGAGCATTGTCCCATTCACCCGCAAGCCTAAGTACCGAGCAGGACCGTCCGTTCCCCTTGTCCCTACACGATCGTCTGGGTGAGCGTCTATTTTTGGTCTTTGAAAGTCTTCAATTGTGTAGTTAAAATAAATATCGTTTAAGATACAGTTAATAGATTGGGCAGAATATTGCTAAGAAATTCAATAGTTAGAGAAATCATGTATTTTGAGGCGGCGCTGAGTCGCCGGTTCTGTGTATAGGCTAAGCCGTACTTTGCCGTGCCTAGAAATCTCCACACTCGACAGTGCCGTAAGAGAATACATTAAAAGTTAAAAAAATGTTTCACTATAGTTTAAGGAAACTTATTTTGTAGATTTCCTTGACATACATATTCAAGATAAATGATTTCGTACGTGTTGTTAATCAGTAATTAGTCAAGTAAAAATTCTGTAGTTGATGGATTAGTTAAATTTTAACGTTCGTATTGTTAATTGAATCCAGTAAAACTTTGACCCACATTAGATTTACCTAAATATCAGAGTTAGAGCATTATCTGAATTATAATGAATAACCGATTACCTTGTGTCTCGTGTAGTGACCCGGCATAACGCTTCATTTGTCAGTAAATTGAGATCGTTAATTGAAGCTGGTTTCTTAAATGCATCTAGCACGATCGTCATTTCAGCTCTCAAAGTCTGATAACTTTCATCTCATTCCTTTTATTGTTTATCTTCTTAGTTCTTTAGAATGTAATTAATTTTTCATTAATCATTTGTTCATGTTCTCCTATATTATTTATTGTTGTATTGTTATTCCCGTTAAATGTTCTTAGGCCAGGTTTTAGTTACCCCTTTACCAACCGTCCTGCCTCTTGATGTTAAGCCTCATCACTGACTATTCTAAACCTACCCGAGGGCCAATACTCATGGGAAGGGTTTGAATACTCTGTAGCTGGTCTACTGAAAAAAATTTATACATTTTTAAATTCACGCAATCGACACATTTGTACTTCCAAATAACATCTTTTTGTCTGAAGTGTTATTTAAGCACAATTGTGTACAGTTCGTGGCGGTCTACATGTACCACATGTCATTGCAATGGGAATCTGCTGCATGCTCAGTATCATAGATATCATTGAAAGATATGAATAATCAGTACCCGCTCACTTTAGCTTATCATTCGAAACTTATTGCGTGAAAATTGAATCAACACTAATAATAACAAGCCAGTGTCTATTTAATTTATAAATAAATAAATTTACAAATTTGTGCTTAATTTTTGCTGTGTATTTATAATGGAAATTTGAAAGAACATCTTCAATTTGTTGATCCATCTCTTTTTCACGCTCTTATGATGCTAAATGATCGTATCTGTGACACCATACGAGTTTCACCGGATAACAGGTACATGAGTAATTTAATCGCGCTACTATTAGGATGGATATTTCTGTTTTTCATTAACATTTGGGAAATTTTTTCTGAAGAACACATCAGATCCCATCATTTTTGTTAGGTCGTGTACACTAGTCATCAAATAATGGGCCACGTCTCATCAATCCTTAAGTTATGATCGGAAAATTCACTTCGGGGTGACAAAACGCATTATATTACTTTAGTTACCTTCAAATACTTGTTTTCTTATTTTGTCTTGTGTGTCATCAGGTTGTGCAATACGGTGTTTACATCATGCCATGGAAACATACTTTTACTTTTTGACAGGTTGAATTTTGTAAGGAATTAATTCCTCACTTTGAAATAAACGGTGGGGTTGGAAGTTTGGAAACTGTTGTGGAGAACTTGAGAGGTAATGAAGAAGATGTGTGTAATCAGATGCGTGTAAAAGACTTGCTCCATGTAGTGGTTAGGGTGGCTGCACACCTAAAGACTTGTAAGGCATGGTGTTGATGCTGCTTCAGCCGTTGAGTTCCGATTGAGGCGGGGGGAGGGGGGGGGCGGTGACAATAGGAAAGAAGAGAAAAAATTTAAAGTTTGGCACAGGGTGAGCCAGAGAGAAATGGAAGGGGATAGTGGAAGAAGAAAAAGGCGCTTAACGCATAAATAGGTTATATTGTGCATCTTGTTTAATTTATACTGCTAATTAGTTAAAATAATAAGGGGAAAATTACCCGTCAGGGCTTTTTATGCTACAAGTGATTCGTCTCTTGAATTTTGCCACGTCTACTTTGCTCTATTGTATTTCTTTTACGGCGGGAAGGCGACAAAAGCCCTCGGCAAACGGAGTGAATTTAAATTTTGGCTGGGGGAAATTTACGCTCGTCTATAAATCCCTATATACATACACTATATACATACCTATACATTTATAATTTTTTTAACGTATATATGCATTTATATATACACTTTACACCCAAAGACACACACACACACCCGCCCCACGTGCACCCATACATTTTTTTCCCTTTAATTACACACATAGCCTACACACGATACACATGCACACACATATGTATATACATTCCTGCATACCTATACACCCACAAACATATATACACATACGTACACGATACACATGCACACATATATGCATATATACATTTCATTTTTATTATTTATTTACTCATTTTTTTAATTATTTATTTATTTTCTTTTATTTTCTTTTTTTTTTCGTTTTGTTTTTTTTTATCAATTTTTTCCCATTTTTTTCACATTATCCTACATTACCTACATTACATTCACGCTATCTAAGCATACACACACATCTTATCTACACAGTGAGCATTACCTAAATTTTCGTTGTTCCATTACCAGACTATGATTTAGGCCTATCTAGTTCTTAATCTATATACAATCTAATATATACACATGTACATCACCTAGCGCCTCTAATTAAAGAATGAATTTTCACCTATACACTATCTTTTCACGTTTGTTATCTCTTCTCGTCCACTCATGAACACGCTATATAACACTAAATTACACTTTCGTTGGTACCTGATAATTTACAGGTCAAGTTATTTATTGTTCCCTACCTATTTACACTATCAATATGATATATAAACAGGGATTTAAGAACTTTTATGATCTTAGTTTGAGTAATGAAAAATTAATTGATAAAAGTTTGTATAAGAGCAGCTAAAATAAGATTAAATGTCTGGGATTTCGGTTTCCCATCCCACCCATGGGGGAAAGACCGTCCTACCGCTCGCCAAAACCCCAGGAAACAAAAAATAAAAAAAATATTATTGAAATTAATTTGGTCTTCCCCCACGTTCTCCTAAAAGGACTTGAAATTGTCTTATTAGGTGTGCCTGACAAGGTTGTTGGTTCATGTATATTTTGGAGGTGGAGGGGGGGGGGCCATTGCAAGTAGTCTAGAGCTTTTAAATCGGGAATGTTGTTTGGGGATGAACTCCGGAGGAAAATTTAGTTTTGTACACAGGTCAGGATCGAATTGCTGCATTTTGTGCTAGATCCTGTTTGCATGCTCGTGTAGCAGTATGTTAATGGGAGGGACATTTAGATGATTATGCAGGTTTTTGGATGGGATTGCTTCTATTAAACTTGTGCCGGTGATAAATCTAAGTGCTTTGTTTTGAACTTTTTGCTATTTGGATATTGCTGATGCTGTGTGTAGGGGTATGACTGGGTATATTAATGCTGATCTTACAAAGGCCATATATAATTTCAGTTTGGTTTCTGTAGGGAGGTGAGTAAAACGGTAAATTTTTTCTAGATTTTTGTAGGCTATTGTTTGTCTAATCTAGGCATGTGATGATATACCATGTGTTGTTATATTGAAACCCAGGACTTTTCCTTTATTTGTGTATGGTATTGATTTGTCGTTTATGGTAACTTAAAATGTTTTCCTTCTATTTATGGGGATTATGGCAAATTTACTACTGTTGGTTATTATCTTCTATTTCCTTTCAAGCGTGTTTATTTGTTCTATTGCTCTTTTGGTGTTGGCTGTTGCGTGTCTTGGTGAATATTTTCCGGCTGTTATCTGCGTGATGTCATCTGCAAAACATATGTAATTTGTTTTAGGCAGCGGTGGTGGTAAATCATGGGTATAAAAGCTGAAAAGTGTAAGGGATAGACATGCTTCTTGGGGTACACCTGTGCACAGTGAAAATCGCGGCCCTATGTAATTGGATATTCCTATTGAGGCTGTCCTGCTATTAAGGTAATTGTTCAGGGTCCGGAGAAATATATAGTGAAGACTTATTTGTGAAAGTTTGAAGATGATACCAGAGTGCCATACCTTGTGGAATACTTTTTTAACATCTCTTATGCAAATGTCTAGTGTGAATTTTTGTGCTAATTTGATGGAAATTGATTCGTGCAGGGGTGCATTCGTGCAGGATGCAAAGCCGTGTGTGTGCCTCTATTACATCTGAATCAGTGTTGTCTGCTATTGAAATGATTATGAATTGTAAGGAAATTTGTCAACCTATTATTTAAGATTTTATACAGTAGTTTGCCGTGTACATCCAGGCGAGAAATTGGTCTGTAATTTTGAACTGATAATGGGGATGTGTTTGGTTTTGGAGGAAAATCATTATGGCATGTTTTAGACTGTTCGGGAAGTAACCAGCTGGTATGGACATATTGAAAATAAAAGATAGAAAATGGATCATGTTTTTTGGTAAGTTTTTAATTTGTAAGGTGGTAATTTCTGTTGTCCCTGGTGCTTTCTGTTTGAACGGTCTCAGCGCTTGTAACAGTTCTTCAAATGTAATAGGGGGAAAATGTATAGGGTCCAGTCTGTTGATATTTCCAGTTCGGTATGGTTTGATTGTATTTGCTAAGTTGTTCATTTGTTCTTGTACTATTGCAATGTGTTCTCTGTTTAAGTGGGGTTCGTCCTGATCTGTAAATATTTCCTTCCAGTGTAATCTGAAAATAGGTTCTTTTTTCTTGAGGAGTACGTAACTGTTCTTTATTATGTTCTATGTATGGTATTTGTTGTTTAGTGTTGCCGCCCATCATCCTCTTGCAGGAGGACCAAAACATTTTCGGATCCTCCTGCAGTTTAAGGCTATGAATTAAATCCTCCCAAGTTTGCTGATATTTACCTTTATATATTTCTTGTAATCTGATTTTTATTGTGTTCAAATGTCGGTTCAAATCTATAGATGGCCCATATCTGGAGATGTATTGGGTTGTCTGTCGGTATTGTGCTTGTAATGTCAAAGTTTCGTGAGTTGGTTTGATCCCCGGGATTATTCTATGAGTTATGAGTGGGACTGCTGAAATTGTGGTATCCTGTACGTGTTTGGTCCATGTGTCTAGGTACTTGTTTATTTCGTTTATAGTTGGATCCGGTTGTGAAGGGGGTGTGACAGGTGATAGTAACTGCTTGTATAGTTTCTAATTTGCTTTATGAAAGTGTCTTCGCGGTTTAATTGGAATTTGTTCGGATTGGCTGAGATGGTAGCGATTATTGGAATGTGATCTGATGGTGTGATGGGGCCGGGCTTCAAGAAAATATTATGAAATGCATGCTTGTTTTGTAGAACTACATCGGGTGAGGTGGTGCTATTGTGAGTTATTAGGGTTGGAAAAAAGGGTCCAATGTGTGTGCATTTTTGTTTTGATATTAGGTAGTAGAGATGGTTTCCTCTATTGTTCCTATGTGAGTATCCTGTTATGCTATGTGCTGCGTTTATGTCACCTAGAAAATAGGTTAGGTGCGGTCTATTGAAAAGCATGTGGAAGTCTATGAAATTCAGGTAGTCTGTTCTTGGGGGTGTATATGTAGTACCTATGGTGATTGGTCCCTGAAGCGTATCTATTGTTACTGCTATCATATCTGTGTGGAAATCATCGTGAAGTCTGTACGAAATGCTTTTCCTGAGTGCTATTGCAGTGCCTGCGTGATTTTCGTTTAGCTTATTTGAATAAAATGTATTGTAATTGAAGATCTTAAGGGGTTGGTTATTTATGAGGCAGTGACTATTGATAAGTATTATGTCTGGGTCTAGCGTGTTGTATATGTTGGATAGTGTGATTTTATTGGTATTCCAAGATTGCACGTTGTGTTGAATTATTGTTATTTTCTTCAGGTTCATTTTTGAGCAATTAATTTTTTTGGTTTTTTGGTGGCTGCTATTAGAGATTGGTGTCTTGGAAGATTTATGAAGTCCTCGAAAGGGATTATGTTTATTTTTGTTCTTGTGAATTGGACTCTGTTGCTCCTAATGTAGTCCAGTAAGGTTTGTGATCTCATGTCATGAACAGTGAATTTTAATCCTTTATCATTTTCTTTTCTGCTGAGTTCCTGGATGTACCATTCTGTCGGGGGATTTTCTGAGATTGGTGAATTGTCTATGAGGTTTCTGTATAGTTTTATATGAAAGTTGTGTTTGTTATCTAATACTATGCTTGAATTACCCAAATCATCACTTATCCTGCGTTTAGTTCTAGCCTCCGTGTCCATGGCCTCCTCCATATACTCCTGCTCACATTCCAGAGAGACATCCACCGTTTTTTCCTGTTCCGTTTCCGTCTCCTGTGGTGTTGTTTCTGATTTGTAGTAAAAATTGAAAATTGCGGCTGAGTCACGATCTTGGAAAGTGGTATCGATATTGAAATTCAGTTTTAAGGATTGTGAAGGAAGGTCGCCAAATTTCTGTGTTCTATTCAGTGCTGCTATGTGTGCTTCCAAGATGAGTGCTGTCAGTTTAATATGTGTTTGTGATGTTAGTGTGAGGGTGTGTTCTGGGGGGTTTGTTTGTAGTATTGCGTGCTTTGCAATTTCAGCATAGATGTTTTGAGTTTGTTGGTGATGCTCCTGTTTTTCATTTCCGATTTTTTGTTTGATTACATTTTTTCTATACGGGCAACTTGATGCTAATGTTCTGTGTGGTCCATTACAATTGAGGCATTGTTTAAGTGTGCTTGTGCATTGTTGGTAAGTATGTTCTTGTGAGGGGCATTCTGAGCAATATTGTGTTGTTTGGGTGCATTTGGATGTTGGGTGGTCTTCATATTTGTAGCACTTGTAACAGATGAGGATGTGTGTGTATTTTTCTTGTTCACATTGATAGGTTGTAATTTTGTTTGATACATATAAAACCCATCTCGGAGTATCCTCTGTGCAGTGGCGGTGTCAGAAGTTATAGTTTTGATTAGATGAGTATATTGCTTTGTTTTAACTATTTCTGTGACTGATAACCATGAATTTTGCTGTTGGATTTCTGCTTTGATTTCATCGGCAGGTCTTGCACCGATTTCATTATCAATTTGTCTATCAAAAATGGATCTTTTTGCTCTTAGGTCGGGGGGAATAACTGGAATTATATTCAATTTTTGGAATGCGTCGATTGCTTTACTGGAAGTTACTTTATCAACTGAAGTGACATCGTCTGTTACTGCATAGACACCTGTACTGGTGGAAGTCAGTCTAATGAGAGGAGCATTTAGGTCTTTGAAGGTTGTTTCAAAAATTTTTGTCTTGTCCAATGGTTTAGCTGAATCGATAAATTTAAGTTGTACTCTATATGTTGATGATTTTATTCTAGGTGCTGTACTGGTTGCAGCAATGTTGATTTTTGGTGGTATAAGCATCGTAGGCGGAAGGTTTCCAGGGTTAAGGGGGAAGGACCCCGGAGTTGTGTTCCTAGTTTTAGAAGCTGAACGAGGGTTTGAAGGAAGAGGGGCCCTCCCCAGTACCAGCTCCCCTCCCCCGATCAGGAGGGGGGGGGCATTACGGAAAAAGGCCTAGCCCTGCCCTACTATAATTACAATTGAGCTACTCAACATTATGATGTAATATATACAGCACACAGCTGTATAAATCGCCTACTGAAGGCACACTTAAGCAACGGTGCCCCTAATTCTGGTATTAATTACCGAAATAGACGAGATCTAGAAGATTATATCACTGTGAACTATACAATATCAATACATTAAACCCTACAATACTAGTACATTTGACTATACAATATTATTACGTTACACTATACGATACTAATATAATAGACTATACAGTACTAATACAATAGACTATACAATAATAATACAATGGACAATACAAATATCAATACATTAAACTATACAATGTGAGTGAATTTAAAACTATACAGTATTAAGACATTTGAATTCGACAAGAATGCACAAGATCACATTACTGAAAAAAACACAGAATGGGAAAGCAATACTTGGAAAAAATTCTCACCTCTGGCCCGGAGGGGTTGCTCCGGGGCCGGTGGTCAAAAACCACACTCCGTCTTCCGACTAAGCTTTCTCTTAAGCTTTCAAAACAGAAAGAGTAGAAAAAATAGGAGGCTGAAGAAAGTATTACTTTTATTCACTTTTATCGCACAAAGAGAGCCACTAACCTTCCACGGCGCATTCACGAGAGTCCGCTACGAGTGCACACGGCTCAACAACAAAATTGAAGGATTAGTTATAGGACCAAATGAGCTTCAACTTGGCTTTCCCATGATTTCCCACGCTATTCTATGGCTTTCCAATACTTTGCCAAGTCTCAACCGCTGATATACTATACAACCTAATCTAACCTACCAATACACGTGATATTCTATACAACCTAATGTAACCTACCAATACACGTGACATTCCGACTCCCAATCTGCTGGGTTAAGGCACTGAAAATTATGGAGTTGATGAAGCTCGTATCACAGATACGCTCATCTCACACTGCAGGCTGGTGGGTGTGACACACGGACGGACGGACGCGGCTCCTTTTATAAAAGTGATAAGAAACGGAGTGACAGTCGTCACAGAAAGTGCCTTTCAAGGAACATTCACAAATAATAAAGGCTTGATCGGTTCGTTGTGATTATTTTGCTACGTACAAAGTTGTATACCATCGCAGACAACACAACGGTGCCTTACCAGCATCCTCCCCCACACAGCCACCTATCTTTGTGACTATAATTATTGTAACATCTGAGAACTCCCAGGAAGAAACTACACCAAGACACTCCCAGCTGATCAAGTTCAGCTGTGAAAATGTAGAGCAAATTACGGATGTGGATTGAATTTGATGATATTTACTAATTTGATTAACTGAAATTTTGAGTTATTTCTCATTACGAGTTCAGGGCTAGCTGGTCGCAGAGCGTAGAGCGAATGTGGTCGACTCGGCTTTGTTTTTATTGAGAAAAAATGAAAAGCTTCATCCTGCTACATCTGAAATGATGACTCTATTGCTCAGTGTACATAAAAAGAAATAAATAAGAAGAAAGAAAAAAATAAAAACATGGGATGATTAAATGTTAGTTTAGGTCTGCCTAACCACAGCAAAGGCGATCCTAAGAGAGGAAGGATAGAGGCAACATTTAGTGTTGAGTTGAACGGAACGCGGAAACTATGCACATGGTGTGACACCGGCCAGGATCACCTGTATGTGGAAGCAATTATATGAGAAAGGTTAAAAACCTAGATGTAATAAAAATAAAAAACGCAGTAGGAGCTAAAAACAGGACGGTGGGGAATGGGGTAACGATGGTTCGCTACAAAACTCATAATATTTTTTTTCAGCATAAGAAGGTTAGCATATTTCAAGCTCCAGCTCATATCGCAGGTACCAACAAGTTGACTACGTATTGGGACACATGTGCACCACTTTGGTACATTGTTCATTCTTGCACCGGTATAAATGAGCTGCATGCCAGGTTTGTCATCACTTTTTAAAATTGATATTAGCGTTCTTATGTGGTATGGGCTCATGCAATCATTTTCCACAGTTCGTTTGATATATAGTGTGTTGCTGTAGAAGTAAAGACAGTTCACTATTTTGCTTCTCACATCTTAACAACACCAACCCTGGCTGCCACACAATCCTGGCCGATATGCGTTTCTACCTTACGCCACTACATGGAGCATATCATTTATACGTATCTCATACCAAACACTTTCTACCTTAACTATCAAGCTCTCCTACAGGTTTCATCACTTAAGTGTATCTCAACTTATTAAGGACGAGATTCCTTTCAAAATTTTATATATAAGAGATTTAAGGCCCTTAACGTAGAATGATGAAAACGCCGTATTACACAACCTGATGACACACAAAACAAAATAAGAAAACAAGTTTTGAAGGTAAATAAAGTAAAATACTAAGTTTTGGCAGCTTGATATGAACTTTCCGAGAATAACTTGAGGATTGTTGAGACGTGGCTCATTATTTGATGACTAGTGTACACGACTTATCAAAAATGATGGGATCTGATATGTTCCATTGAAAAATCCCCCAGATGTTGATGAAAATCAAGTATATCCATTTTAATAGTAGCCTCGATTAAATTATTCATGAACATGTGACACTAAATTGCTCGTCGTGTCGTGAGACTAGCGAACTTGCCTCCGTCCAGGCAGACCCTGGTTCGAGTCCCGGCGCTGGTGGCGATTTTCTCTGTTGGGTATAGGGGAAAAATTCCAAGCACAATACCCCACTCTACCCAGGTGTCTGAAATGGGTACCGGTCTTGACCGGGGGAAAGCGTAATGGCGTCCTGGCGTTAATTATAAGGCATTTGAAAATCCAATGTATAAGGTGATATGTATCAGGCTTGAAATTGGAAATAAAGCATCCGTAGATGCCTTCATTATTATTATTATTATTAACTGTACACAATTGTGCTTAAATAACACTTCAGACAAAAAGATGTTGTTTGGAAGTACATATGTGTCGATTGCGTGAATTTAAATATGTATGTATAATAAAACGTGCTTAGTTTGTGATTTCAGTCGACCAGCTACAAAGTGTTCAAGGCCCCTACACGAGTATTGGCCTTAGGGTAGGTTTAGAATAGTCAGTGATGAGGTTTACCATGTTCTTTATTAGATGGAATGCCACGATGGAATCATTTTTTCCAATCATGATTTATAAATTATAGGCATGGTTGAAGAATTGATAAATTTCTTCTAGCAAGATACATCAATGACTATTTTGAGTGCAATAATCATATCACCATATCTGATTAAAAGCTGACCACATACCGTGGCTAATTACTTATTCACTATCTTCAGCTCAATAACATCGATTCTAATTCCAGAAATTAATCCATCTAGGCCCTACAATGAAACTGTAAAAAAATGGGATTAAATTTTACTTTAATGTTGTCAACGATTTTCATAATTTTGTTGCAAAGAATCAATAAAGGAACACATATAAGAATGTTTTACATGAATGACATTCTGCTACCCCTCACGACCCAACCTCTTTACGCTTGTAATAGGGGGTTAGCTTCCGTTTCTATTGCAAAAACAATGACTGCTTTTGTGCAAAAAAAGGCCATTCAGGAGCGCCTTTTGTAAAACTTCAGTCTTAAATAACTCAAAACCTAAGCATTTGCAAGCACATTGTCATTCATGTAAAACGTCTAAAATTGACTACAGTATCTATCTATAGCAACAAAATTATGAAAATCGTTGACATCATTAAAGTAAAATTTGACCAAAATTGGGCTAGCATTTCATTACCAATCTTCTTAACACATTTACATCGTTAGAAATTCATAACCTATAATTTAAACCAATTCAGTCATCAATCAACATGAATAACACTATTTCTCCCGAGACCGATCGAGAAATTCAAAACGTCGTGCATCCTACAACATAAAACGAGTGAATGTCCTCGAACTTGAACGCCATGGTCACATAGACGCTGGAATGAGCCACCACTAATCAAACAATCATCGCACGAGCCTGTTTTTTGACTGATATACCAAGCAAACACGTTCCACGCTCAAAGGACACATCCTCTCTATCACTGAAATGAAATCAGAACATTCAACAGGTCTCAGAACGGATGACTCTCTTGTCATCACCGTCAAACGAATAAAGGAAAATGTTCCGCTTTCTTTTCACCCAACTACCCTGGGAAAACATACCATGGCTGGGAAAAATCGAGGAGATGCAGTGTTTTACTGCTATGCGTAATTTAACGTAATATCTTATTATAAAACAATATACAATATGTACACAAATACAATTGACTTTCGTTATACACCAAACACATCACTGGGATTTTGAATGAAACTATGAAACTAAGAATTGGACTGCATTTTTTAGTAAAAACTATATAAGAAATAGATGATTCGGGATAGATTACATATGAACACATGACCTCTCTCAACGACAGGCTCATGGATACTAAATAATCATGCATACACAATGGCGGGTCTGTGTGCTGCGGTTGTCACTCATGAAGTCGTGAGGAACACGAGTGAGCTATTGGATAATGAAACCATAATACAGCGTCCAAACCGAGTGTATTATGAAACATTCAAACTAACAAATAGTGCATATCTAATTGTGCTCCTACGTTACATTTTCACTTCATGTTGATTGCCCTCGTAATTTTAATCATTCTGCATGCCCATTTTCCTTATGCCTTTGCATTGACATGTTCCATTTTAAGAGCATAAGGTGTACCTGCTTTGTTAGATGAGAAAAAATTTTAAACTGAGGAAATCATATTGATTAAAAAATTTGTTGTATTTTATGTCAGATGATGCATGGTTTAGAATACCAAGCCTCATGCTTGACTAACACCCTTTTATATCGTCCCTGAACTCACATAAAATATATATTATCACCGCTGATTATAATTTATCAGATTTAACAGCGTTAATTCATCGAATTTTCTATTTTCAAGAACCTTCATATCAAGTTGTTCTGATTCACATACAACCCAATTTACATTCGTTCGAAATAATGTCCTTGAGGAAAATCAAAGGATGCTACGAGACAGAATGGACACTCCCCAAAGCTGTGGGCGAAAAGCAAAATTATTTTAAATCTGAATGCTCTAGCATTCCTTTGAATTTTGAAAGAATGGGATAATAAAGGGATGTTCTATTAATAACTCTCACTCCTCCATCTTTGAGATGGATTTAAACTATTTCTTCAGTACCTAATGAATAGCTAAGTGATCGACCAACTGAAGATAATAACATATATCAAGCGCTATTTCTGTATAGTTTTCATTCTAGCAAGTACTTCATTTTCTTTGGAAGAAAGACCACGTCTAATTTGAGAGCACAATTCTGCTGAAAAGTGTGAGTTAATTTATTGAGCCAACAAGCTCGAGTCTCTATCAAAAGTGTTATATTCTTGATGACTCACTTTGAGTACCATTTAGTAAACCGGCATTTATGTCTTGTAATTTTTTATTAACACCTTCACCTCTTTTTGCGGTTGTTAACGGTTGGTTTAGCTAGGTTGTAAGTAGCAGAATTGGGAAATCAACTTAATAACGTGAATACATTTTTATCTTTCCTAAGAAATATGAAAAATACGACTGTATTTTTACGAGGAAATACGAGGGGTATTCAAGAAATACGAGGAAATTCTCCATTTTTTATTGATTTGTACGTAAAATAGATTTATTTCTCAACATAATCTCCGTCACGGTCGATTTACTTCTCCAGGCAGTGTTTCCATCCATTTAATAAACCATTTTTGAAAAGTTCGCAGCCTGATTTCTAAGCCAGGTTAGTGATATTGAAACGAACTCCTTTCAGATGTTCTTTGAGTTTTCAGAAAAGGAAAAAATAAGATTGGACTAGATCTGGGCTACAGGGTCGATGTGGCAGCAATTCCATTCGAATTTCTATCATAATTTCCTAATTGTCACCCGTGCAGAATGCGCTGGGGCATTGTGATGATGGAAGAGGATTCCACGGTAAAGCTTTCCTGGGCGCCTTTTAGCTAATTCTGCTCTCGATGTTCGTATAACTTCTACATAATACGATCCTGTGACAGTTTTTCGAATTTCTAAAATATCAACTAGCACAACCCCTTCCGAGTCGCAGAAAACAGTACCCATCACCTTGTTGGCGGACCTCTCAGACTTGAATTTGATTGGACCAGCTGACTCAAGCGGAATCTATTGTCTGGACTGCTGTTTTGTTTCAGGATCATACTGGTGAATCCATATTTTATCCCAGTAATGATTCGACGGAAAAAGACGTCTCCATTTGCTTCAATTTTGGTCAAAATCGTTCTTGCCAGTTAACATCTGAGGTTTAGCTGATTTGTGCGCAATACTTTTACAACCCATCGGGCCGAAAGCTTGCTCAGACCTAAATCCTCATGTAGAATTGAATGAGCTGAACCAACTGATAGGCTGAACCAACTGATGAGCTGAACCAATGGATAGTTTGAACTATCTCACCAACTGACAATCTTCAATCTTCTTAGACTAAGCTCCCAATAGAATCATCATTTTCAACATTTTTTGAAGTTGCTGGTCTTCCACGACCTTCATCGTCTTCAGCAGCTTCTTTACCATCGATAAAGCTTTTCATCCATTTTGTAAACGCAAGTTTTCTTCGGAGTATGGTTCCCATAAACTGTCGTCAAAGCTTGAATGATCCCATTCCTTTCCAACCAAGTTTCACTATAAACTTGATGTTGATTCTTATCTCAAAATTTTTTTGAACCATGGGTGATAATTCACTTGTTTTCAACTAACATCTACTGCAAGCGACCAGTGTATAGTCTAGTTCAGACTCTTTCTCCCTGACATGGTTTAACAGGTTTCAACTTGCTAGTTCTAGTTTATCTTAAGAATTCCACGTATTTTTGAAGGCCCCTCGTAACATTTTCCATCGAAAGGATCAGTTATTGTTTGAAAAAGGTCGTGAAATAAATGAACTCTCATTCATCGAGATCGGTACCTGAATGAGCTATTCACCTAGTGGTACACGTAAGTCTAAAATGGAGGAAACGTCTTACCTGGGGTGAATATTTCATACCTTGGAATGAACTGAACATAAATGTTCATGAGTACCAAAAAATGCACTAACTCGACCTTTTCCCTTATTCATCACATTTACTAAGGAGGTAACATATACTGGGGAAGTATTTGCTATACATTTAGTTGTTACGACTCATGATTTGAACATTTTCTTGAAAATGCGAGATTTTGACGAACGAAACTGAAGACTCGCCGCCGCAACTCCATTGTATTACTGGCTGTGACATTACACTCACTCGACCAGTTTAGTTGTTTACGTTGTGAATCACAACTACGATTTCAAAATATTAGGCGTTTCCATTCTTTCGTTCAACCCTCGTACATATAAGTATTTATATACATAAATGAATGTAGCTCTCTACTTTCAGGAATAGCAACCGCAATTCCTAAAGCTAGGGAAATTTCAGCGACTTAAAATCCGTTCAATTTTATTCACACTGAATACTTTCCAAGTAAAATAGTGAGGGAATACTTCACTTTCAAAATTTTTCCACAGAATTAGCGAATAAGTTTGAGCAAAAATTCTCTGAGAGAAATGAGCTTCACAGCGCTCAGAGTTTATTCTAAAGAATTTAGCCTTTATGGGAGCCCGCACGAAAAAGAAAATTGTTGGAAAATGATAAATTTTTTCTTATTAAAAATCCATATCACTTCTTCATGAATGAAAGAAAAATTTTTTTGAGCTTCAGGAGGGGGCAATTCCTGATGTCTTGTTACCCACCTTTGTTACGCACCTCATGGGAAGGAATTGAGATCTATTTTTTGAGGGTTTGCTTTCATCAAAGGTCACTCCCAGGATAGAAACAGCAATAAAGTACACATCAAGGTAAAATTTTAGGTTATTTCACATTCTTATTTCAAAGTTAGCGTTCTGCACTGCTGTATGAGCATTTACTGTCATGCTGTCATACCAGTAAAACCATTCAGAAACGATATATATTTACAAACATAACCTATTACCGCCGCCAGTTTCGACACTGAGGAAATATTCTCCCTCAATAAAATGATGATGAGTCTCCAGAAATTCATTGTACATCGCATTCCATTGATAATACCACATCTTCCTATTATATTGCAGAAATTGTGAAGCTTTTGCTGTAAAACATATTATTTCAGAATAGTGTTGAAAGACATTTTTTGCAAAGAAACAGTTCTTGTGCATTTATGAGCAGCTTTCATCTAAATTGAAACAGTCGTGTGTAATTACTGATTCAATTCCTTGGAACTCCCTTCAAGAATGTTCCCAAGACTTGGTAAAAATATAAAGTGTTACATCAATTTTTCCCTTCCGGCCAACATGGTTTTGAAGCTGCACACCCACGAGTTCGCCGTTTCCTAATACAGCTCTTTTGACTCCGCTATGATGGCATCAAATAGGGGTAAATAAAAAATTGTGAAGCATTTTCGTATATTTCCGGTAGACTTAGGGCAAAAATCTCTTAAGAGGAGCACTTTTACCACAATCTAATGAGTAGAAGTCGTTACGTATTTTTAGTTCCACAAGGTCAAAATTTATAGCCTTGCTAAACAGAAGTTCTCTGCATTTGATTCTTCTGATCTCTTTTTCGGTAGTGGTAACAGAAATTTTTTTCAGTTTCTTTGGTGGCCACCTGGTAATACGATAGAGAAATGGCGCGTATACAATGGGAGCATGAATAACCAAGACCTGAAAATTTTCCAGCTCATTCAAATAATAAGTCATCAAAAATTGGTGTAACTCCGAAATATCGCGTAGACAAAGCGATTGTAGATTCGTAAATTCATGCATCTGAGGTACATTATGGGAATGAAGATTTGATGGAGCGCTTGTGTTCAATTCCGCGGTTGGAATTTGATTTTTGAGTTTTGTAATTTCTAAATGTTTTATTTGCGGGCAATTTCGTGCAACAATGGACATAGCCTCACTAAAGTAACAATTTCGACCGCCAGCAATGGTGAGATGAGTGAGGTTGCTGCACTGAGTCACAATTTTACGCATAAATAGGGAATTCGCTGCGTCACATTTCAGCCTCCTGATGTATGAACTTTTTTCCTTAACGGCCTCAACATACTCATCGCATTTGTTTTCGTCAAAACCCTCGAAGTAAACACTTTTCCAGAGGATTGGGTGGTCACCTAGTCGTCTGAACCGTTCATGAGCTTTTTGCACGTCCAATAGTTGTGTAGTGGACATTCGAGAGAAAATTTCGTACATAGCATCGTCTGGCAAGAAACAATGAGAAACGGAGCTATCGCAATCATCCTTTCCAGTTGAGACGCTCGGGCTGAGAGGTGTCAGAGGCATCTGGAAAAGAAACATTGCCATTACTGAACGTACGTGGTCATAGCTAACTGTGTAAATCGTGATATGGGAAAAATTGTAGAATCATAGATCTATTCACTCTAATGGCTATACTAAATTTAAACACAAATTTTTTAGTATCATATTTATTATATAAGAATCCCATAAGGAATTTTGGGACGTATGACGTATGATTGTGACGTGTTTAATGATATTATCCCAACTGTCCGCAATAGGAGACCAATGTCGAGTACCTGGTAAATACAATTTTTTTCATTTTATTGTATGACATCGAATACACCGTCATTGAAATGCAATCTTAAAAATTCAGCAACGGCTTAATTCAACGATAAACGTTTTTTATGTTTACGAAAGTGATGTAAGGATATTTATTAATATTCCATTTCTTTCACGAGCCTCTTGAGTTACCTAATTTCTTCAATAGATATTGAGATCACTGGACACATAGACAACACATGCACCGAGATCAGTAATGAGGTGTGAATTCAATTGAAAGGAAAACATACAGCAACAACACCGATGTTCACATGACGCGTTCAACGCAGCTTTAATACCACGTCACTCTCATGCATTCACTCATTTTTAATCAGTGAAAAAACACTTGCGATAAAACTCAGAAATGCAGTATTAAAGTTGTTCATGAGTTCATGGTAAATAGTGCTATTGAATGCATTGTGGAGTAACATCAGTCACAAGCGTTAGTTATTCGCGATTATTTTCAAATTTCTCTATCATGAAGAATGTACCTCGTTCTTCACGCGTTGAGAGACGGAGAAAATTGCTCATCATATTTCTAGGAACACTCAATCTTAAATTTTTTGTCCCTCTTTCTATTTATAAAATAACATTACGATGTAACAAAATGGCTATAAATACAAGTTTTATCTCATGGCTGGAAGTACAATTTCTAAATTGTCTATATTATTTCTATATTGTCACGCTGTTAAAATCGTGAATCTAATTCAATAGTTGAATCAGAAATGATGAAAACTATCATCTATTCTGTATTTCTATTTCTAATCATTTTTGTTTTGATCCTAGTTGTAGCCTTGAATGAAAACTTTTATTTGTATTAAAAAATATCACATCATCTCAAAAAGCGAATATTGAAATAGAAGAAGCATTACATATTCACAAAGTTAAACCGGCCCTCAACACAGATGCTAATACTTTTTTGCTCTAAAACTATTGAATAAAATGCAGCTTAGAAGTTTGGAACATCCGCTCGATCTTCCATTTCACTTCTTTCTCTGGGCCATGAACATGTATGGAGTAGTTGTGTGATATTAACCAGTCTTCTGGATTTCTGGTGATCAATATTTCTGTTGTAGAAATTATTCCCACCAATGGAGTCATCTTGTGATGGGATTTCCAGTATTTTTATTGCGTCTGATTTTGCTTACGTATTGAATTTTCATTTTAACATTGTGATCGTAAAAATTTGTTTAGTATTTCCAGCATGAAAATGAAGCTCGCAACATCGAAACGTTGCTTCTAAAAATAGCCTAGAGATATGGAATTTTTCAGATGGAGTGTTTCAGAGAATATAAAAGATTTTCTCTGTGTTATTCGCTAATTCTTTTTTCAAATCCTTAATAGAAATATTTGTAGTGATAGATTGCAAAATACATTTTATTTCTTTGATTTTAGTGTACTTTTGCGGATTAGGGAGAGGTAGCCTAACTTCCAATTCATGGAAACACGAAATAAAATGAGCAAAATTGATAAAATCTTTGTTTCAGAAGACTGTAGCAATTTACATCGCTCGTGAGTGATGAAGGAATAATTTTGATGTCAAAATTATGAAATACAGAAATTTGATGCAATGAAATTAACCCAAGCGTTGACGAACCAGGCGGGCAATCACCCAAATAAGCGAGAGGTTGTGACGATCACACAACCACGCGAGAAGTTATGACGATCACACAACAACGCGAGAGGTTATGACGATCACACAACCACACGAGAGGTTGTGACGATCACACAACCACGCGAGAGGTTATGACGATCACACAACCACGCGAGAGGTTATGACGATCACACAACCACGCGAGACGTTATGACGATCACACAACCACACGAGAGGTTATGACGATCACACAACCACACGAGAGGTTGTGACGATCACACAACCACTCGAGAGGTTGTGACGATCACACAACCACGCGAGAAGTTATGACGATCACACAACCACACGAGAGGTTATGACGATCACACAACCACGCGAGAGGTTATGACGATCACACAACCACGCGAGACGTTATGACGATCACACAACCACGCGAGAGGTTATGACGATCACACAACCACACGAGAGGTTGTGACGATCACACAACCACGCGAGAAGTTATGACGATCACACAACAACGCGAGAGGTTATGACGATCACACAACCACACGAGAGGTTATGACGATCACACAACCACGCGAGAGGTTATGACGATCACACAACCACGCGAGAGGTTATGACGATCACACAACCACGCGAGAGGTTATGACGATCACACAACCACGCGAGAAGTTATGACGATCACACAACAACGCGAGAGCTTATGACGATCACACAACCACGCGAGAGGTTATGACGATCACACAACCACGCGAGAGGTTATGACGATCACACAACCACGCGAGAGGTTATGACGATCACACAACCACGCGAGACGTTATGACGATCACACAACCACGCGAGAGGTTATGACGATCACACAACCACGCGAGAGATTATGACGATCACACAACCACGCGAGAGGTTATGACGATCACACAACCACGCGAGAGATTATGACGATCACACAACCACGCGAGAGGTTATGACGATCACACAACCACGCGAGAGGTTATGACGATCACACAACCACGCGAGAAGTTATGACGATCACACAACCACGCGAGAGGTTGTGACGATCACACAACCACGCGAGAGGTTATGACGATCACACAACCACGCGAGAAGTTATGACGATCACACAACCACGCGAGAGGTTATGACGATCACACAACCACGCGAGACGTTATGACGATCACACAACCACGCGAGAGGTTATGACGATCACACAACCACGCGAGAGATTATGACGATCACACAACCACGCGAGAGGTTATGACGATCACACAACCACGCGAGAGGTTATGACGATCACACAACCACGCGAGAGGTTATGACGATCACACAACCACGCGAGAGGTTATGACGATCACACAACCACGCGAGAGGTTATGACGATCACACAACCACGCGAGACGTTATGACGATCACACAACCACGCGAGAGGTTATGACGATCACACAACCACGCGAGAGGTTATGACGATCACACAACCACGCGAGACGTTATGACGATCACACAACCACGCGAGAGGTTATGATGATCACACAACCACGCGAGAGATTATGACGATCACACAACCACGCGAGAGGTTATGACGATCACACAACCACGCGAGAGGTTATGACGATCACACAACCACGCGAGAGGTTATGACGATCACACAACCACGCGAGAGGTTATGACGATCACACAACCACGCGAGAGGTTATGACGATCACACAACCACGCGAGACGTTATGACGATCACACAACCACGCGAGAGGTTATGACGATCACACAACCACGCGAGAGGTTATGACGATCACACAACCACGCGAGAGATTATGACGATCACACAACCACGCGAGAGGTTATGACGATCACACAACCACGCGAGAGGTTATGACGATCACACAACCACGCGAGAAGTTATGACGATCACACAACCACGCGAGAGGTTGTGACGATCACACAACCACGCGAGAGGTTATGACGATCACACAACCACGCGAGAAGTTATGACGATCACACAACCACGCGAGAGGTTATGACGATCACACAACCACGCGAGACGTTATGACGATCACACAACCACGCGAGAGGTTATGACGATCACACAACCACGCGAGAGGTTATGACGATCACACAACCACGCGAGAGGTTATGACGATCACACAACCACGCGAGACGTTACGACGATCACACAACCACGCGAGAGGTTATGACGATCACACAACCACGCGAGAGATTATGACGATCACACAACCACGCGAGAGGTTATGACGATCACACAACCACGCGAGAGGTTATGACGATCACACAACCACGCGAGAGGTTATGACGATCACACAACCACGCGAGAGGTTATGACGATCACACAACCACGCGAGACGTTACGACGATCACACGAGAGTACGAAAGCCTTTATCGATCTTTTACCTCGCTTAGGTTAGGAAGTCGAACGGAATCGACAAAAATGTTTGCCATTGCCTATACTGTGGGTGCTCACACTCTACACCTCATTGTTCATACATAAGTCATACTCTCTCTGTTCCGAAATTGTTGTACTTAATCAATTTTCAGGTTGTTCGTGACAACATGTAATTTTTTTTTTAAATTCGTAGCTTCAGCTGTAAAACTTCCGTTATATTTTGAATAAACTTTCCTTCCTTGTGAAAACAACTTGGAATACACACTGAATAATGTTTCTGCTGTTATGAAATGGATATCCATTTTCTTAGATTCATTAGTCTTTTACAAAATGAAGTTTACTATAAGCGAAAAATTTCACTATTTTCCACTCATGTTAACTTGAACTAAATTAGTTTTGAACAGAATATTTTAAATCATAGTGTAATAAAAGAGCACCCAGAATTTCATAGTTCTTGCGAGCCAAACAGTGACCCTGAAGCTAAAATAAGCTCAAAACCTTTTAGTGGCAGTTGCAGTGAACTGCCCCTGAGAAGGAACAAAACATGTATGTTTTATTTCTTCCGATGAGAATATGGCAACGATATAACCATATGTATCAGTATTCTGCGTTATGAATTAAACTATTACAACGGCACCGAACTATTCTCATTGTGTACTCCGATGAAAAGAAAAAACAGACACTTGCACCAGTGTACAAGGGAACTGGCACCGTGTTGAACAAACTATAATGATGAGTTGAGACCGTTGAAATGAACATATTTTACTGGATAAAAGTGTGTGTGAAATAGCTGGGTTAAAGAGTTACAAGGACTTGGAATCCAAAACGTATGGAACAAAAGTTCAACATTGATCGCGTCCAGTAATCACTGCACCGGTGTTTGAACGCTCGCATTGCGACAGATGGGTATCATGCTGAACAAGAACATTTCATTTCACTGGCGCTATTCAAGTACGAATTTTTCTCCCCTACGTTTCAAATTTCCAGTTATCGTAATTCTTTCAGGACACATTTTCGACAAAATGAATTTTGAGTAAAAAGTAAATGTGAGTAAATGACTCACTATAAGCAAATGAATTGCATAGCATATTCTCATTGCCCTTAATTATACTACCAAATGCGTCTAGTTGTATTAGTACATGCCAGTAATTCGGTCTAGAGTATTTTGTCTACATATGTGAGACGATGCTCGTACCAGCATCTCGCTTTCCTTATTTTCGTCATTTGAAACACAGTTCAAACTCCAATAAAAAACTTGAGTTTATATAGTGCTTTTATGATCTTGTTAGCTTTAGATTCATAAACTCCCGAAACGAATGTTTTTCATTTACACCAAAGTCCGTTTTGAATTTGGCAGATAAGAAGCAGCTAGAAGATCTGCCGAACAGAAGATGATAGTCGGCGAGTTTCAAAGTGAGTTTCACAGTGCGCCTATCAAGGAACATTATAATACGTTAATTCAATTGAGTGAAGTAGTTTGTGCTGAAAATTTGAGTATGAGAGGAATATTATTAATTCGTTAGGAGTTTTGATAATGAATGTAAAATAACGAAAAATTGTTATTATCACTAGATGTGCGCAAATAATCTATTTTCTTTTATTTTAGTAACAAACAATATATCGAATAAAACATGGTCCTGTAAAATCTAATATATCACATTTCATCAGGACTAAGTTTTCCTTTGGCTGCATTGAACTGATTTTTATATTTGAATCCACTTTTCCAAATACTCCCTGCAATGGCGCGACAGCGAGAAAATCTTTCGTAAAAGCTCTCATGGCACGCTCCAGTGAGCTCGCATCTCTAGGATCATACGTCAAGGACGAAAATAACAGGCTCTTTCATCTAGTTGTTAATTCAATGCGGCAGAAACTTGTCCGTTTCCAGGACACTTTTAATCAACTATAAAAATTAGGGCAAATACAAATGGAAACCGTGAAGCGAACTTCCGATATACTGTATGTACGAAGTTAGTACTAACATTTCACGATATTTTCTATACTCTTCTAGTTCTTCACGTATAGGAATACGAATAAAATTGCCTACCATTTACACTTGAACACTGTCAATCATCAAAAATTTAAACGATATTCAGTTGTCAAACAGCGATTTCTAGATTTACCTAACTTCATCCTCCGGCGAAAATATGTGGATAAATTTTACTGTCACATTATTGAAAGTGTAAATCCAAGTCATAAGCTTCATAAAATAGAATCAATACCTTGAAAATCCCAGCACAAGATAACTACATAGATCAAATATAGCCACAGGAATATGGGACACAAGAGATGAGGGCGAACTGAACGATTCAGCAGATGTTCCAAACTTCTAAGCTGCAGCCCTATTGAATAATTTCAGAGAGGAAAAATCACTTTTGTTTTCCTGTGAGGGCATCTTAAAGATTTATTATGCTTTTATTCTATGAATATGCTATATTTATGAACATGATAAAAAAATTGTCCATGAATTTCGGTCTTCATTCGAAGGCTAGCAATTATGATCAATTCTGAGATGATTAAAACGTGAACCTTGATATTTGACTAGATGATCCTGAAACAAAGATCAACTGCGCACAAATATCGATGCTCTATTTTCTATCATTTAGGTGTTTGAAGCTCGGGAATGCAGATTAATATTCACGCTCAATCCTTTATATATTATTGGTGCATAAGACATACTCAAGTAATAGAAGGGTTATATATCCGAAACTGACAACCTGCTCTGAAAAAAAGTACAAATTATTTTTTCCTTCAAAATCTATGAGTATAGACTACAGCACAGAAGACTGAAAAACCCTTTTGATCGTCTATTTCGTTTTGCGATATGATCTTGGGTTGGACGACAGCCTTCTAAGCGGTCAGCAGTCGTAACGAAAGTGCAACTAAATTAGACAACCAACAGAAAATGAAGTTATTTAACGATTCACATCCATCGCACACGCCGTTCGCTACGAACGTTTCATGGTGAGAGGTTCATTACGCTGGCTGCTCACGTGCAGCCGTAGTGCACGCACCAACGCTGGGCACATTATCTATCAACTAATGCGTGTTACTACGAATATATTTCTGAATACTTCAAACAAACAATAGAAAATAAAATATTCACTCACTTCATCATGAAGCTGCGCGGCCATTTTACATGCACGTAGACGGAACGACCGGTGAACTTCAAACCAGGGAAGGATTCAACTGTGAGAAACGGTCATATTTAGATTATTAGATTAGAATGTTCACTCTGAAAAGAAAGAATTTATTCATAGTGCCTCTCATACGGAGGCATTTAAATTTCAAAATATTTATGGCAATTGTTCTGCCATCTGTAGTATATTATGACAATTGTTGTGCCATCTGTAGTATATTATGGCAATTGTTTTGCCATCTGTAGGATATTATGGCAATTGTTGTGCCATCTGTAGTATATTATGGCAATTGTTGTGCCATCTGTAGTATATTCGAATAATTCAAATACTTTCAAAAAAGCTTCACACTTCTTTTTCGTTATCTACATTTTTCCAAAACTTTCTCAACCAAACCTATTGCAATTTTGATTTCAAAAAATAAAAAATTTCCTTAAATCTCAGCGTCTGCTGTATATTATTAAACACCTTCAAACGTTCTTCGAATGCTTTCTAGTTCTCGTTTTAACGTTTTTAATTTCTATTTGACTTCCTAATCCCATTTCAATTGCCTTCCTAACTTTTACAATTACATCTCAGATATCTGATGTTTTTTAAAATGGTAAACTTCTGCTAAATATTTTTCTGCATTGTTAAAACACATTCAACCCTATTTAAATACTACTCAAGACTTTTTAAAGCTTTTGAACCCTCGGTTAGCTGTATTCACACCTTCCTCGAACACTCATTAAAAGAACATCAATATACATTCAACACTCGTATATACCAAAATATTTATTCGTACTTCGTAGACTATTCAGCTCACATTGTTTTTCGACAATTTTTTTTCGAAGGCTTATCCTAACTTTGTGTTATTTTAATACAAACCTGAAGGAAAACAGGAAACAGCATGAATGTTCTAATAAATTATACACAAATTGGTGGAAAAAATTCGGATTTTTCTCATTGAATGTTAGTGAAATGAATGTTGTCTCTGCACCTTCAGATAAAAATGTAAAAACTACGCTAGAATGTTCTTATAAACATTTAGCACTACTCACAATTTGTACGTGGAGCTAATTGCTCGTTGATCTTGTGAATTTTTGGGTGAAAAATGTAAGATTCAAAGAATCATTTCAAGTCATTGCCTGAAACCGTAATAAAGCACGAACAATTTCAGATAATTAGGCTTCAAGAAGGAAATGAATATAATCAACTTTATTTACTTTCAAAATATTGGTTTTAAAATTTGAAAGAACTACACTATCCCACTAACCTAATAATGGGAATATTCAGGTTTAACATAGTTAAATATTTTTCCTCAAATCTACTCGAGCCATCGAACGCTGAATACCAGAGTGGCGCACAAACACCAGATTTAGATGATGACAATTGGGACTGGTCCTAGATCGAACGCAAATACGTTTAGTTCTTCTACGTGGTGCAGCTCCTGGCAAATGCTGGACCTCCAATGAATTAGAAAGTAATTCCCCGAGTTACGCAAACTATCTTCGAGTATAAATGAAGAAAAAACACAGCTAAGGTTTTAACAAGGGTTATAACTCGTGCTCTGAACACAAAAATGCACTTGCTCACCGCTGCTATGTAGCGCACAGCCACTCTCGTTGAAGTGATTTCACTGACTGGCGGTTGACCGCTGAGCACCGCGCTATGTAGGCCTGGAGAGCTCGTGGAGCGTCTCCAGTGTTGCCAAAAACCACCATACAAGTCTGTAGAAGTCCCTGAGTGAGATTCTTATTTTGGATATCAAAAATCTCTACTCGATTTTGCTTGTAGAGATGCTCATGATAACTTACCTAATAACGGAAAAAATCTTTACAAGCGTTTTCCGAAGCTCTTTGTATGTTTCAACTTTTTTGCGGCAATGCAGCTTAGTTCAGACATTCTTTGAAATACATATTTTCAAACGATATGTTGAATTTTACGGTAAAAGAATGAAGGTTAATTTTTAAAACCCATTTGAGTTCATCATTCATCAGGTAGGACTTTTCAGTATCGAATTTTATATTCTTTTGAATGCAAACTGTGTGCCAAAGTATGTTTTTTGAGCGAGTACATGTAAGTTAGCCCACGATTTCCTGCCGTTTACTGTTGAATACAAATGTACACAAATATTCTGAAGACACAGTAAAGTGTTGTATTGCAGCGAGCAGACAGGATTGCCTCGAGCATTCTACGATTCTCATACGATTTCAATTTATGATATCGCTTGTTAATTTGGTGAGGAATTGAATTATTGTACCACACTTAAGAACATTCTCTGACTGCACGGGGATAAATTGTATCTTAATCACCATGTAGGTTTCAATCGTATTCCTTACTAATTAATTCAGTTCCTTGTTATATTGCTCTATTGTTAATAATTATTATTGTTTCTTGGCTATATTGCCCGCCGTGGCAGAGTGGTTAAAGGCCTCGCCTTTCCGTGAGGGTGTTGAAGGGTTCGAATCCCAGCTCTGCGCGGCGATTTCCCCGTTGGGTATAAGAAAAAACTCAAGCACAATACCCCACTCTACCCAAGTGTCGGAAATGGGTACCGGCTTTACGAAGGAAACCGTCATGGTGTCCTAGTGGTAGTTATAAGGCATTTGAAAAACCAATATACAAGATGAAACGCATCAGACTTGAGTGAAAATAAAGCATCCTTTGATGCCGATGTTTGTTTTCCGAATTCGAGAAAACGTCTGGGCTGCTGGAGTGTGAGGATTTGATTGATCACCCATAACACTACTTAGACATTTTTAAAACAGTATTATGCATAAGAAATACTAAACAATTTCGGTGCAGCAAAGTTTGACAGAATAAGAAAAAAACGCTTTACCACAGCCCGAGTTCGGTCAATAACAAATAATGATCGATGTTGGAGAAGCAATTCTAAATCTTCCCCAAGTCACCACATACTAAGCCAACATGAGAGAAAAAATCTCAACTCGAATGTTAGTTTCCTCATGATCTATTTTAATAGTATATATAAAGAATTTATTATAAAAAAAAAATTGGCGATTAAGCAGTGAACAAATTTTAGGAGGTTCGGGAGATCATAAGAGCTTTTATTCAATGAATCAAAAGATTTGTTGGGAAAAACATTCTTATTAAAATTTTAGAGCATTTTCTCGTAGCCAAATATATTCAATACCGGGATTGGTGCCTAAATCGCACTCGATATTTCTCAGATCCACTAAGCACTTTTTATAAGCGAGTATATAGCCTCAGCTTGCTGGACTGTATTTATTGCATACATTAACTACACACGGTCAACAATACGCTCTGACTCTTTCTCATGATCTCGGAGTCTAACAATTAAAAATTTGTGAAGGAATCAAATACATACGTAATAGCAATAGTTTTATTGAGTTTGTATGTATAGCAGATTTAAAGCTAAATGCAAAGTTTTGTTTACTAGTCGCAATTTTCACGGAAGTCGAGATGGCACGATTTCTATAAGAGTCTCGTTTTTAATATGGAACATTTTCTTCTATATTTTACGGTGGCATTTGTAATCACTATCGTTAAAGAGCTTATTTTATAGCCATCTTATCTAACGTAAATATATAAACTTTTACAATGATATAAATTTATGGTTGCTCAAAATACAATGTTTGAGAATAAAAGTAAATAGTTCCTAAAGCCCAAGGCTTGGTTTACATTTACTTTAATTTAGAGAATGAATGATATTTTCTAATATAGAAACTGATGACGCCCAAAGAGATAACTACAAGTCTATTTTGAGGCACAGCCAATGTACAAACTTAATTTTCTGAACCCGTCTGTAGTTCATGATTTCTTATTTGATACTAGTGGTGGTAGAGATGTAGAGAGTGCTACGAGTGTGGTCGTTAAAATTTCGAGCTATTTTGAAATGAAATTATAACTCCATTCAACTTCATAGAGTTGTCGACTATATTGCTCGTAGGCTTGAAAATTAAAGGTCTCATATAGAAAATACAAAAATCAAACAGTTTTCAACCAGCTACAGAAGGAAAATGGAAAAGAAAGGGAGGAGGTTTTAGAAGTATGGGGTGTAGATAAGCGGGGGAGGTGGAGGTTTGGGTGTTTTTGTGTAAGGTAGGGGCTGGGGGTGTTGTCAGTGTCGATGTTCAGGAGGAGCAAGATATGGAGAATATGGGGGCTTGGGGGAATAAAGAATGGAGTGTGTACGATGTTAGGAAGGCTGTACAATAAGGGGAGCTGTTGGTGTGTAGGCGTGTGGAAGGTGTGGGCGCAGTGGAATGTGAGCGCCAGTAGGGTGTAGGTGCCATGGAGGATGAGCCCATGCACACGTACTTCAAGGAAAAAAAGAAAAAACAGTTTATTTCTAATACAGATGATACAATAGCCATCACTTGACTTTAATTAAAATGTCTTAACATTAAGATCCTTTGTTGATATACACATAAGCATATGTATCGCAATACCCTTATCAATAGTTCGGACAAAAGACTGAGAGGAAAGCATAGACAAATGTTTTCCTTTCGTTCAGTTAATCTAGGTTTGATAATGCATGTAAATACATGTTAAAGAAAATATGATACCAATGAGGATGCATTGTTGAAAACACTCTTATTACTACACACCTACAGTACATTGAAATACGATACCAGGGCACTCGCTATATCAGAGATTACTGTTCAAAGTAAAATGGGTAGAAATAAATAATTCTGCGTCTGAGACTTTGAGGTCGACATTCGGACCTATCTTTTCACTCCTACGTATCATCTAGTAAGCCAATCAACGAGCTCGGAGAAAATGTATTATTTTACCGCATCCCATTTGTTTTATATTCCCTACTTAATAATGCTGACACAAAAGAGTTCACAGGACCCAGAAATAAGAAAAGGATTATTGTATAACGCTATGCAAAACATTTACAGCATAATAGGAACAATGCGTGGAATTCAACACCTAAATAATGCTGTCATAATACACTCAAGAACATAAGAAACAATAAATTCTGGCACGAGACCAACAAAAACATTTTAGGACCAGAATAAGAAAAGAAAACATTCTCCTGTAAAGTTGAGACGTAAGATGAACACCATCACTTCTTAAAATGTTTTACTATAATGGTCCTTAGTTGAAAAATATATACGGGGGCCATGACAGCCTATGTCTGTCATTCCGACACCGCTGACAGCCTGATGCTCGTGCCAGTCTAATGATGGTGGTTGTGATTACGATTGTATGGATAGAAAAATGATGGCCTTGGAGATTTAAGGGCCCTAAGTTGAAGTTGGATTAGAACAGTTGATCGGGCGTGTACGCTTCTTTCTAATTATTGTTCTCCTCTTTTATTTATTGTTTCACGATTCCATGCAGATGGATTTCAACATATTTATGGTTTACAGTATTAACATCAACGCCACATAACCATTTCAAATTTCATAACAGTTACATTTAGGCAAGTTTTGCTCAGATCCCAAGGTGCTGAAAAGATCTCTCACTCTAACATCCTGAATCTTTCCAGTCACTAATTTGTCATCCTATTCAGAGTCCTCTCAAAATATTAACAAAATTATTATTATCAACAAAAATTTTATTTCTATTTTTAAATGTCCACGATTTGATAAATGAGAGCAAAAGAGTTATTTCTACACTGGGGCCACACTTTGAGTTACATGATTTCTGGTGCTAGATTTTAGTGGACTTGAGGTCACTGATTCTGAAAATGGCAAATGTTTTTGGAGATCAGGGCTAGGTTTCATGCTACGTGACCGTGTGTTGATTCTAATTAAGAATTTGATTAAATTGAAATTAAATTTAATTAATAAATTGAATTATTTGATTAAAATATTAAATCAGGGCTTAAACCTTATTTTCCAAAATTTAATTTTTCAACCGATTTAGCGAAACTTCAAAACAAAGGAACACGCGGCAGAGGCTTTCTACGTACATTATTTTAATACACCGAATTGAACCACATTCCGATAATAATCATTCACGCTCATTCACAGGTTATGAATGATTCACAATCTCAAGCGTGGGGTTAAAGTCAGCATCTATGTTCCTTGATACATCAAAATGTCCATGATGATTTACAGGTTATGAATGATTCTTATTTTAGGCGTAATATAAAAGTTTGCATCTCTGTGCCTTCACACTTTAAAATGCTCACAATTTTCCAGAGCTAATATATTTCCTGTTCTGATATTTTATTTGCCGCAAACAGAAAAGTGGATGCGTTAACGCCCAAAATCTGTTAGTCGTCAGTCAAAACTATTTTACGACAAACGCTGTTTACTGTTGAACCTGTGACTCGTCATCCCTTGTCTCCTGTGGCTTTCGATTCGAGGCTTGCTTTCATCTCGTGAAATGTGGTATGTCTGTGTGTTGGTTTTTGTGCATAAAATAAGTCACGATTTCACTAAAAATGTGAAGAAAATAGGCCCTCTGATAGTAGCCAGGTGGGTAAAATGACATGTGATATGTTACTCGACGCAAGAATGAGACTGTGTGACTGTGGACATGTGTGTGTATGTGTGGCAAGCAAATGTGAATGTCTATGTATCTGTGTGCACATGTACACGTTTGCTCATATATATGTACACATATGCATACATATGTTTCTATTTCTATTTTTTTTAGTAAAATCGAAACCTCTAAACACATTACATTTTACCTAAAGCTCTGCGATCAGTTAACACTGAACCCAATTCCATAAATAAACAAATTGATTGCGCTTGCCTAATGATCCATAAATCGATTCATCACGACCCCGAAGGTCATTTTTGTGAATTGAAAAAATTAAGAATATAAACAGACAAATATAAAGCGCTCGTGAAAAATTATCCTTAAGTCCGGCTGCTAAACAAGCCAAGAGTTTCATTTTTGTGTGTAAGTTTGTTTACGCGTTTTTAGATGTGCGTGCTGTGTTGCGCGATGTTCTTTATAAATTACTTCGTGACTAACATTTTCTCAATACTTGATGGTCATATACGATGGTATTTCAATCTACTCCGGTATAGCGTTTTTTGTCTTATTCTTATTTTGATTTCACTAATAACTTGAGAGTTCCGACGAATTCTTTAGTAGTGTTAGAATTATTCATAAGTTGTCAGCCATCTCTTGGAATATAAAATATCCAAGAGATGATATTTTTCATTTTCTATTCAACTATCCCTTGACAGAGTTAGACTATTAGACCGCCACGTATGGTTTGTCTATTAGTAAGCCTCGTATGGGCTATTTGTACACCTCTGATAGTACACCTCGTATAGTTTGTCTATTAGTATGCCTGGTGTGGTTTATCTATTTGTACACCTCGAATAGTTGGTCTATAAGCACTCCTCGTATGGAACGTTTGTCTCAGGACGTCTTATAATAAGAAATTTTTAAAAGCCAATATGTTGGCATGTGTCTCATGTGGCAACGTCGTTGAAAATAAACGTTTATTTCTTTTTCTTTAGGACCTGCCTCCGTGCGGGCAAACCCGGGTTCGAGTCCCGGCGCTGGATGGCGATTTTCTCCGTTGGGTATAGGGGAAAAATTTCAAGCACAATACCCCACTCTACCCAGGTGTCTGAAATGGGTACCGGTCTTGACCGGGGGAAAGGGTCATTGCGTCCTGGTGTTAGTTATAAGGCATTTAAAAATCCAATGTACGAAGTGATATGTATCAGGCTTGATTCGAAATAAAGCATCCGTAGATGCCGATGTTTGTTGTTGTTGTTGCAGAGGAATTATGTTTTGCGATATGCAAGCATAATTTACCTTCTGCTGCCCTCTGTGTAATGTTTTTATTAAAAGCAGTGATTTTTTGCTGGTGAACACCCGCGACAACATACGATGGTTGTTTGTGTTTTTGACTCACTTGTTTTTTTAGGTTACACAATGTTGGGTTAATTGTACTCGCAAGTTTCAATATGTTTTTTTTTGTCAGCGTGGTAATGCAGCAGTCAGCCTTTAATCAAATTCAGGAAAAAATCGGTTGGTCTTTCGATGCTTATAGAAAAGACGGAAAGAGAGTTTGACGCAGAGTGTGTCGGGAAGAGAAGAGGTGAAACAGAAAAGGATAGATAGGAAACCGATAGAGATGCTCTTTGCGCATATGATGCTAGTGTTGGAGGATTTTTTTGTAGGTAGTTCAAGGGTGGTAACAGGAAATGATTTCCAACTTTCAAGGATGCATTGCGAGTACTGCTGAAGCATGATTAGCGATTATGCCACTTTTCTAACACACGCTACCCACCTCTTCCGACCAATGACTGGCTGTCGGTTGCTGGGAATGATGCAATGTGACGTCGAACGAAACTTTACACGTACTGAACTTTAAACGCTAGGATTTATCACATTATTTCGACACTTTCCTTTATAATTATCATTAATTACGCCTAAAATATGGAAAGTAGCTAATACATAGCCAAATTGTTCTTCAAATACTCTAGAGTTTTTGCCAGGAGCTAGATCGAGATTTTTACGAGTTTTACAATACTCGTGTGTGTGTATCATCTAAGTGTATTAATTTTAAGAGATTTTAAAAACCAATGATGGTACTTTTGTACCATATATATTGGAAATATACTGTTTTTCTTTTTTTTTCTTTCTTTCTTTTAAGAGCTAGATGAAATCACAATACTCCTGATCTAGCGGAAAATCCGCTAAATTGACAACACTGCCTAGAAATCTCTGTACTCAACAATGCCGTAGGAGAATAAATTAAAAGTGTAAACAAATTTTTTGTTTCATAGTTTAAATGAACTTATTTTGTAAGATTTCCTCGATATGAATATTCAAGATGAATGATTTTGTACGAGTTGGTATTTAAGTAATTAGTCTAGTAACTATTCTGTAGTTGATGGATAAGGTGAAAATTAAGGTTAGTATTGTTTATTGAATCGAGCGAAACTTTGACCCACATTACTTTTACCGAAATCACAGAGTTAGAGCTTTATCTGAATCATAATAAATATCCGGTTACCTTGTTGTCTCGTGTAGTGACCCGGCATAACGCTTCATATGTCAGTGAATTGAAATCGTTAATTGAAGCTGGTTTCTAAAATGTAACTTGCACGCTAGTCATTTCAGCTCTCGAAATCAGATAAAATTCGTATCATTCCTCTTATTGCATTTCTCTCGTATTTCTGGCGAATGCAATTAAATTTTTATTAATCAATTTTTCTTGTTCTCCAATATTTTTTATAGTTGTGTTGTTATTAATGTTTTTGCCCTAGAAGTCACTGAACTTTTCGGGCCCACAGGTAGCTATACTCAAATTTGACTATTGTACTAGTTAAGAAACATTCTACCTCTGTATCACCTGTGCTAAATAAATTGTTCTTATGTTCTTCGCCAGGTTTCAGTTACCCCTTCGTCCCACTACCACCTTATAAAGAATATGTTAAACATGACCACTAACTATTCTAAGCCAACCCTTGGGTCATTGAATACGCTGGTGAGGGCCGTTAATATAACGTAGCTCATCGACTGAAATCATGGACATAGCATGTTGTTTTTAAATTAATATATATACAATATTCACGCAATCGATACATAAATATCCCCAAACAACACTATTTTTATCTGAGGTGTTATTTAAGCACAATTGTGTACAGTTAGTTGCGTTCACCTTGTACAACATGTTATTACAATGGTAATCTACTGTATGCTTAATATCATAGATACCATTGAAATGATATGAATTACCGGTATCCGCTAAGTATTGTTTATAAGCAAAAAAATATTTCCTGGAAATTGATGCAACATTATTAATAACACGCCTGCCAGACCAGTTAGGTATCGTTCCATCTTGAATTATGGAGAACCGGCAACGATTACAAGTATGCGATGAAGGGTAAAACAAAACAACTGCCCAAACTAGGAGCTCCTCCATTGTAAGTTCAACTGGCTTGGCGACCGACAAGAAGAAGAAGGAACTCAGCGCGTCCTCACAGGGAGTTTACACACGAACATAGAAAATGTAACGGAAAAAATTTAATGGATGACTGCGACAACTCATACATAGTATAAATATGCATACTGAAGTTGGATCTCAACAACGCCAGGTGTCTATTCAAATAATGAATGAATAAATATATATTTTTGTGATGAATTTTCACTGTGTTCTTACAATGAAAATCTCATAAAACAACTTTGATATGTTGGTCCGTCCCATTTTCACGTTTATAAGATGCTCAATAACCGTATCTGTGATACGAATTTCAAGGGGTTGCAGGTATATGTATGATTTAATCGCTGGTACAATTAGTATTGACATATTTGCATTTTATCCACCTCTGGAGGATTTGTCTGAAAAAAGTTTCGGATCACATAATTTTTGGCAGGCCGTGTACAGTAGTCATCTAATATTGAGTCACGTCTCAACAATCCTTAAGTTATTCTCGGAACGTTTACTTCAAATCACACTCATTTGTATTTTACTTTAGTTATCCTTGAAAATCTGCTTTATATGTTTGTGGGTCATCAGTGTTTGTAATACCCTGTTCTCATCTGATATTGTCGGAAGAAACTATGTACATCATTGTAAAATTTTGGAAGGACATGTATCCTTAAATTAGCGTCAGAAATATATATAGAAGATGTGTCTCGGTGCATGGGCCCGAGGTACGATAGAGTGTAATCGATACGCCTAAATGAAGCACTTCATGTAGCCACCGAGTATAGGAACGCACGCCGGCTAAGGTTGTGTGTCAGCTATATAGTTGGTGTGGTAAAGGTGTAAGTAGGAAAAATAGTAAACTGTCTTCACTTTTTATACAACACACCATATTTCAAGCGAACTGTGAAAAATAATTGCACGAGCCCATACCACATAAAACCGCTAATATCAATTTTAAAAAGTTGTACGGTACACATGTGTCCCAATACGTAGTTATCGTGTTGGTACTTGCGATATGAGCTAGAGCTTGAAATTTGCTTACCTTCATATGCTGCAAAAAATAGTATGTGTTTTACAACGAACCATCGTTACCCCATTCACTACCGTATTAATTTAGCACCTGCTACATTTTTCATTTTCTAACGAAAAAACCGAGCAGGGGAAATTGAAATATAGAACAACAGAATAAAGTTTACTGAAATTATCCAAGTTATTGATACGGTCGGCAGAGAAATTAATGAAAGTCTTATGAAAAATAAATTGTGTCGGTCGTGAACGATGATGCTCGTCCAGACGAGACGTGTGTTGGAGACGGTCCGAAGAATTCGAGCCGCCGTCGTATCTCCAGGCGCAAACCCCTCGCCTTCCGTTAGTGCACCTAGGTAACACGATAAGCAAAGTTAAAGATAAAGAGTAAATAAGAAGTATAATGAGCTGACTTGCTTAGTGAACAAATTACTTAAACACACCCAAAATTAACCCCGATCTGATATACCTACAAACACCTAAACTAACTTAACACCCACCGATCTGATATACACTTTAAACCCGAAATTATCACACCCGATCTACTCCAGACTATATAAATTGATTCCCCTAGGCGCTATTATTTAATAGGAAGGAACGGAACACTTCATTGAGCTTCAGCCGAACAATCTAATGCTTACGCACGACCCACGACAGCACTGCGATTTACTGCTCTAATGGCGAAGCGAAGCGTCTTCTAGCGGTGGTGGGGTGATGACTGATAATGACGGGTGGGCTCTCGCGCTCACAGGGTCTGATCAAATAGAGCTAGGAAAATTTAGAGCATATCACAGATTTGGATTGAATTTGGCAATATTTACAAATTTGATTAACTGAAATTTTGAGTTATTTCTGATTAGGAGTTCAGGGCTAGCTGGTCGCCGAGCGTCGAGCGAATGTGGTCGACTCGGCTTTGTTTTTATTGAGAAAAAATGAAAAGCTTCATCCTGCTACATCTGAAATGATGACTCTATTGCTCAGTGTACATAAAAAGAAATAAATAAGAAGAAAGAAAAAAAAAACATGGGTTGATTATATGTTAGTTTAGGTCTCCCTATCCACAACAAAAGCGATCCAAAGAGAGGAAGGATAGAGGCAACATTTAGTGTTGAGTTGAACGGAACGCGGAAACTATGCACATGGTGTGACACCGGTCAGGATCACCTTATGTAGAAGCAATTATTTGAGGAAGGTAAAAAACCCAGATATAATGAAAGGAAATAAGCAATAGGTGCTGGAAACAGGACGGTGGTGAATGGGGGTTCGTTCATTGTTCTATGAAATTTCCATTATAGTAACATAGCAAAAATTGAGCAAAAACTTGTAAATTTATTCATTTATTTATTAAATAGACACTGGCGTGTTATTAACGGTGTTGATTCAATTTTCTCACAATAATTTTCGAATGATAAACGAAAGTGAGTGGATACGGGTTATTCAAATCATTTCAATGGTATCTATGTTCGTTGTAACGATGGTTCGTTACAAAATGCATAATATTTTTTGCAGCATAAGAAGGTTAGCAAGTTTCCAGCTCCAGCTCATATCGCAGGTACCAAAAAGTTGACTACGTATTGGGACACATTGCTCATTCTCGCACCGGTATAAATGAGCTGCATGCCAGGTTTGTCATCACTTTTTAAAATTGATATTAGCGTTCTGATGTGGTATGGGCTCATGCAATCATTTTTCACAGTTCGTTTGATATATAGTGTGTTGCTGTAGAAGTAAAGACAGTTCACTATTTTGTTCTCACATCTTAACAACACCAACCCTGGCTGCCACACAATCCTGGCCGACGTGCGTTTCTACCTTACGCCACTACATGGAGCACATCATTTATACTTATCAATTACCACACTTTCTACCTTAACGTTCAAGCTCTCTTGTACAGGTTTCAGCCCTAACGTTTGTCTCACCTTAGTAAGGAAAAGATTCCTTTCAAAATTTTTATATATAAGAGATATAAGGCTCATAAACTTGAATGATGAAAATGCCGTATTACACAACCTGAGGACACGCAAAAAAAAAAGAAAACAAGTTTCGAAGGTAACTAAAGTAAAATACTAAGTTTTGGCACCTTGAAATAAACTTTCCGAGAATAACTTGAGGATTGTTGAGACGTAGCTCATTATTTGATGACTAGTGTACACGACCTATCAAAAATGATGGGATCTTTCTTTAGAAAAATCCCCCAGATGTTGATGAAAATCAAGTATATCCATCTTAATAGTAGCCTCGATTAAATTATTCATGTACATGTGACCCGGTGAAACTCGTTTGGTATCTCAGAAACGGTCATTTAGCATCTTAAAAGTGGGAAAAAGAAATTGATCAACAAATTGAAGGTGTTCTATGAAATTTCCTTTATAATAACATAACAGAAATTAAGCACAAACTTGTAAATTTATTCAATTATATATTAAATAGACACGGCGTGTTATTAACAGTTTTGATTCAATTTTCACGCAATAATTTTTGAATGATAAACAAAAGTGAGTGGATAACTGATTATTCATATCATTTCAATGGTATCTATGATACTAAGCATGCAGCAGATTCCCATGTAAAAGTACATGTAAAACGCCACTAACTGTACACAATTGTGCTTAAATAACACTTCAGACAAAAAAGATGTTGTTTGGAAGTACATATGTGTCGATTGCGTGAACTTAAATATGTATGTATATATAAAACGTGCTTAGTTTGTGATTTCAGTCGACCAGCTACAAAGTGTTCAAGGCCCCTACACGAGTATTGGCCCTAGGGTAGGTTTAGAATAGTCAGTGATGAGGTTTACCATGTTCTTTATTAGATGGAATGCCACGACGGAATAATTTTTTCCAATCATGATTTATAAATCATAGGCATAGTTGAAGAATTGATAAATTTCTTTTAGCAAGATACATCAATGACTATTTTGAGTGCAATAATCATATCACCATATCTGATTAAAAGCTGACCACATACCGTGGCTAATTACTTATTCACTATCTTCAGCTCAATAACATCAATTCTAATTATAGAAATTAATCCATCTACAATGAAACTGTAAAAAAATGGGGTTAAATTTTACTTTAATGTTGTCAACGATTTTCATAATTTTGTTGCAAAGAATCAATAAAGGAACACATTTAAGAATGTTTTACATGAATGACATTCTGCTACCCCTCACGACCCAACCTCTTTGCGTTTGTAATAGGGGGTTAGCAGCTTCCGTTTCTATTGCAAAAACAATGACTGCTTTTGCGCAAAAAAGGCCATTCAGGAGCGCCTTTCGTATTACTTTAAACTTAAATTACTCAAAAACTAAGCATTTGCCAGCACATTGTCATTCGTGTAAAACGTCTTAAGATCGACTATAGTCTATAGCAACAAAATTATGAAAATCGTTGACATCATTAAAGTAAAATTTGACCAAAATTGGGCTAGTATTTCATTACCAATCTTCTTAACACATTTACATCGTTAGAAATTCATAACCTGTAATTTAAACTAATTCAGTCATCAATCAACATGAATTACACTATTTCTCCCGAGACCGATCGAGAAATTCAAAACGTCGTGCATCCTACAACATAAAACGAGTGAATGTCCTCGAACTTGAACGCCATGGTCACATAGACGCTGGAATGAGTCACCACTAATGAAACAAACGTCGCACGAGCCTGTTTTTTTACTGATATACCAAGCAAACACGTTCCACGCTCAAAGGACACATCCTCTCTATAGCTCATTTTACACTAGCGGTGTGGAGCGACGGTGTGGAGCCACAGTGAACTTGCAATAGCTCCGCCCACGAGAGGATTGAGCGTCAGTGCACACCGACTTGCTTTTACCTTGCCGCTCAATACAACGCTCCTTCCCGAGAGACAGCAATCGTCACGCAGGGCTCCCCATCCTGGGCAGGGCTGCCACTGAGGTTTTTCTCTTTCCCCCAGATTTGCGGTAGAAATTCCCCCATATTCGGCAAAAATCCCCAAAATTGAAAAAAACACGTATTATGGTGTATATATATATATTAAATAGAAACTGATATTACTCAATGTATTATAAATCTAGATGTAAATTCGTCCTTTTCAGTGACAGCTTGTGAGCTATTTTGCTGCATGAGTGTGAGTTAATTTATTGAGCCAACAAGCTCGAGTCTCTATCAAAAGTGTTATATTCTTGATGACTCACTTTGAGTACCATTCAGTAAACCGGCATTTATATCGTGTAATTTTTTATTAACACCTTCACCGCATTTTTCGGTTGTTAACGGTTGGTTTAGCTAGGTTGTAAGTAGCAGAATTGGGAAATCAACTTAACAACGTGAATACATTTTTATCTTTCCTAAGAAACATAAAAAAACGACTGCACAATACCAGGGGTTTTTAAAAAAATACGAGGGAATTTTCCACTTTTTTATTGATTTGTACCTACAATAGATTTATTTCTCAACATAATCTCCGTCACGGTCGATTTACTTCTCCAGACAGTGTTTCCATCCATTTAAACCATTTTTGAAAAATTCGCGGGGTGATTTCTAAGCCTGGTTAGTGATATTGGAACGAATTCCTTCCAGATGTTCTTTGGGTTTGAGGATAGGAAAAAATAAGATTGGACTAGATCTGGGCTATAGGGTCGATGTGGCAGCAATTCCTCTCAAATAATTTAATATAATTTCCTTTGTCACCCGAGCAGAATGCGCTGGGGCATTGTGATGATGGAAGAGGATTCCACGGTAAAGCTTTCCTGGGCGCATTTCAGCTAATTCTGCACTCGATTTTCTTATAATTTCTACGTAATACGATCCTGTGACAGATTTTCGAATTTCTACAATCTCGACTAGAACAACAACCCCTTCCGAGTCCCAGAAAAAAGAACCCATCACGTTGGCGGACCTCTCAGACTTGAATTTGAATGGATCAGCTGACTTAAGCGGCATCTACTGTCTGGACTGCTGTTTTGTTTCAGGATCATACTGGTAAACCCATAATTCATCTCCCGTAATGATTTGACTGAAAAAAACGTCTCCATTTGCTTCAATTTTGGTCAAAATCGCTGTTGACAGTTCACATCGAAGGTTTAGCTGATCTGTGTGCAATACTTTTGGGACCCATCGAGCCGAAAGCTTGCTCAGGCCTAAATCCTCATGCAGAATGGAATGAGCTGAGCCAACTGATATGCCTACAGTTTGAGCTATCTCACAAACTGACAATCTTCCATCTTCTTCGACTAATGTGCATTTATGCTCGTCGTAGCTGTGAGACTCGCGAACTTGCCTCCGTCCAGGCAGACCCTGGTTCGAGTCCCGGCGCTGGTGGCGATTTTCTCTGTTGGGTATAGGGGAAAAATTCCAAGCACAATACCCCACTCAACCCAGGTGTCTGAAATGGGTACCGGTCTTGACCGGGGGAAAGCGTAATGGCGTCCTGGCGTTAGTTATAAGGCATTTGAAAATCCAATGTACAAGGTGATATGTATCAGGCTTGATTGGAAATAAAGCATCCGTAGATGCCCACATTATTATTATTATTAATCTCACAATAGAATCATCATTTTCAACATTTTTTGAAGTTGCTGGTCTTCCAAGACCTTCATCGTCTTCAGCAGCTTCTCTACCATCTCTAAAGCTTTTCATCCATTTTGTAAACGCAAGTTTTGTTCGGAGCTTGGTTTCCATAAACTGTCTTCAAATCTTGAATAACCTCCTTTTTTTCCAACCAAGTTTCACTAAAAACCTTATTGTTGATTCTTATCTCAAAATTTTTTCGAACCATGGGTGATAATTCACTTGTTTTTAACTAGGATCTACCGGCTTCCTTCCTAACCGTAGTATGACTGCAAGCGACCAGTGTATAGTTTAGTTCAGACTCTTTCTCCCTTACATGGTCTAACAGGTTTCAACTTGCTAGTTTTCGTGTCTCTCAAGAATTCCACGTATTTTTGAAGGCCCCTCGTAACATTTTCCCTCGAAAGGATCAGTTATTGGTTGAAAAAGGTCGTGAAATAAATAAACTATCATTCATCGAGATCGGTACCTTGATGAGCTATTCACCTAGTGCAGGGGTCTCCAAACTATGGCCTGCGGGCCACATCCGGCCCTCTACATAATTTTATCCGGCCCACCAAACAAATCCCTGAGTGGTGGTCTTGAAAAAATAATTATCGTAAGACTGGCATTTCTAAATATTCAAAGGACCAAAGCTGGGGCCTTTATTTCTATTCCTTCGGCCCGTATGAATGTGGAAAATATATAATGTGGCCCTTACATTGAAAAGTTTGGAGACCCCTGACCTAGTGGTACACGTAAGTCTAAAATGTAGGAATCGTGTTACCCGAGGTGAATATTTTATACCTTGGAATGAACTGAATATAAATGTTCATGAGTACCAAAATATGCATTAACTCGACCTTTTCCCTTAGTCATCACATTTACTAAGGAGGTAACATATACTGGGGAAATATTTGCTATATATTTAGTTGCTACGACTCATGAATTGAACATTTTCTTGAAAATGCGCGATTTTGACGAACGAAACTGAAGACTCGCCGTCCCAACTCCATTGTATTACTGGCTGTGACTTTACACTCACCGGAACAGTTTAGTTGTTCACGTTGTGAATCACAATTGTGATTCCAAAATATTAGGCGTTTCCGTTCTTTCGTTCAACCCTCGTACATATAAGTATTTATACACATAAATGAATATAGCTCTCTACTTTCAGGAATAGCAACCGCAGTTCCTATAGCTAGTGAAATTTCAGCGACTTATAATAATCCGTTCTATTTTATTCACTCTGAATACTTTCCAAGTAAAATTTTGAGGGAACAATTCACCTAAAAAAAATTTCCACAGAATTAGCGAATAAGTTTGAGCAATAAATTCTGTGAGAGAAATAAGCTTCACAGCGCTCAGAGTTTATTCTAAAGAATTTAGCCTTTATGGGAGCCCGCACGAAAAATAAAATTGTTCGAAAATGATAAATTTTGTCTGGTCAAAAATCCATGTCACTTCTTCAAAAATGAAAGAAAAAATTATATGAGCTTCAGGAAGTTACAATTCCTGATGTCTAGTTACCCACTTTTGTTACGCTCCTCATGGGAAGGAATTGAGATCAATTTTTTGAGGGTTTGCTTTCATCAAAGGTCACTCCCAGGATAGAAACAGCAATAAAGTACACATCAAGGTAAAATTTTAGGTTATTTCACATTCTTATTTCAAAGTTAGCGTTCTGCACTGTTGTATGAGCATTTACTGTCCTGCTGTCATACAAGTAAAACCATTCAGAAACGATATATATTTACAAACATAACCTATTACTGCTGTCAGTTTCGACACTGAGGAAATATTCTCCCTCAATAAAATGATTTTGAGTCTCCAGAAGTTCACTGTACATCGCATTCCATAAATAATACCACATCCTCCTAACATATTGCAGAAATTGTTAAGCATTTGCTGTTAAACCGTTTATTTCAGAATAGTGTTGCTAGACATTTTTTGCGAAGAAACAGTTCTTGTGCATTTATGAGCAGGCTTCATCTAAATTGAAACAGTCGTCTGTAATTACTGATTCAATTCCTTGGAACTCCCTTCAAGAATGTTCCCAAGACTTGGTATAAATGTAAAATGTTACATCAATTTTTTCCTTCCAACCAAAATGGTTTTGCAGCTGCAGACCCACGAGCTCGCCGTTTCCTAATACAGCTCTTCTGACTCCGCTATGATGTCATCAAATAGGGGTAAATAAAAAATTGTGAAGCATTTTCTTTTATTTCCGGTAGACGTAGGGCAAAAATCTTTTAAGATGAAGCATTTTTACCACAACCTAAAGAGGAGAAGTCGTTACGTATTTTTAGTTCCACAAGGTCAAAATTTATATCACTGCCACGCCGTAGCTCTCTGATCATTTCCTCGGTAGTGGTAACGGAAATTTTTTTTAGTTTCTTTGGTGGCCAGCTGGTAATACGATAGAGAAAGTGCCTGCATACAATGGGAGCATGAATATCCAAGACCTGAAAATTTTCCAGCAAATTAAAAAAAAAAATCATCAAAAGTTGGTGAAGTGGAGAAATATCGCGTAGATAAAGCGACTGAAGATTCGTAAATTCATGGATATTAGGTACATCATGGGGATGAAGATTTGAGAGAGCGCTTGTGTTCGATTCCGCGGTTGGAATTTGATGGCTGAGTTCTGTAATTTCTAAATGTTTTATTTGCGGGCAATTTCGTGCAACAATGGACATAGCGTCACTAGAAAAACAATTTGGACGGCCAGCAATGGTGAGATGAGTAAGGTTGCTGCACTGAGTCACAACTTTACGCATAAATAGGGCATTCGCTGCGTCACATTTCAGCCTCCTGATGTATGAACTTTTTTCCTTAACAGCCTCAACATACTCATCGCATTTGTTTTCGTCAAAATCCTCGAAGTAAACACTTTTCCAGAGGATTGGGTGGTCACCTAGTCGTCTGAACCGTTCATGAGCTTTTTGCACGTCCAATAGTTGTGTAGTGGACATTCGAGAGAAAATTTCGTACATAACATCGTCTGGCAGGAAACAATGAGAAACGGAGCTATCGCAATCATACTTTCCAGTTGAGACGCTCGGGCTGAGAGGTGTCAGAGGCATCTGGAAAAGAAACATTGCCATTACTGAACGTACGTGGTCATAGCTAACTGTACAATCGTGATATGGGAAAAAATGTTGAATCATAGATCTATTCTTTTTAATGGCTACACTAAAAGTATACACAAATTTTTGGTATCATATTTAATATATAAGAATCCCATAAGGAATTGTGTGACGTATGGCGTGTGGTTGTGACGTATTTAATAATATTATCCCAACTGTGCGCAATAGGAGACCAATGTCAAGTACCTGGTAAATACAATTTTTTCATTTTATTGTATGACATCGAATACACCGTCAATGAAGCGCAATCTTAAAAATTCAACAAAGGTTTAATTCAACGATAAATGTTTTTATGTTCACAAAAGTGATTTAAGGATATTTATGAATATTCCATTTCTTTCACGAACCTCTTGAGTTAACTAATTTCTTCAATAGATATTGAGATCACTGGGCACATGGACAACACATGCACCGAGATCAGTAATGAGGTGTGAATTCATTTGAATGGAAAACAAATAGCAAAAACCAATGTTCACAAGATGCATTCAACCCAGCTTTAATACCACTTCACTCTCATGCAATCACTCATTTTAATCAGTGAAAAAACACTCGCGATAAAACTCATAAATGCTGTATTAAAGTTGTTCATGAGTTCATGGTAAATAGTACTCTTGAATGCATTGTGGAGTAACATCAGTCGCAAGCGTTAGATATTCGCGATTATTTTAGAATTTCTATTTCATGAAGAATGTACCTCGTTCTTCACGCGTTGAAAGACGGAGAAAATTGCTCATCATTTTTACAGAAACACTCAATCTGAAAAATTCTGTATCAGTATCTTATTATAAAAAAGAAACATTTCGATGTAACGAAATGGCTATAAGTACAATTTTTATCTTATTGCTATAATACAATATTTATCTCAAGGCTGGAAATACAAATTTTTATTTCTAAATAGTCACGCTGTTAAAATCGTAATTCTAACTCAATAGTTGAATCAGAAATGATGAAAAATTTCATTTATTCTGTATTTCTATTTCTAATCATTTTTGTTTTGATCCTAGTTGTAGCCTTGAATGAAAACTTTTATTTTTATCCACAAATATCACATCATATCAAAAAACGAATATTGAAATAGCAGAAGCATTACATATTCAAAAAGTTTAACCGGCCCTCAACACCGATGCTAATACTTTTTTGCTCAAAAACTATTGAATAAAATGCAGCTTAGAAGTTTGGAACATCCGCTCGATCATCCATTTCACTTCTGTCTCTGGGCCATGAACATGTATGGAGTAGTTGAGTACTATCAACAAGACTTCTGGATTTCTGGTGATCAATATTTCTGTTGTAGAAATTATTCCCACCAATGGAGTCATCTTGTGATGGAATTTCCTGTATTTTTATTGCGTTTGATTTTTCTTGCGAATTGAATTTTCATTTTATCATAGTGTTCGTAAAAAAACTGTTGAGAATTTCAAGCATGAAAATGAAGTTCGCAACAACGAAACGTTGCTTCCATAAATAGCCTAGAGATATGGAATTTTTCTGATTGAGTGTTTCAGGGAATATAAAAGATTTTCTTTTTGTTATTTGCTAATTCTTTCTCCAAATCCTCAATACAAATATTTGTACTGATAGATTGCGAATTACATTTTGTTTCTTTGATTTTAGTGTACTTTTTACTGATTAAGAAGAGGTAGCCTGGCTTCCAATTGATGAAAACACAAATTAAAATGAGCAAAATTGACAAAATCTTTGTTTTAGGACTGTTGCTATTTATATCGCTCGTGAGTGATGAAGGAATGTTTTTGATGTCGATATTATGATAGATTTTAGCTGCTATAGGAGAGGAAAGAGGTCAGGTACATCCTGTGAAAAAATGAATTTCGTAAGTTCGCTCGTTCGCCCGCTACGGGGGTTTGAAGAATGGGGGGGAGGGGAGGGGGAATTGGTATTTCATCATGTTACACCTCCCCTTGGCTCTTTCTTCACGGCGCAACGTTGCTATGTCATTTTCTATGTCTATTTATTACTACAGAATGATTTCAATGGTCCTAGCGGGCCCCATAAATAATAACGAAGAATGATTTAGATTGTTTATGTTTACTTAATTTGCCTTATTTTGTAGGTTTGGAATGCGGGGTTTCAAAATGCATCTCCTCCTACAGTTTTCAGGCTACAGCAACGATTTTGGTATCATTGGATGCGGAAAAGCATGGAAAATAAAGGATACTATAAGGAAATTTTGCAATTTGTTACAAACAAAAGTTATGATGTCACAAATTAAAATTGAAAAAAATTACATATTTTAATAAGTGTGACTTCAGAGATTTCCTTCACAGTATCCTGTAATGTCCGCGATATTCCGAATCTAATGACTTAAAATCATTACTGTAGCTTGAAAACTGTAGGAGGAGATGCATTTTGAAACCCCCCTCCTCAAACTCCGTTTTCTACGTATATACAATTTTCTTTGAAGAAAATCGCATATTTTCATGGAAGACAAACGATTCCAAATTGCATTTCCTATCAGTATACCAAATTTATTTGCTCTAGATTCAATAATAATAAAAAATTTCCGTATGGGGAACGCTCCCCTTAACCCAAGAGTAGACGAACGAGGCGGCCAATCACCCAACCAAGCGAGGGGTTATGACGATCACACAACCAAGCGAGAGGTTATGACGATCACACAACCACACGAGAGGTAACGACGATCACCCAACCAAGCGAGAGGTTATGACGATCACACAACCACACGAGAGGTGATGACGATCACCCAACCATGCGAGAGGTTATGACGATCACACAACCACGCGAGAGGATATGACGATCACACAACCATGCGAGAGGTTGTGACGATCACACAACCACGCGAGAGGTTATGACGATCACACAGCCACGCGAGAGGTTATGACGATCACACAACCACACGAGAGGTTATGACGATCACCCAACCATGCGAGAGGTTATGACGATCACACAACCACGCGAGAGGTTATGACGATCACACAACCACACGAGAGGTGATGACGATCACCCAACCATGCGAGAGGTTATGACGATCACACAACCACACGAGAGGTGATGACGATCACCCAACCATGCGAGAGGTTATGACGATCACCCAACCAACCAAGTCACATAACGAAAAATTATTATTATCACTCGATGTGCGCAAAAAATCTATTGTCTCTTATTTTAGTAACCGACAATATATCGAATAAAACATGATCGTGTAAAAGTTAATTTATCACATTTCATCAGGACTAAGTTTTCGTTTGGCTGCATTGAACTGATTTATATTAGAATCCACTTTTTCATATACTCCTTGCAATGGCGCGACAGGTAGCAAATCTTCCGTAAGGGCTCTCATAGCACGCTCCAGTGAGCTCGCAGCTCTAGGATCATACGTCAAGGTCGAAAAACACTGGCACTTTAATCTGATTTTTAGTTCAAAGCGGCAGAAACTTGTCCGTTTCCAGAACACTTTTAATTAACTATAAAAATTAGTGAAAATACAAATCGAAACCGTAAAGCGAACTCCTGATATACTGTATGTGCAAAGGTAGTACTAACATTTTAAGATATTTTCTATACTCTTCTAGTTCTTCACGTATTGGAATACGAATAAAATTGCCTATTATTTGCACTTGAACACTGTCAATCATCAAAAATTTAAACTAGGTTCAGTCTTCAAAGAGCGATTTTTAGATTCACCTAACTTCATCCTCCGGCGAAAATATGTGGATAAATTTTACTGTCACATTAATGAAAATGTAGATCCAAGTCATAAGCTTCATAAATAGAATCAATACTTTGAAAATCACAGCACAAGATGACTACATAGATCAAATATAACCACAGGAATATGTGACACAAGAGATGAGGGCGAACTGAACGATTTAGCAGATGTTCCAAACTTCTAAGCTGCAGCCATATTGAATAATTTCAGAGAGGTAAAATTACTTTGTCTCCCAGTGAGGGCATCTTAAAGATTTATTAAGCTTTTATTCTTAGATTATGCTATATTTATGAACATGATAAAAAATTGTCCATGAATATATGTCTTTATTCGAGGGCTAGCAATTATGATAAATTCTGAGATGATTGAAACGTGAACCTTGATATTTGACTCGATGATCCTGAAACAAAGATCAACTGCGCACAAATATCGATGCTCTATTTTCTATCATTTAGGTGTTTGAAGCCCGGGAATGAAGAACAATATTCACGCTCAATCCTTTATATAATATTGGGGAATAATACATTTACAAGTAATAGAAGGGTTATATATCTGAAACTGAAAACTTGCTCCGAACGAAAGTAGAAATTAACTTTTCTTTCAAAATCTATGAGTATAGACTACAGCACAGAAGATTGAAAAATACTTTTGATCGTCTATTTCGTTTTGCGATATGATCCCGGGCTGGACGACAGCATTCTAAGCGGTCAGCAGTCGTAACGAAAGTGCAACTAAATTAGACAACAAACAGAAAATGAAGTTATTTAACGATTCACATCCATCGCACACGCCGTTCGCTACGAATGTTTCATTGTGAGAGGCTCATTACGCTGGCTGCTCACGTGCAGTCGTAGTGCACGCGTCAACGCTGGGTACATTATCTATCAACTAATGCGTGTTACTATGAATATATTTCTGAATACTTCAAACAAACAATAGAAAATATATCATTCACTCACTTCATCATGAAGCTGCGCGGCCATTTTACATGCACGTAGACGGAACGACCGGTGAACTTCAAACCAGGGAAGGATTTAACTGTGAGAAACGGTCATATTTAGATTATTAGATTAGAATGTTCACGCTGAAAAGGAAGAATTTATTCATAGTGCCTCTCATACGGAGGCATTTAAATTTCATAACATTTATGGCAATTGTTCTGCCATCTGTAGTATATTCGAATATTTCAAATACTTTCAAAAAAGCTTCACACTTCTTTTTCGTTATCTACATTCTTTCCAAAACTTTCTCAACCAAACATATTGCAATTTTGATTTTAAAAAATAAAAAATTTCCTAAATTCTCAGCGTCTGCTGTATTTTATTCAACACCTTCAAACGTTCGTAGAATGGTTTCTAGTTCTCGTTTTACCGTTTTTAATTTCTATCTGACTTCCCAATCCCATTTCAACTACCTTCCTAACTTTTACAATTACATCTCAGATATCTGATGTTTTTTAAAAATGGTAAACTTCTGCTAAATATTTTTCTTCATTGTTAGAACACATTCAACCCTATTTAAATACTACTTAAGACTTTTTAAAGCTTTTGAACATCTTATAGCTGTATTCACACTTTCCTCAAACACTCATTAAAGAACATCAATATACATTTCAATACTCATATACACCAAAATATTCATTCGTACTTCGTAGACTATTCAGTTCACATTGTCTTTCGACAATTTTTTTTCGAAGGCTTATCCTCATATTGTATTATTTTAATACAAACCTAAATAAAAACTGGAAACAGCATGAATGTTTCAATAAATCATACACAAATTGTTGGAAAAAATTCGGATATTTCTTATTGAATGTTAGTGAAATGAATGTTGACTCTGCACCTTCAGATAAAAATGCAAAAACTACGCTAGAATGTTCTCTTAAACATTTAGCCCTACTCACAATTTGTACGTGAAGCTAATTGCTCCTTGATCTTGTGAATTTTTGGGTGAAAAATGTGAGATTCAAAGAATCATTTTAAGTTATTTTCTGAAACCGTAATAAAGCACGAACAATTTCAGATAATTAGGCTTCAAGAAGGAAATGAATATAATCAACTTTATTCACTTTCAAAATATTGGTTTTAAAATTTGAAAGAACTACACTATCTTACTAAACCATTATTGGGAATATTCAGGTATAACATAGTTAAATATTTTTCCTCAAATCTACTCGAGCCATCGAACGCTGAATACCAGAGTGCCGTACAAACACCAACTTTAGATGATGACAATTGGGACTGGTCCTAAATTGAACGCAAATACGTTTAGTTCTTCTACGTGGTGCAGCTCCTGGTAAATGCTGGACCTCCAATGAATTATAAAGTAATTCCTTGAGTTAAGCAAACTATCTTCGAGTATAAATGAAGAAAAAACACAGCTAAGGTTTTAACAAGGGTTATAACTCGTGCTCTGAACACAAAAATGCACTTGCTCACCGCTGCTATGTAGCGCACGCCACTCTCGTTGAAGTGATTTCACAGACTGGCGGTTGACCGCTGAGCACCGCGCTATGTAGGCCTAGAGAGCTCGTGGAGCGTCTCCAGTGTTGCCAAAAACCACCATACAAGTCTATAGAAGTTCCTGAGTGATTCTTATTTTGGATATCAAAAATCTCTACTCGATTTTGCTTGTAGAGATGCTCATGATAACTTACCTAATAACGGAAAAAATCTTTACAAGCGTTTTCCGAAGCTCTTAGTATGTTTCAACTTTTTTGCGGCACTACAGCTTAGTTCAGACATTCTTTGAATTACATATTTTCAAACGATATGTTAAATTTTACGTTAAAAAAATGAAGGTTAAATTTTAAAACCCATTTGAGTTCATCATTCATCATGTATGACTTTTCAGTATTGAGTTTTATATTCTTTTGAATGCAAACTGTGTGCCAGAGTATGTTTTTTGAGCGAGTAGATGTAAGTTAACCCACGATTTCCTACCCTTTCCTGTTGAGTACAAATGTACACAAATACTCTTAACACACAGTAAAGTGTTGTATTGCAGCGAGCAGACAGGATTGCCTCGAGCATTCTACGATTCTCATACGATTTCAATTTATGATATCGCTTGTTAATTTGGTTAGGAATTGAATTATTGTACCATACTTTAGAACATTAGCTCTGACTGCACGAGGATAATAGTGTCTTAATCACCATGTAGGTTTCCATCGTATTCCTTACTAATTATATTACTGTTCTTTGTTATATTGCTCTATTGCTAATAATTATTACTGCTCCTTGGCTATATTGCTCGCCGTGGCAGAGTGGTTAAAGGCCTCGCCCTTCCGTGAAGGTGTTGAAGGGTTCGAATCCCAGCTCTGCGCGGCGATTTCCCCGTTGGGTATAAAAAAAACTGAAGCACAATACGCCACTCTACCCAAGTGTCGGAATTGGGTACCGGCTTTACGAAGGAAACCGTAATGGTGTTCTTGTGTTAGTCAGAAGGCATTTAAAAAAACAATATACAAGATGAAACGTATCAGGCATTAGTGAAAATAAAGCGTCCTTAGATGCCGATGTTTGTTTTCCGAATTCGAGAAAACGTCTGGGCTGCCGGAGTGTGAGGATTTGATTGGTCACCTACAGCACTACTTAGATATTTTTTAAGCAGTATTATGCATAAAAAACACTAAGCATTTTTGGTGCAGTAAAGTTTGACCGAGTAGGAGAAAAAACATTTTTCACAGCCCGAGTTCGGTCAATAACAAATAATAATCGATACTGGAGAAGCAATTCTAAATCTTTCCCAGTGCACCACATACTAAGCCAACATGAGAGAAAAAAATATCATCTCGAATGTGAGTTTAATCATGATCCATTTTAATAGTATATTTAAAGAATCTATTATAAAAAAATTGGCCATTAAGAAATAGACAAATCTTAGGCGTTTCGGAAGATCATAAGAGCTTTTATTCAAGGAATTAAAAGATTTGTTGGGAAAAACATTTATATTAAAATTTTGGAGCATTTTCTCGTAGCCAAATATATTCAATACCGGGGTTGGTGCCTAAATCGCACTCGGTATTTCTCAGATCCACTAAGCACATTTTATAAGCAAGTATATAGCCTCAGCTTGCTGGACTGTATTTATTGCATACATTAACTGCACATGGTCAACAATACGCTCTGACTCTCTCTCATGATCTCGGAGTTTAACAATTAAAAACATGTAAAGGAATCAAACATGTACGTTATAACAATAGTTTCATTGAGTTTGTATGTATAGCAGATTTAAAGCTAAATGCAAAGTCTTGTTTATTAGTCGCAATATTCACGGAAGTCGAGATGGTTTGATTTCTATAAGAGTCTCGTTTTTAATATGAAATATTTTTTCTATATTTTACGGTGGCATTTGAAATCACTATCGTTAAAGAGCTTATTTTATAACCGTCTTATCTAACGTAAATATATGAACTTTTACAATGATGTAAATTTATACTTGCTCGAAATACAATGTTTGAGAATATAAGTAAATAGTTCCTAAATCCAAAGGCTTAGTTTACATTTACTTTAATTTAGCGACTAAATAATATTTCTTATATAGAAACTGATGAAGCCCACAGAGGTAACAACAAGTCTATTTTGAGGCACAGCCAATGTACAAACATTATTTTCTGAACCCGTTTGTAGTTCATGATTTATTATTTGATACTGGCTGGTGGTAGAGATGTAGAGAGTGCTACGAGTGTGGTCGTTAAAATTTCGAGCTATTTTGAAATGAAATTATAATTCTATTCAACTTCACAGAATTGTCGACTATATTGCTCGTGGGCATGAATATTAAAAGTATTAAATAGAAAATACAAAAATCAAACAGTTTTCAACCAGCTACAGAAGGAAAAAGGAAAAGAAAGGGAGGAGGTTTTAGAAGCATGGGGTATAGATAAGCGGGGGAGGTGGAGGTTTGGGTGTTTTTATGTAAGTTAGGGGCTGGGGGTGTTGTCAGTGTCGACGTTTATGGGGAGCAAGATATGGAGAATGTGCGGGCTTGGGGGAATAAAGCATGGAGTGTGTGCGATGTTAGGAAGGCTGTATAGAAAGGGGAGCTGTTGGTGTGTAGGCGTGTGGAATGTGTGGGCGTAGTGGGATGTGAGCAGTAGGGTGTTGCTGTCATGGAGGATGAGCCCATGCACACGTACTTCAAGGAAAATAAAGAAAAAACAGTTTATTTACAATACAGATGATACAATAGCCATCACCGGGTTTTAAAATGTCTTAACATCAAGATCCTTCGTTGAAATACGCATAAGCATATGTATCGCAATACCCTTATCAATCGTCTGGACAAAAGACTGAGAGAAAAGCATAGAAAAATGTTTTTCTTTCGTTGAGTTAATCTAGGTTTGATAATGCATGTAAATACATGTTAAAGAAAATATGATACCAATGAGGATGCATTGTTGAAAACACTCTTAGTAGTACGCACTTACATTACATTGAAATGCGATATCAGGGAACTCGCGATATCAGATTACTGTTCAAAGTAAAATGGGTGGAAATAAATATTTCTGCGTCTGAGACTTTGAGGTCGACATTCGGACCTATCTTTTCACTCCTACGTATCAACTATAGTAAGCCAATCAACGAGCTCGGGAAAATGCATTATTTTAACGCATCCTATTTTTTTATATCCCCTACTTAGTAATGCTGACACAAAAGAGTTCACCGTAGCCAGAAATAAGAAAAAGATTATTGTACAACGTTATCCAAAACATTTACAGCATAATAGGTACAATGCGTGGAATTCACCACCTAAATAATGCTGTCATAATCAACTCAAGAACATAAGAAAGCATAAATTCTGGCACGAGGCCAACAAAAACATTTTAGGACCAGAAAAAGAAAAGAAAACATTCTCCTGTAAAGTTGAGATGAAAGATGAACACCATCACTTCTTAAAATGTTTTACTATATTGGTCCTTAGTTGAAAAATATATACGGGGGCCATGACAGCCTATGTCTGTTATTCTGACATCGCTGACAGCCTGATGCTCGTGCCAGTCTAATGTTGGTGGTTGTGATTACGATTGTATGGATAGAAAAATGATGACATTGAAGATTTAAGGGCCCTAAGTTGAAGTTGGATTTAAACAGTTGATCGGGCATGTACGCTACTTTATAATTCTTGTTCTCCTCTTTTATTTATTGTTTCACGATTCTATGCAGATGGATTTCAACATATTTATGGTGTACAGTATTAACATCAACGCCACATAACCATTTCAAATTTCATTACAATTACATGTGGGCCAGTTTTGCTCAGATCCCAATGTACTGAAAGTTCTCTCACACAAACATCCTGAATCTTTCCATTCACTAATTTGTCATCTTACTCAGAGTCGTTTCAAAATATTAATCAACAAAAGTTCTATTTCTTTTTTTAAATGACCACGATTTTATGAATGAGGGCAAGAGAGTTATTTTTACACTGGGGCCATACTTTGGGTTACATGATTTCTGGTGCTAGATTTTAGTGGACTTGAGGTCACTGATTCTGAAAATGGCAAATGTTTTTGGAGATCAGGGCTAGGTTTCATGCTACGTGACCGTGTGTTGATTCTAATTAAGAATTTGATTAAATTGAAATTAAATTTAATTATGAAATTGAATTATTTGATTAAAATATTAAATCAGGGCTTAAACCCTATTTTCCAAAATTTAATTTTTCAACTGATTTAGCGAAACTTCAAAACAGAGGAACACGCGGCAGAGGCTTTCTACGTACATTATTTTAATATACCGAATTGCATCACATTCCGATAATAATCATTCACGCTCATTCACAGATTATGAATGATTCTCAATCTCAAGCGTGGTGTTAAAGTCAGCATCTATGTTCCTTGATACATCAAAATGTCCATGATGATTTACAGGTTATGAATGATTCTTATTTTAGGCGTAATATGAAAGTTTGCATCTCTGTGGGCCTTCACACTTTAAAATGCCCACGATTTTGCAGAGCTAATATATTTCCTGTTCTGATATTTTATTTGCTGAAAACAGAGAAGTGAATGCGTTAACGCCCAAAATCTGTTAGTCGTCAGTCAAAACTATTTTACGACAAACGCTGTTTACGATTGATTCTGCGATCGTCTTCCCTTGTCTCCTGTGGCTTCCGATCGAGGCTTGCTTTCATCTCGTGAAATGTGTTATGTCTGTGTGTTGGTTTTTGTGCATAAAATAAGTCACGATTTCACTAAAAATGTGAAGAAAATAGGCCCTCTGATAGAAGCCAGGTGGGTAAAATCACTAAAATGACATGTGATATGTTACTCGACGCAAGAATGAGACTGTGTGACTGTGGACATGTGTGTGTATGTGTGCGCAAGCAAATGTGAATGTCTATGTATCTGTGTGCACATGTACACGTTTGCTCATATATATGTACACATATGCATACATATGTTTCTATTTCTATTTTTTTAGTAAAATCGAAACCTCTAAACACATTACATTTTACCTAAAGCTCTGCGATCAGTTAACACTGAACCAAATTCCATAAATAAACAAATTGTTTGCGCTTGCTTAATTAATGATCCATAAATCGATTCATCACGACCCCGAAGGCCATTTTTGTGAATTGAGAAAAATTACGAATATAAACAGACAAATGAAATAAAGCGCTCGTGAAAAATTATCCTTAAGTCCGGATGCTAAACAAGCCAAGAGTTTCATTTTTGTGTGTAAGTTTGTTTACGCGTTTTTAGATGTGCGTGCTGTGTTGCGCGATGTTCTTTATAAATTACTTCGTGACTAACCTTTTCTCAATACTTGATGGTCATTTACGATGGTATTTCAATCTACTCCGGTGTAGCGTTTTTTGTCTTTTTCTTATTTTGATTTCACTAATAACTTTAGAGTTCCGACGAATTCATTAGTAGTATTAGAATTATTCATAAGTTGTCAGCCATCTCTTGGAATATAAAATATCCAAGAGATGATATTTTTCATTTTCTATTCAACTATCCCTTGACAGAGTTAGACTATTAGACCGCCACGTATGGTTTGTCTATTGGTACGCCTCGTATGGGCTATTTGTACACCTCTGATAGTACACCTCGTATAGTTTGTCTATTAGTATGCCTGGTGTGGTTTATCTATTTGTACACCTCGAATAGTTGGTCTATAAGCACTCCTCGTACGGAACGTTTGTCTCAGGACGTCTTATAATAAGAAATTTTTAAAAGCCAATATGTTGGCATGTATCTCATGTGGCAACGTCGTTGAAAATAAACGTTTATTTCATTTTCTTTAGGACCTGCCTCCGTGCGGGCAAACCCGGGTTAGAGTCCCGGCGCTGGATGGCGATTTTCTCCGTTGGGTATAGGGGGAAAATGTCAAGCATAATATCCCACTCTACCCAGGTGTCTGAAATGGGTACCGGTCTTGACCAAGGGAAAGTGTCATGGCATCCTGGCGTTAGTTATAAGGCATTTGAAAATCCAATGTACGAGGTGATATGTATCAGGCTTGAAATTGGAAATAAAGCATCCGTAGATGCCGATGTTTGTTGTTGTTGTTGCAGAGGAATTATGTTTTGCGATATGCAAGCATAATTTACCTTCTGCTGCCCTCTGTGTAACGTTTTTATTAAAAGCAGTGATTTTTTGCTGGTGAACACCCGCGACAACATACGATGGTTGTTTGTGTTTTTGACTCACTTGTTTTTTTAGGTTACACAATGTTGGGTTAATTGTACTCGCAAGTTTCAATATGTTTTTTTTTGTCAGCGTGGTAATGCAGCAGTCAGCCTTTAATCAAATTCAGGAAAAAATCGGTCGGTCTTTCGATGCTTATAGAAAAGACGGAAAGAGAGTTTGACGCAGAGTGTGTCGGGAAGAGAAGAGGTGAAACAGAAAAGGATAGATAGGAAACCGATAGAGATGCTCTTTGCGCATATGATGCTAGTGTTGGAGGATTTTTTTGTAGGTAGTTCAAGGGTGGTAACAGGAAATGATTTCCAACTTTCAAGGATGCATTGCGAGTACTGCTGAAGCATGATTAGCGATTATGCCACTTTTCTAACACACGCTACCCACCTCTTCCGACCAATGACTGGCTGTCGGTTGCTGGGAATGATGCAATGTGACGTCGAACGAAACTTTACACGTACTGAACTTTAAACGCTAGGATTTATCACATTATTTCGACACTTTCCTTTATAATTATCATTAATTACGCCTAAAATATGGAAAGTAGCTAATACATAGCCAAATTGTTCTTCAAATACTCTAGAGTTTTTGCCAGGAGCTAGATCGAGATTTTTACGAGTTTTACATTACTCGTGTGTGTGTATCATCTAAGTGTATTAATTTTAAGAGATTTTAAAAACCAATGATGGTACTTTTGTACCATATATATTGGAAATATACTGTTTTTCTTTTTTTTTCTTTCTTTCTTTTAAGAGCTAGATGAAATCACAATACTCCTGATCTAGCGGAAAATCCGCTAAATTGACAACACTGCCTAGAAATCTCTGTACTCAACAATGCCGTAGGAGAATAAATTAAAAGTGTAAACAAATTTTTTGTTTCATAGTTTAAATGAACTTATTTTGTAAGATTTCCTCGATATGAATATTCAAGATGAATGATTTTGTACGAGTTGGTATTTAAGTAATTAGTCTAGTAACTATTCTGTAGTTGATGGATAAGGTGAAAATTAAGGTTAGTATTGTTTATTGAATCGAGCGAAACTTTGACCCACATTACTTTTACCGAAATCACAGAGTTAGAGCTTTATCTGAATCATAATAAATATCCGGTTACCTTGTTGTCTCGTGTAGTGACCCGGCATAACGCTTCATATGTCAGTGAATTGAAATCGTTAATTGAAGCTGGTTTCTAAAATGTAACTTGCACGATAGTCATTTCAGCTCTCGAAATCAGATAAAATTCGTATCATTCCTCTTATTGCATTTCTCTCGTATTTCTGGCGAATGCAATCAAATTTTTATTAATCAATTTTTCTTGTTCTCCAATATTTTTTATAGTTGTGTTGTTATTAATGTTTTTGCCCTAGAAGTCACTGAACTTTTCGGGCCCACAGGTAGCTATACTCAAATTTGACTATTGTACTAGTTAAGAAACATTCTACCTCTGTATCACCTGTGCTAAATAAATTGTTCTTATGTTCTTCGCCAGGTTTCAGTTACCCCTTCGTCCCACTACCACCTTATAAAGAATATGTTAAACATGACCACTAACTATTCTAAGCCAACCCTTGGGTCATTGAATACGCTGGTGAGGGCCGTTAATATAACGTAGCTCATCGACTGAAATCATGGACATAGCATGTTGTTTTTAAATTAATATATATACAATATTCACGCAATCGATACATAAATATCCCTAAACAACACTATTTTTATCTGAGGTGTTATTTAAGCACAATTGTGTACAGTTAGTTGCGTTCACCTTGTACAACATGTTATTACAATGGTAATCTACTGTATGCTTAATATCATAGATACCATTGAAATGATATGAATTACCGGTATCCGCTAAGTATTGTTTATAAGCAAAAAAATATTTCCTGGAAATTGATGCAACATTATTAATAACACGCCTGCCAGACCAGTTAGGTATCGTTCCATCTTGAATTATGGAGAACCGGCAACGATTATAAGTATGCGATGAAGGGTAAAACAAAACAACTGCCCAAACTAGGAGCTACTCTATTGTAAGTTCAACTGGCTTGGCGACCGACAAGAAGAAGAAGGAACTCAGCGAGTCCTCACAGGGAGTTTACACACGAACATAGAAAATGTAACGGAAAAAAGTTAATGGATGACTGCGACAACTCATACATAGTATAAATATGCATACTGAAGTTGGATCTCAACAACGCCAGGTGTCTATTCAAATAATGAATGAATAAATATATATTTTTGTGATGAATTTTCACTGTGTTCTTACAATGAAAATCTCATAAAACAACTTTGATATGTTGGTCCGTCCCATTTTCACGTTTATAAGATGCTCAATAACCGTATCTGTGATACGAATTTCAAGGGGTTGCAGGTATATGTATGATTTAATCGCTGGTACAATTAGTATTGACATATTTGCATTTTATCCACCTCTGGAGGATTTGTCTGAAAAAAGTTTCGGATCACATCATTTTTGGCAGGCCGTGTACAGTAGTCATCTAATATTGAGTCACGTCTCAACAATCCTTAAGTTATTCTCGGAACGTTTACTTCAAATCACACTCATTTGTATTTTACTTTAGTTATCCTTGAAAATCTGCTTTATATGTTTGTGGGTCATCAGTGTTTGTAATACCCTGTTCTCATCTGATATTGTCGGAAGAAACTATGTACATCATTGTGAAATTTTGGAAGGACATGTATCCTTAAGTTAGCGTCAGAAATATATATAGAAGATGTGTCTCGGTGCATGGGCCCGAGGTACGATAGAGTGTAATCGATACGCCTAAATGAAGCACTTCATGTAGCCACAGAGTATAGGAACGCACGCCGGCTAAGGTTGTGTGTCAGCTATATAGTTGGTGTGGTAAAGGTGTAAGTAGGAAAAATAGTAAACTGTCTTCACTTTTTATACAACACACCATATTTCAAGCGAACTGTGAAAAATAATTGCACGAGCCCATACCACATAAAACCGCTAATATCAATTTTAAAAAGTTGTAGGGTACACATGTGTCCCAATACGTAGTTATCGTGTTGGTACTTGCGATATGAGCTAGAGCTTGAAATTTGCTTACCTTCATATGCTGCAAAAAATAGTATGTGTTTTACAACGAACCATCGTTACCCCATTCACTACCGTATTAATTAAGCACCTATTACATTTTTCATTTTCTAACGAAAAAAGCGAGCAGGGGAAATTGAAATATAGAACAATAGAAAAAAGTTTACTGAAATTATCCAAGTTATTGATACGGTCGGTAGAGAAATAAATAAAAGTCTGATGAAAAATAAATTCTGTCGGTCGTGAACGATGATGCCCAATACCCCACTCTACCCAGGTGTCTGAAATGGGTGCCGGTCTTGACCGGGGGAAAGCGTCATGGCTTCCTGGTGTTAGATACATTTGAATATCCAATGTGCAAGGTGATATGTATCAGGCTTGAATTGGAAATAAAGCATCCGTAAATGCCTTCATTATTATTATTATTATTATTATTATTATTATTATTATTATTATTGCTCGTCCAGACGAGACGTGTGTTGGAGACGGTCCGAAGAATTAGAGCCGCCGTCGTATCTCCAGGCGCAAACCCCTCGCCTTCCGTTAGTGCACCTAGGTAACACGATAAGCAAAGTTAAAGATAAAGAGTAAATAAGAAGTATAATGAGCTGACTTGATTAGTGAACAAATTACTTAAACACACCCAAAATTAACCCCGATCTGATATACCTACAAACACCTAAACTAACTTAACACCCACCGATCTGATATACACTTTAAACCCGAAATTAACACACCCGATCTACTCCAGACTACATAAATTGATATTCCTAGGCGCTATTATTTAACAGGAAGGAACGGAACACTTCATTGAGCTTCAGCCGAACAATCTAATGCTTACGCACGACCCACGACAGCACTGCGATTTACTGCTTTAATGGCGAAGCAAAGCGTCTTCTAGCGGTGGTGCGGTGATGACTGAAAATGACGGGTGGGCTCTCGCGCTCACAGGGTCTGATCAAATAGAGCTAGGAAAATTTAGAGCATATCACAGATTTGGATTGAATTTGGCAATATTTACAAATTTGATTAACTGAAATTTTGAGTTATTTCTGATTAGGAGTTCAGGGCTAGCTGGTCGCAGAGCGTCGAGCGAATGTGGTCGACTCGGCTTTGTTTTTATTGAGAAAAAATGAAAAGCTTCATCCTGCTACATCTGAAATGATGACTCTATTGCTCAGTGTACATAAAAAGAAATAAATAAGAAGAAAGAAAAAAAAAAACATGGGTTGATTATATGTTAGTTTAGGTCTCCCTATCCACAACAAAAGCGATCCAAAGAGAGGAAGGATAGAGGCAACATTTAGTGTTGAGTTGAACGGAACGCGGAAACTATGCACATGGTGTGACACCGGTCAGGATCACCTTATGTAGAAGCAATTATTTGAGGAAGGTAAAAAACCCAGATATAATGAAAGGAAATAAGCAATAGGTGCTGGAAACAGGACGGTGGTGAATGGGGGTTCGTTCATTGTTCTAAGAAATTTCCATTATAGTAACATAGAAAAAATTGAGCAAAAACTTGTAAATTTATTCATTTATTTATTAAATAGACACTGGCGTGTTATTAACGGTGTTGATTCAATTTTCACACAATAATTTTCGAATGATAAACGAAAGTGAGTGGATACGGGTTATTCAAATCATTTCAATGGTATCTATGTTCGTTGTAACGATGGTTCGTCACAAAACGCATAATATTTTTTGCAGCATAAGAAGGTTAGCAAGTTTCCAGCTCCAGCTCATATCGCAGGTACCAAAAAGTTGACTACGTATTGGGACACATGTGTGGACACATTGCTCATTCTCGCACCGGTATAAATGAGCTGCATGCCAGGTTTGTCATCACTTTTTAAAATTGATATTAGCGTTCTTATGTGGTATGGGCTCATGCAATCATTTTTCACAGTTCGTTTGATATATAGTGTGTTGCTGTAGAAGTAAAGACAGTTCACTATTTTGTTCTCACATCTTAACAACACCAACCCTGGCTGCCACACAATCCTGGCCGACGTGCGTTTCTACCTTACGCCACTACATGGAGCACATCATTTATACTTATCAATTACCACACTTTCTACCTTAACGTTCAAGCTCTCTTGTACAGGTTTCAGCCCTAACGTTTGTCTCACCTTAGTAGGAAAAGATTCCTTTCAAAATTTTTACATATAAGAGATATAAGGCTCATAAACTTGAATGATGAAAATGCCGTATTACACAACCTGAGGACACGCAAAAAAAAAGAAAACAAGTTTCGAAGGTGACTAAAGTAAAATACTAAGTTTTGGCACCTTGAAATAAACTTTCCGAGAATAACTTGAGGATTGTTGAGACGTGGCTCATTATTTGATGACTAGTGTACACGACCTATCAAAAATGATGGGATCTTTCTTTAGAAAAATCCCCCAGATGTTGATGAAAATCAAGTATATCCATCTTAATAGTAGCCTCGATTAAATTATTCATGTACATGTGACCCGGTGAAACTCGTTTGGTATCTCAGAAACGGTCATTTAGCATCTTAAAAGTGGGAAAAAGAAATAGATCAACAAATTGAAGGTGTTCTATGAAATTTCCTTTATAATAACATAACAGAAATTAAGCACAAACTTGTAAATTTATTCAATTATATATTAAATAGACACGGCGTGTTATTAACAGTTTTGATTCAATTTTCACGCAATAATTTTTGAATGATAAACAAAAGTGAGTGGATAACTGATTATTCATATCATTTCAATGGTATCTATGATACTAAGCATGCAGCAGATTCCCATGTAAAAGTACATGTAAAACGCCACTAACTGTACACAATTGTGCTTAAATAACACTTCAGACAAAAAAGATGTTGTTTGGAAGTACATATGTGTCGATTGCGTGAACTTAAATATGTATGTATATATAAAACGTGCTTAGTTTGTGATTTCAGTCGACCAGCTACAAAGTGTTCAAGGCCCCTACACGAGTATTGGCCTTAGGGTAGGTTTAGAATAGTCAGTGATGAGGTTTACCATGTTCTTTATTAGATGGAATGCCACGACGGAATAATTTTTTCCAATCATGATTTATAAATCATAGGCATAGTTGAAAAATTGATAAATTTCTTTTAGCAAGATACATCAATGACTATTTTGAGTGCAATAATCATATCACCATATCTGATTAAAAGCTGACCACATACCGTGGCTAATTACTTATTCACTATCTTCAGCTCAATAACATCAATTCTAATTATAGAAATTAATCCATCTACAATGAAACTGTAAAAAATGGGGTTAAATTTTACTTTAATGTTGTCAACGATTTTCATAATTTTGTTGCAAAGAATCAATAAAGGAACACATTTAAGAATGTTTTACATGAATGACATTCTGCTACCCCTCACGACCCAACCTCTTTGCGTTTGTAATAGGGGGTTAGCAGCTTCCGTTTCTATTGCAAAAACAATGACTGCTTTTGCGCAAAAAAGGCCATTCAGGAGCGCCTTTCGTATTACTTTAAACTTAAATTACTCAAAAACTAAGCATTTGCCAGCACATTGTCATTCGTGTGAAACGTCTTAAGATCGACTATAGTATCTATCTATAGCAACAAAATTATGAAAATCGTTGACATCATTAAAGTAAAATTTGACCAAAATTGGGCTAGTATTTCATTGCCAATCTTCTTAACACATTTATATCGTTAGAAATTCATAACCTGTAATTTAAACTAATTTAGTCATCAATCAACATGAATTACACTATTTCTCCCGAGACCGATCGAGAAATTCAAAACGTCGTGCATCCTACAACATAAAACGAGTGAATGTCCTCGAACTTGAACGCCATGGTCAACGCCATGGTCACATAGACGCTGGAATGAGTCACCACTAATCAAACAAACGTCGCACGAGCCTGTTTTTTTACTGATATACCAAGCAAACACGTTCCACGCTCAAAGGACACATCCTCTCTATAGCTCATTTTACACTAGCGGTGTGGAGCGACGGTGTGGAGCCACAGTGAACTTGCAATAGCTCCGCCCACGAGAGGATTGAGCGTCAGTGCACACCGACTTGCTTTTACCTTGCCGCTCAATACAACGCTCCTTCCCGAGAGACAGCAATCGTCACGCAGGGCTCCCCATCCTGGGCAGGGCTGCCACTGAGGTTTTTCTCTTTCCCCCAGATTTGCGGTAGAAATTCCCCCATATTCGGCAAAAATCCCCAAAATTGAAAAAAAACACGTATTATGGTGTATATATATATATTTAATAGAAACTGATATTACTCAATGTATTATAAATCTAGATGTAAATTCGTCCTTTTCAGTGACAGCTTGTGAGCTATTTTGCTGCATGAGTGTGAGTTAATTTATTGAGCCAACAAGCTCGAGTCTCTATCAAAAGTGTTATATTCTTGATGACTCACTTTGAGTACCATTTAGTAAACCGGCATTTATATCGTGTAATTTTTTATTAACACCTTCACCGCATTTTTCGGTTGTTAACGGTTGGTTTAGCTAGGTTGTAAGTAGCAGAATTGGGAAATCAACTTAACAACGGGAATACATTTTTATCTTTCCTAAGAAACATAAAAAAACGACTGCACAATACGAGGGGTTTTTAAAAAAATACGAGGGAATTTTCCACTTTTTTATTGATTTGTACCTACAATAGATTTATTTCTCAACATAACCTCCGTCACGGTCGATTTACTTCTCCAGACAGTGTTTCCATCCATTTAAACCATTTTTGAAAAATTCGCGGGGTGATTTCTAAGCCTGGTTAGTGATATTGAAACGAATTCCTTCCAGATGTTCTTTGGGTTTGAGAATAGGAAAAAATAAGATTGGACTAGATCTGGGCTATAGGGTCGATGTGGCAGCAATTCCTTTCAAATAATTTAATATAATTTCTTTTTTCGAGCAGAATGCGCTGGGGCATTGTTGTGCCAATACGGTCACGCACTTATCCTCGTACACATGTTTAGTACGTACGTTCAGTGCCACGCCTGGTGCGACTTGGGCACCGTGCGCCGCTGAGTCAGCAATTTGTGTGTATAAATGCCCCGTGTTCAGCGCTTCAGAGCGCATTTGGATCTACTGTATCTCTACGTCAAGTACACGTTGAAGTCTACTCGTTCTACTCACTACCCACCCTTAGATACGGCACACTGGTGGATCAGTTCATACGTACCCACGACGTGAAATTATACTTGGTACTTGTGCTGTGATTTGGATGGTGCGAGTACGGTAATTGAAGATATCGGGAATTTCAACCTGTTTTATCGACGACGATTTGGAGGTCGCGTGTCTACAGAGGTTGGAGGAAGTTCTACGTGTGGTGGTCTACGCTTCGCTTCGTGTGACGTGAATATTTTTGGTCAACTAGACGACTCTGCTATGGAAAATACTGCGGCAACGGGAAGAGAAATTGAGGAAGCACCGCAAGTATATAATAACGTATTCAGATTCATCGTAAAAAGAATCCCTGAAGAAACTATGCTGGACTCTTATAATCTCGATCTACAGATACCCTTGGGAGTGCCCTACAAAGCGCGTGTCGACCTGGAGCAGGAAGGAGACCACTGCGTGATGAAGATCTGCGTGAATTTCCACCGCAAGGAGTAACGTGGTAGTTTTACCAGTTGAATACATCAGTGGTTGTATTAAGAAAAATTCTACGAACAGTTGCAGTGATTCTATACCTTCGAGAACAATTGTGTAACGTGTATGTGTTTAAAGGTTGCATACGCAAATGTGTTTACTTCAAAATTTATAAAGAAACTGTGTTAACACGTATAAATAACCTGTGATCTGTGCAATTACGCACATTGAGGAAACGTGAACATACGTAAACAATACAAGAGACGTGCTACGTGCTAAAAACTGCTAATCCGCTGTGTGACGTCGCTGCGTGTGTGACCTGGGGTTCGGCAGTCTCGCATCTGGCCGTGCTGTGACTGTGCTACGCAGGCGACCTTGAGACAAGCTGCGCCGGGTCTGGTACTGCTGTTGCTGAGCAGTCTACTCGGGCGACCTTGACATCAGCTGTAGCTGTTCTGCCTGCTCCCTGTGGCTGCTGCACTGCCTTGGCTGCGTTGCTGTATTATCAGTTAAGTGTTCTATAACTATTTTGTTCTTGTTGAAATTGTTAGGTAATTTTCCGTGACTTCGTCAGTTTTTATTTTGTTACTTTTTATTGTTTCAGAACTTGTTGGGATCGATACCTTTGAATTCGTGTAACGAGTTCCTTGTTAGTAATTGATTTCGGTTCGGTTTGCAAGTAGCAAGAAAAAATTTTGGGATTTCAATTTTCAGTGATTTGTAATTGGAGATTTAAGCGTGTACTATCTCCACGTTTGGTGTAACGTGTGTCTTTAGCGTTACGTTATGTGATTATTTTTTGCGAGGTAAAATTTTTTTTAGGGTTCTGCAGTGTTAATTTTTTTTGTGTGGCGTAGGAATATTGCTTTGGACAGTGGCATTATTCATTTTTTTAGCATTGTGCGAAAGACTTGTTTTCTTGTTACGATAACTGATGGGAGACTCAGATTCAGAACCAGAATTTATCCGTTCTACGAGTACTATTACTGGTAGCGGAAGGGTTTCTGTTCCAGCATTTAGTGGTACGTTACCTGGTACGTGCGCACATACTCCATCAAGTGTGATTATGTCTGGACCACAGACCACGACGGTAATTACGACCACTGTTAGTACGCAGACTGTGTCGTTCAGTACGCCAAGTGTTACTACAATGACGTCCTCTAGCGGACCGATGACAGGTGGTAGTGTAACAACAACTTTACAAAGGGGCAGTACTATACTGTCCAGTGCAGAGCTTCCCTTGTTCAGAGGGAGACCTCGTGTCAGAGATCCGATTTTTTGTGAAACAAAAACCTTTAGAACGCATGTGGCAAATCTTAAATCGTACATGTGTTTGTTGCCCGACGTCACTTCCGATGACGCCAAAAAAGAGTTACTTGTGCGCAGCGCACACAAAAGCGTTGGCGACTTTAATGGCGTCGTCACAAAATTAGTAGACCCTGCTATTAATTATTCATTTGATCAGGTTATCGATATTCTCGATGATATCTATGTATCGAAAGGTGAACGATCTGTACATGCTTTAGCTTGTGACCTAAATCAGCTACGGCTGTTACGAAACGAAGGATTGTCTGCTCAATTGGTTATGGCAATATCGAAAATAAGAAATTTGAGTGACCACATTCTCAATAGTAATGAAGTAGCATTACAAAGACATCCATTTGTAACTGCTAGTACAAATCAAAACGAACTCAAAAAATTCTCTGGTGACTTAGTAGTTTTCAGTCTTGCTATCGCCATTCTAGGTCCCCTTTTGGAAGAAAACTTTTGTAAAAAAATCTTCTCGAAACCGTTCAATACCTCTGAAGAGTTGTTAGCTCGTCTAGTTTCCGCTGTGCGTAATAACCCTGAGGGAAGAGAAATACTTGCGCGCAAAAATAATACCCAGTACCCGTATCAAACCAGAGAGACTTATCTTGCGGTCGTGCCTGAAGAGGGAGAGTGGGATGAGAAAGAATCGTCCCCCGAGGTCTTCTATGCATCACAAAATACCAGCCGACGATTTCAAGGTCGGAGACCCTTTTTCAGAAGCAATTGGAGACCTGCTAGATTTCCAAGGGGAAGACAGCATGCTTACTTCGGAGATAGACCTTTAGGTTCTTTGGAGTGCCACGAGGCTCAGGTGGTAAACCCACAACAGACTAATAATGATAAATCTAAGTCGTTTTGTTCACTGTGCAATACCGCAGGTCATGTTCAAAGTATGTGCACGAGTAAAAGAGGCCAAAGCAAATCAAATTTCCGAGGTCATGCTTGCTACACTTGTGGGAAGACGGGTCATTTTGCACGTGAATGTATTTCGCGTGGTCGTAGTAGAGGACGAGGTGAAGCGTACTACGCTGCATCTTGCGAGGGTGAAAATTTTTTAGAGTAGACAAAGAAAAATCGGAAAATGCAGAGTGTCTTGGAGTAGAGAAGGAGTTGCCAGTGCCCGGGGTTGGAGCTGCTATCCCCGTCAACAAAAATGTGGTGTTGAAACCAGATACTATTATAAAGTCGACTGCTGTGGTGGATCCGCTTTTCTTGTGTAAAAATAAATTCGAATTACTAGGTGAACAAGAACTTGATGTAGGTGCAAATTCTGAACTACCTGTAGAAGTTTGTCTGTCAGCGACGATAATGAAAGAAGGTCGTTTAAGGAAAGAAAGCGATGGATTATTTTCAGTACGGCGTTCTAAGAAGCCTACAATTATATTACGTAATGATAACAAACTGATGAGCGCTCTAATCGACAGCGGTAGCGACAGATGTTTAGTGAGTTACCGGAATTTAAAAGGTATAAACGAGCGAATTAAGCCTAGTGCCTTGAGTATCCGGGGTGTAAATTCCAAAAGCCAGGTATCAGGAGAACTCGATCTTTGTATTACGCTGCCTAATAGTAAGGAAATCAATACCAGCGCTTTGATTTTGAAAGATGCCGAATTTAAATATGATGTAATCCTCGGTAGGGATATTCTACAAGATGCGGTGATTAATTTCAAAAAAGGATTCATTGTTCTCGACGGCGTAAAAGTACCGTTTCATGACGTGCAGGAATTGCACGAGCAAAGTAGGAAGGAGATATTTTTGAAGACAGTAAGTAATCCAGAATGTCTGATGGCGGACATGCTTGCGAATAGGAGGAAAATAAGGAGATATCTGCTGAAGCAGAGAGAATCAAAAATTGCGAGCCAGGAAAGTGGCGATAATAATAGTATAGAGATAAATACTGCAGAAGAGAAGGGTACCCAAGGCCCAACGATAGGGCGAGAGAATAATGGGGAAGTAAAAAATAAACAGCATGCGACGAAAATAAGAGAAACTAAGGAACATGCGAGAGGTTTGAAATATAGTAAAAAACGAGAAATAGTCGTTCATTGTGGAGCAGTGGAAATGCCCAGAAATTGTTTACGTGTTATTAATGGGTATGTCAAAAAGGCTAAGCCCGGAAGGTATATTATGAATAAGACAATTCTCGCGAATGGTATTTATGTCGCCGAATCAGTTGTGGATATCAAGTCAAATGGGTTTGTCCCTGTAATGCTTTTGAACGTCTCGGAGGACGTGGTATATTTGAGCGACAATACGATGTTAAGTACGATTGAAGAAATTAACGACATGGAAATTGAACACGAGATTTACCTATCTACCGTGCACGAAGCTGTGCGAGATGCAAATTTGTGCGATGCCCACGATAATGCGGATCTACCCAAAGTCGACAGTGTTAATGGTGGAAGTTTCAATGCCATCTCTGGTAAAGACGTTGGTTTAGTATCTGCAGAAACGAGGCATTGTGGTAACGATAATCGTGTTGATGAAGTGGGAATTAATGCAGACAAAGATGTTGTATCAGAAGGAGGTAGTAACGAGAGACGTCCTCTGACGTGTGACGATGTAAATTGTGAAAATGATGATGCTAAACCATTACTGATGAATTTATTAAACAATTTTAGAGACGTAATTACTCTCGAAGGCGAAAATATTGCAGTCACGAACGTCATGCGACATGCTATTGAATTAAAACCTGATGCTCCAGTACTTAACATCCCTCCATATCGAATTCCACATAAGTATCAAAATGAATTATTGGAAGCCAATAAACAGATGTTGAATCAAGGAATTATCGAGCCTTCAAGTTCAGAATATAATTTTCCTTTAATCGTTGTGAAAAAGAAGTCGGGCGAGATTCGACCCGTCATAGATTTTCGTGAACTCAATAAAATAATTATCAAGGAAAGTTACCCAATTCCACGCATTGACGAAGTTCTTTATTCCTTAGGTGGTAATAGCATTTTTTCAAGTCTTGATCTCCGCTCTGCCTTTCATCAGGTCGAGTTGGAAGAAAAATGCCGTAAATTCACCGCGTTCAGTATCGGTTACGAGAAATTTCAGTTCAAGAGGTTGCCGTTCGGGTTATCCTCGAGTCCATCAGTTTTCCAAAGAATCATTTCTTCTGTTCTTGCAAATATCATCGGTAAATTATGTTTTGTATTCCTTGATGATATACTAGTATTTTCCAAATCTATGAACCAACATTTGAAAGATTTACAGAGTGTTTTTGAGAAGCTACGTAGTGGAAATCTGTCCCTTAAACTTGAAAAATGTCATTTTCTAAAAAGCTCAATTGAATATCTTGGACACATTGTGTCGGCAGACGGAATCCGTTGCAAAGAATCGGAAAAACTACAAAAATTCCCGATTCCAAAAAATGTGAAAGAACTACAAAGTTTTCTAGGTGTGGCGAACTATTTCCGCAATCACATCCCGATGTTTGGTTCAATTTCATATCCTCTCTATCAATTATTACGAAAAAACGTTGAATTTATCTGGACGCCTGAATGTCAGAAAACTTTTGAGAAAATTAAATCTGTCTTGACATCAGATACCGTTTTACGTCATCCTGATTTCAGTAAGCCCTTCCATGTATTTACTGATGCATCTAATTTTGGTATCGGTGCGGTACTTTTGCAACACGATACTGATAAATCTATGAAGGCTATTGCTTACTACAGTAAAAGTCTCAATTCAACACAAAAGCGCTATTCAACGACGAAAAAAGAATTCTACGCCATTGTAAGCGCGCTGAAAGCATTTAAATATCTCATTCTTGGATATCCGATCTATCTATACACTGACCACAAACCCTTACAACCCATGTTTTTCAAAAAGCTTCCTGACGATTCGGCTATGTCTCGATGGTGTCTAACAGTTCAACACTTCGAACCCGTAGTAAAATATTTCCCCGGGAAAAAGAATCTAGTTGCAGATTGCCTAAGTAGATTACCCGAGCATTTAACTATTTCTGATCTTGAAGAATGCTCAGAGTTCGATGAGGTTGACGTCTTGGCAGTAACTACACGCCGTGGTGCACTGACCGCCGACGAAGACGATACAGACGCGACGCCCTCTAATCAAGTGGCGCCAGAGTCGACTGAAAAACCCAGACTGACTGACTACGTACCTCAGTTAAAAGACGTATCATGGACTTTAGACGAATTTCGAAATGAGCAACAACTAGACCCATTCTGTTCTGAGGTTAAAGACGCATTACTATCTAGTAGACAATCTACGATCCCTGACTTACAAAAATACTTAATTCTGAACGACATACTTTATAGACGACGACAAATAGACTCTAGGGAAAGTACTATTCTCACTTCGGTTATACCGACATCGCTAATGAACAAGGCGGTGCTCAGTATACATTCATTATATCATACTGATGCCACGCATACGTTGTTTAAATTTAAGTTGCGTTATTTTCATTTATTAGAGAAGAGTATCATACGTAAATTTGTTCAAATGTGTGAGGTCTGTAAGATTCTTAAAGCCAGTAGTACTGTACCTATTAAAATATTAGACGCTCCCATCGCTAAAGAACCGTTCGAGGTGGTATCAATGGACTTTCTTGGTCCTCTACCTGTCACAGATCAGCAAAATAAATATATTCTCATTGTGATTGATTTATTTTCGCGTTACTGTAAGCTTTACGCGACAGCAGATCGATTAGCAGATACAGTTGTCTCTTGTCTGGACAGCTGCTTCTCAACCTTTGGCTATCCTAAAACACTTTTAAGTGACCAAGCTCTTGAATTTAAGTCTGCAGCAGTTAAAAAATTCTCTCAAATTCATTGTATTGCGAAAAAAGAGGTCCTCCCTTGGAGTCCTCACAGTAACGCTATTGTTGAACGAAATAATCGCAAAATTACGAATTTATTAAAATTATATATCAACTCTTTAGCGCATACTGAATGGGACCAGTGTCTCAACAGCACAGAGAACGCGATAAATAATAGTTTAAATACCACGTTGGGGGATACACCCTCGTTCATTGTTTTCAATCGCGATACGTGTCCGAGCTTTAGCGCTGTAACTTTCGAACCTAATTACAGTCACGACACGAACGTTGATATAATAAGATTTCGAGCTCAGGAAGCTGCTCGCATTGTTGAAAACGTTAGAGCTACAATAATAAATAACACCAGTGAAAGAACCATGTATCACAACCTTCGACGCAAAAATAAAAATTTTGAACTCAATGACCGTGTCTTATTGCGCAATCACATGCGAAAAAACAAGCTAGATCTAGCCTGGAACGGTCCGGGTATTATAACAAAAATTAACCGAAATTACGTAGAAATCAAAATAGGCAATAAAACATTCAGGAGTAATAAAAATCATGTACTACCTTTACGTAAAAAGTGTTGAATGAAAACTATGCGACTTACGACTGACGATGTTACTAGGTCCACATTATTCTATTGTGTGATTCTTTTCGATGTTAATTTTACGTATATTTTTAACTGGAACTTTCCTTATATAACCGTATGTATTTACCTTATATTTATGTTTCGTTTTTGGTGTACCGTGTTATTACGTGCGTGATTGAGTCTGTACACATTAATTTTACCACCAAGGTTTACATCTGCCCGAGAGCCTTGCTCGGTTCCATAACATCCTGTGTTTACAAACGCGACCCCTCATTGCTGTGGGAGCGAAGGCTGGCTCCCGATTTGTTTTGCAATTGACTGTGCAGCTGTCGAGGCCGCGTGAGAGCTACAGCGAGCAGAGATGTTGTATTTTTTTTTCTCCCTTGCGACTGTTCCTTTCCTTTACTTGTTTTTATTATCATTGCTTACTTATTAAATTGTATTCTGGAGCCATGCTAATTGAACTCTGTGTTTGTTTCAATTTCAGACCAAGCACGCTCACTTTCCTGTCGTCCACGATGGGAAATCGGCTGACACATGTGTCGGTGGAGGCACTAACGAATGCCCTAGAGAACCATCATGGTAGAGTCTCGGAGGACTGGCTAAAAGCCAACGCGCTCGTCGACATCCTACCCGATAGGATGTCCGACCTCAGCATTCTTTTTCTTTTTCCTTTAACTCTGGCTTTAGGTGTATCTTTCTTCTACCTTCGCCGAGAACTTCATCTGTTAGCGGATCGCTTTCGCGCTGAAGATGCATTACTCCGCCGTCAGCAGCTCAGGTCGAGCAACGCTGACCAACCGCTGCGTCACCTGCAAGCAAATAGCGAAGTTTAGGTGTCAGTGAAGCAAGTGTTTTTGTTTTTTAAATATGTGGACTTTATTTTTTTGCGTGTCTTCTAAGCGACACTATTTTTCTCATGCGTTATAAAACGGAATTCTAGTTTTATGTTTAACATATACCTCAGGAATTAGTTGTAAGGTATTACGTTGATTCCAGTCTTGTAATTGTGGTACATCCTTCTAATTTTTAGCATTGATGTTCAAAAATAATATGATGTTCACATAACTCAGTATGTATTAATTGGTTTCCGAATTCAGTAAATGTAATGCGAATTTTCTGATCAACTAAATTTCATAGACAATGCGTTGGAATAAATTTCATGCGTGATTATTCTTATATTTAACGAATGTATTGTTCTTACCACAAATTCATGGCAAGTATAAATGTATATTTCTTAATTATATTTGAATAAAAAGTATTTTAATTGTTGTTTCAAGGATGCGATTTTCTATTTTTACTGCGTTTAGCATTTAAACTGTTCATCACAAAACAATGTTTGCGGTAATTGTGTTTTCATGGCGAATGTTGATGTAAATGTAATAGATAAATACATGCGATGTTTAATAATTATCCTTCTTCATGCGTAATGAATATTAAATTTTTAACGAAAAACTAAAAGGTAAAGTTGTAAAAATTTTTTTTAACGAAATTCGTTGTTCTTTTTCATTTCATATGATGCCTACGTAGTTTGATATTGAGGTTGTTCGTTAATGTAGCAACGTTTATTTTCTTCGATACTTTCCTTACGGGTAATTGCAACGGTAGAGATAGTTAAATGTTGGTAGCTTGTACCGTAGATTTTTTTGGTTCGATATTTCTGAATGTCTTCACTATTTTTGCGGTACACTGATATTGTTCTGTTGCGTTTTTGTCGACTTTACTTCGACGCGTTTTACTTTATTTACGGATGTTTTTCTGTTTCGATAAATATATTATTGTTGTTGTACTAATGCGTTTTCAATACGGGTTATTGCTTATAAAAGAGAATATCTTTCAGTATTGTTTACGAAATATGTTCCTAACCTGCGGCTATCACCTTCTTTTTTTTGTTGGTGGGGGTATGTTGCGAATTTTCACTTTGCATACCTAAAATCGAATTACATTGATGTGTTTATTTTTGTCACGAATTAGTAATTTTCAATCTTAGACATTTACGCCTTTAGATACCCTTGGCATTTCTTGGAGTTATGAATTTTAAATTCTGAGCGATTTATTTCAATTTGAGTAATAAAACAGGTATGGTGGGGGAGGTGTGTGCCAATACGGTCACGCACTTATCCTCGTACACATGTTTAGTACGTACGTTCAGTGCCACGCCTGGTGCGACTTGGGCACCGTGCGCCGCTGAGTCAGCAATTTGTGTGTATAAATGCCCCGTGTTCAGCGCTTCAGAGCGCATTTGGATCTACTGTATCTCTACGTCAAGTACACGTTGAAGTCTACTCGTTCTACTCACTACCCACCCTTAGATACGGCACATTGTGATGATGGAAAAGGATTCCACGGTAAAGCTTTCCTGGGCGCATTTCAGCTAATTCTGCACTCGATTTTCTTATAATTTCTACGTAATACGATCCTGTGACAGATTTTCGAATTTCTAAAATCTCGACTAGAACAACAACCCCTTCCGAGTCCCAGAAAAAAGAACCCATCACGTTGGCGGACCTCTCAGACTTGAATTTGAATGGATCAGCTGACTTAAGCGGCATCTACTGTCTGGACTGCTGTTTTGTTTCAGGATCATACTGGTAAACCCATATTTCATCTCCAGTAATGATTCGACTGAAAAAGACGTCTCCATTTGCTTCAATTTTGGTCAAAACCGCTGTTGACAGTTCACATCGAAGGTTTAGCTGATCTGTGCGCAATACTTTTGGGACCCACCGAGCCGAAAGCTCGCTCAGGCCTAAATCCTCATGCAGAATGGAATGAGCTGAGCCAACTGATATGCCTACAGTTTGAGCAATCTCACAAACTGACAATCTTCCATCTTCTTCGACTAATCTCACAATAGAATCATCATTTTCAATATTTTTTGAAGTTGCTGGTCTTCCAAGACCTGCATCGTCTTCAACAGTTTCTCTACCATCTCTAAAGCTTTTCATCCATTTTGTAAACGCAAGTTTTTTTCGGAGCATGGTTACAATAAACTGTCTTCAAAGCTTGAATGATCCTATTCTTTTCCAAACAAGTTTCACTAGAAACCTTATTGTTGATTCTTATCTCAAAATTTTTTCGAACCATGGGTGATAATTCACTTGTTTTCAACCAGCATCTACCGGCTTCCTTCCTAACCGTAGAATGACTGCAAGCGACCAGTGTATGGTTTAGTTCAGACTCTTTCTCCCTGACATGGTCTAACAGGTTTCAACTTGCTAGTTTTCGTGTATCTTAAGAATTCCACGTATTTTTGAAGGCCCCTCGTAACATTTTTCCTCGACAGGATCAGTTATTGGTTGAAAAAGGTCGTGAAATAAATGAACTCTCATTCATCGAGATCAGTACCTTGATGAGCTATTCACCCTGTTCAGGGGTCTCCAAACTATGGCCTGCGGGCCACATCCGGCCCTCTACATAATTTTATCCGGCCCGCCAAACTAATCCCTGAGTGGTGGTCTTGAAAAAATAATTATCGTAAGACTGGCATTTCTGAATTATTCAAAGGACCAAAGCTGGGGCCTTCATTTTTATTCCTTCGGCCCGCATGAATGTGGAAAAAATATAATGTGGCCCTTACATTGAAGAGTTTGGAGACCCCTGACCTAGTGGTACACGTAAGTCCAAAATGTAGGAATCGTGTTACCTGAGGTGAATAATTTATACCTTGGAATGAACTGAACATAAATGTTCATGAGTACCAAAAATGCACTAACTCGACCTTTTCCCTTATTCATCACATTTACTAAGGAGGTAATATATACTGGGAAAAATATTTGCTATTCATTTAGTTGTTACGACTCATGAATTGAACATTTTCTTGAAAATGCGAGATTTTGATGAACGAAACTGAAGACTCGCTGCTCCAACTCCATTGTATTACTGGCTGAGACTTTACACTCACCGGAACAGTTTAGTTGTTCACGTTGTGAATCACAATTGTGATTCCAAAATATTAGGCGTTTCTGTTCTTTCGTTCAATCCTTGTACATATAAGTATTTATACACATAAATGAATATAGCTCTCTACTTTCAGGAATAGCAACCGCAATTCCTACAGCTAGTGAAATTTCAGCGATTTATAATAATCCGTTCTATTTTATTCACACTGAATACTTTCCAAGTAAAATTTTGAGGCAACAATTCACCTAAAAAAAATTTCCCACAGAATTAGCGAATAAATTTTTTCTGGTTAAAAATCCATTAAATTTCTTCAAAAATGAAAGAAAAAATTGTTTGAGCTTCAGGAAGTTACAATTCCTGATTTCTGGTTACCCACTTTTGTTACGCACCTCATGGGAAGGAATTGAGATCTATTTTTCGAGGGTTTGCTTCCATCAAAGGTCACTTTCAGGATAGAAACAGCAATAAAGTACACATCAGGGTAAAATTTTAGGTTATTTCACATTCTTATTTCAAAGTTAGCGTTCTGCACTGTTGTATGAGCATTCACTGTCCTGCTGTCATACAAATAAAACCATTCAGAATCTATGTATATTTACAAACATAACCTATTACCGCTGCCAGTTTCGACACTGAGGAAATATTCTCCCTCAATAAAATGATGCTGAGTCTCCAGAAGTTCATTGTAAATCGCATTCCATAAACAATACCACATCCTCCTTACATATTGCAGAAATTGTGAAGCTTTTGCTGTAAAACATATTATTTCAGAATAGTGTTGAAAGACATTTTTTGTGAAGAAACAATTTTTGTGCATTTATGAGCAGCTTTCTTCTAAATTGAAACAGGCGTGTGTAATTACTGATTCAATTCCAAGGAACTCCCTCCAAGAATGTTCCTGAAACTTGGTATAAATATAAAATGTTACACCAATTTTTTACTTCCAACTAACATGGTTTTGAAGCTGCACAACTACGAGCTCGCCGTTTCCTAATACAGTTCTTCTGACTCCGCTATGATGGCATCAAATAGGGGTAAATAAAAAATTGTGAAGCATTTTCTTTTATTTCCGGTAGACTTAGGGCAAAATTTCTTTTACGATGAAGCATTTTTACCAAAACCTAAAGAGGAGAAGTCGTTACGTATTTTAAGTTCCACAAGGTCAAAATTTATAGCCTTGCCAGACAGAAAATCTCTGCATTTGATTCTTCTGATCTCTTTTTCGGTAGTGGTAACAGAAAATTTTTTCAGATTCTTTGGTGGCCACGTGAAAATACGATAGAGAAATGGCGTGCATACAATGGGAGCATGAATATCCAAGAAATAAAAATTTTCCAGCTCATTCAAATAATAAGTCATCAAAAGTTGGTGGAACTCCGAAATATCGCGTAGACACAGCGACTGTAGATTCGTAAATTCATGGATCAGAGGTATATTATAGTAATAACGATGTGATAGAGCGCTTGTGTTCAATTCCGGTTTTCGAATTTGATTGCTGAGTTCTGTAATTTCTAAATGTTTTATTTGCGGGCAATTTCGTGCAACAATGGACATAGCGTCACTAGAAAAACAATTTGGACGGCCAGCAATGGTGAGATGAGTAAGGTTGCTGCACTGAGTCACAACTTTACGCATAAATAGGTCATTCGCTGCGTCACATTTCAGTCTCCTGATGTATGAACTTTTTTCCTTAACAGCCTCAACATACTCATCGCATTTGTTTTCGTCAAAATCCTCGAAATAAACACTTTTCCAGAGGACTGGGTGATCACCTAGTCGTCTGAACCATTCATGAGCTTTTTGCACGTTCAATAGTTGTGTAGTAGGCATTCGAGAGAAAATTTCATACATAACATCGTCTGGCAGGAAACAATGAGAAACGGAGCTATCGCAATCATCCTTTCTAGTTGAGACGCTCGGGCTGAAAGGTGTCAGAGGCATCTGGAAAAGAAAAATTACCATTACTGCACATGAGTGGTCATAGCTAACTGTACAAATCGTGATATGGGAAAAGTTGTTGAATCATCTAATGGCTACACTAAAAGTATACACAAATTTTTAGTATCATATTTATTATATAAGAATCCCATAAGGAATTGTGTGACGTATGACGTATGATTGTGACGTATTTAATAATATTATCCCAACTGTCCGCAATAGGAGACCAATGTCAAGTACCTGGTAAACACTATTTTTGTCATTTTATTGTATGACATCTAATACACCGTCATTGAAATGCAATCTTAAAAATTCAACAAAGGCTTAATTCAACGATAAATGTTTTTTATGTTCACGAAAGTGGTGTAAGGATATTTATGAATATTCCATTTCTTTCACGAACCCCTTGGGTTCCCTAATTTCTTCAACAGATATTGAGATCACTGGGCACGTAGACAACACATCACCGAGATCAGCAATGAGGTTTAAATTCAATTGATGGGAAAACATATAGCAAAAACACCGATGTTCACATGATATGTTCAACCCAGCTTCAATACCACGTCGCTCTCATGCAATCACTCATTTTTAATCAGTGAAAAAGCACTTGCGATAAAACTCAGAAATGCAGTATTAAAGTTGGTCATAATTCATGGTAAATAGTACCATTGAATGCATTGTGGAGTAACATCAGTCACATGCATTAGTTATTCGCGATTATTTTCGAATTTCTCTATCATGAAGAATGTACCTCGTTCATCACGCGTTGAAAGACGGAGAAAATTGCACATCATTTTTCCAGAAACACTCAATCTGAAAAATTCTGTATCAGTATCTTATTATAAAAAAGAATCATTTCGATGTACCGAAATGGCTAAAAAAACCATATTTAACTCAAGGCTGGAAATACAATTTTTTATTTCTATATAGTCACGCTGTTAAAATTGTAAATCTAATTCAATAGTTGAATCAGAAATGATGAAAACTTTCATCTATTCTGTATTTCTACTCCTAATCATTTTTGTTTTGATCCTAGTTGTAGCCTTGAATGAAAACTTTTATTTTTATTCAAAACTGTCACATCATCTCAAAAAGCGAATATTGAAATAGCAGAAGCATTACATATTCACATATTTAAACCGATCCTAAACACCGATGCTAATACTTTTTTGCTCAAAAACTATTGAATAAAATGCAGCTTAGAAGTTTGGAACATCCGCTCGATCATCCATTTCACGTCTTTCTCTGGGCCATGAACATGTATGGAGTAGTTGTGTGATATTAACAAGACTTCTGGATTTCTGGTGATCAATATTTCTGTTGTAGAAATTATTCCCACCAATGGAGTCATCTTGTGATGGGATTTCCTGTATTTTTATTGCGTCTGATTTTGCTCACGTGTTGAATTTTCATTTTATCATTGGGACCGTAAAAAATTGTTTAGTATTTCCAGCATGGAAATGAAGTTCGCAACATCGAAACGTTGCTTCTATAAATAGCCTAGAGATATGGAATTTTTCAGATGGAGTGTTTCAGAGAATATGAGAGATTTTCTTTGTGTTATTCGCTAATTCTTTCTTCAAATCCTCAATACAAATATTTGTAGTGATGGATTGCGAATTAAATTTTGTTTCTTTGATTTTAGTGTACTTGTGCGGATTAAGAAGAGGTAGCCTGGCTTCCAATTGATGAAAACACAAAATAAAATTAGCAAAAGTGACAAAATCTTTGTTTTAGAAGACTGTAGCAATTTGTATCGCTCGTGAGTGATGAAGGAATATTTTTGGTGTGAAATTATGAACTATAAAAATTTGATGCAATGAAATTAACGCAAGCGTTGACGAACGAGGCGGGCAATCACCCAAACACGCGGGAGGTTATGACGATCACACAACCACGCGAGAGGTTATAACGATCACATAACCACGCGAGAGGTTATGACGATCACATAACCACGCGAGAGGTTATGACGATCACACAACCACGCGAGACGTTATGACGATCACACAACCACGCGAGAGTTTATGACGATCACACAACCACGCGAGAGGTTATGGCGATCACATAACCACGCGAGAGGTTATGACGATCACACAACCACGCGAGAGGTTATGACGATCACACAACCACGCGAGAGGTTATGACGGTCACACAACCACGCGAGACATTATAACGATCACACAACCACGCGAGACCGTTATGACGATCACACAACCACGCGAGAAGTTATGACGCTCACACAACCACTTGAGAGGTTATAACGATCACACAACCACGCGGGAGCTTACGACGATCACACAACCACGCGAGAGGTTATAACGATCACACAACCACGCGAGAGGTTATGACGATCACACAACCACGTGAGAGGTTATAACGATCACAAAACCACGCGGGAGCTTACGACGATCACACAACCACGCGAGAGGTTATGACGCTCACACAACCACGTGAGAGGTTATAACGATCACAAAACCACGCGGGAGCTTACGACGATCACACAACCACGCGAGAGGTTATGACGATCACACAACCACGCGAGAGGTTATGACGATCACACAACCACGCGAGAAGTTATGACGATCACACAACCACGCGAGAGGTTATGACGATCACACAACCATGCGAGAGGTTATGACGATCACACAACCACGCGAGAGGTTATAACGATCACAAAACCACGCGGGAGCTTACGACGATCACACAACCACGCGAGAAGTTATGACGCTCACACAACCACGTGAGAGGTTATAACGATCACAAAACCACGCGGGAGCTTACGACGATCACACAACCACGCGAGAGGTTATGACGATCACACAACCACGCGAGAGGTTATGACGATCACACAACCACGCGAGAAGTTATGACGATCACACAACCACGCGAGAGGTTATGACGATCACACAACCATGCGAGAGGTTATGACGATCACACAACCACGCGAGAGGTTATGACGATCACACAACCACGCGAGAGGTTATGACGATCACACAACCACGCGAGAGGTTATGACGATCACACAACCACACGAGACGTTATGACGATCATACAACCATGCGAGGATTACGACGATCACACAACCACGCGAGAGGTTATGACGATCACACAACCACGCGAGAGGTTATGACGAACACACAACCACGCGAGAGGTTATGACGAACACACAACCACGCGAGAGGTTATGACGATCACACAACCACGCGAGAGGTTATGACGATCACACAACCACGCGAGAGGTTATGACGATCACACAACCACGCGGGAGGTTATGACGATCACACAACCACGCGAGCCGTTATGACGATCACACAACCACGCGGGAGGTTATGACGATCACACAACCACACGAGCCGTTATGACGATCACACAACCACGCGAGAAGTTATGACGATCACACAACCACGCGAGAGGTTATGACGATCACACAACCACGCGAGAGGTTATGACGATCACACAACCACACGATACGTTATGACGATCACACAACCACGCGAGAGGTTATGACGATCACACAACCACGCGAGAGGTTATGACCATCACACAACCACACGATACGTTATGACGATCACACGAGAGCACGAAAGCCTTTGTCGATCTTTTGACCTCGCTTCGGCTAGGAAGTCGAACGGAATCGACAAAAATGTTTGCCATTGCCTATACTGTGGGTGTTCACACTCCACTGCTCGTAGTTTATAGTGCGTAAGTCATACTCTCTACGTTCGGAAATAGTTGTACTTCATCAATTTTCAGGTTGTTCGTGATAACATCTATTTTTTCAAAATTTGTAGCTTCAGCTGTGAAACTTCCGTTATATTTTGAATAAACTTTCCTTCCTTGCGAAAACCCTTGGAATACACTCTGAATAATGTTTCTGCTGTTATGAAATGGTTATCCATTTTCTTACATTCATTAGTCTTTTAGAAAATGAAGTTTACTATAAGCGAAAAATTTCACTATTTTCCACTCATGTTATCGTGAACTAAATTATTTTTGAACAGAATATTTTAAATCATAGTGTCATAAAAGAGCACCTCGAATTTCATAGTTCTTGCGAGTCAAGCAGTGACCCTGAAGCTAAAATAAACTCAAAACCTTTTAGTGGCAATTGCAGTGAACTGCCCTTGAGAAGAAACAAAAAAATGTATGCTTTATTTCTTCCGATGAGAATAAGGCAAAGATATAACCATATGTATCAGTATTCTGCGTTATGCATTAAACTGTTACAACGGCACCGAACTATTCTCGTTGTGTACTCCGATGAAAAGAAAAAACAGACACTTGCACCAGTGTACAAGGGAATTGGCACCGTGTTGAACAAACTCTAACGATGAGTTGAGACCGTTGAAATGAACATATTTTACTGGATAAATGTTTGTGAAACAACTAGGTGAAAGAGTTACAAGGACTTGGAATCCGAAACGTATTGAACATAAGTTCAACATTGATCGCGTCCAGTAATCACTGCACCGGTGTTTGAACGCTCGCATTGCGACAGTGGGTATCATGCTGAACAAGAACATTTCATTTCACTGGCGCTTTTTAAGTACGAATTTTTTTGCACTACGTTCCAAATTTCCAGTAATCGTAATTCTTTCAGGACACATTTTCGACAAAATTAATATTGAGTAAAAAGTAAATGACTCACTATAAGCAAATGAATTGCATACCATATTCTCATTGCCCTTAATTATACTACCAAATGCGTCTAGTTGTATTAGTACATGCCAGTTATTCGGTCTAGAATATTTTGTCTACCTATGTGAGACGATGCTCGTTCCAGCATCTCGCCTTTCTTATTTTCGTCATTTGAAACACGGTTCAAACCCCAAGCAAAAACTTGAGTTTATGTAGTGCTTTTATTATCTGGTTAGCTTTAGATTTATAAACTCCCGAAACGAATGATTTTCATTTACACCAAAGTCCGTTTTGAATTTGGCAGATAAGAAGCAGCTAGAAGATCTGCCGAACAGAAGATGATAGTCGGCGAGGTTCAAAGTGAGTTTCACAGTGCGCCTATGAAGGAACATTATAATACGTTAATTCAATTGAGTGAATTAGTTTGAGCTGTAAATTCGAGTATGAGAGGAATATTATTAATTCGTTAGGGAGTTTTGATAATGAATGGAAAATATCGAAAAATTGTTATTATCACTCGATGTGCGCAAATAATCTATTGTCTATTATTTTAGTAACCAACAATATATTGAATAAAACATGATCTTGTAAAAGTAAATTTATCACATTTCATCAGGACTAAGTTTTCCTTTGGCTGCATTGAACTGATTTTTATATTTGAATCCACTTTTTCATATACTCCCTGCAATGGCGCGACAGCTAGCAAATCTTTCGTAAGAGCTCTCACAGCATGCTCCAGTGAGCTCGCAGCTCTAGGATCATACGTCACGGACGAAAATAACAGGCTCTTTTATATAATTGTTAATTCAAAGCGGCAGAAACTTGTCCGTTTCCAGAACACTTTTAATTAACTATAAAAATTAGTGAAAATACAAATGGAAACCGTAAAGCGAACTCCTGAAATACTGTATGTGCAAAGGTAGTACTAACATTTTAAGATATTTTCTATATGCTTCTAGTTCTTCACGTATTGGAATACGAATAAAATTGCCTACCATTTACACTTGAACACTGTCAATCATCAAAAATTTAAACTAGGTTCAGTCTTCAAAGAGCGATTTTTAGATTTATCTAACTTCATCCTCCGGCGAAAATATGTGGATAAATTTTACAGTCACATTAATGAAAATGTAAATCCAAGTCATAAGCTTCATAAAATAGAATCAATACTTCGAAAATCACAGCACAAGATAACTACATAGATCAAATATAGCCACAGGAATATGGGACACAAGATATGAGGGCGAACTGAACGATTTAGCAGATGTTCCAAACTTCTAAGCTGCAGCCCTATTGAATAATTTCAGAGAGGGAAAATCACTTTTGTTTTCCTGTGAGGGCATCTTGAAGATTTATTATGCTTTTATTCTAGGAATATGCTATATTTATGAACATGATAAAAAAATTGTCCATGAATTTAGGTCTTCATTCGAAGGCTAGCAGTTATGATCAATTCTGAGATGATTAAAACGTGAACCTTGATATTTGACTAGATGATCCTGAAACAAAGATCAACTGCGCACAAATATCGATGCTCTATTTTCTATCATTTAGGTGTTTTGCGCCCGGGAATGAAGATCAATATTCACGCTCAATCCTTTATATAATATTGGTGAATATGGCATTTTCAAGTAATAGAAGGGTTATATATCCGAAACCCAAAACCTGCTCAGAACAATAGTACAAATTAACTTTTCCTTCAAAATCTATGAGTATAGACTACAGCACAGACGACTGAAAAACCCTTTTGATCGCCTATTTCGTTTTGCGATATGATCCCGGGTTGGACGACAGCATTCTAAGCGGTCAGCAGTCGTAACGAAAGTGCAACTAAATTAGACAACCAACAGAAAATGAAGTTATTTAACGATCCACATCCATCCCACACGCCGTTCGCTACGAACGTTTCGTTGCGAGAGGTTCATTAGGCTGGCTGCTCACGTGCAGTCGTAGTGCACGCACCAACGCTGGGCACATTATCTATCAACTAATGCGTGTTACTATGAATATATTTCTGAATACTTCAAACAAACAATAGAAAATAAATTATTCACTCACTTCATCATGAAGCTGCGCGGCCATTTTACATGCACGTAGACGGAACGACCGGTGAACTTCAAACCAGGGAAGGATTTAACTGTGAGAAACGGTCATATTTAGATTATTAGATTAGAATGTTCACGCTGAAAAGAAAGAATTTATTCTTAGTGCCTCTCATACGGAGGCATTTAAATTTCAAAATATTTATGGCAATTGTCCCATCTGTAGTATATTCGAATACTTTTAAAAAAGCTTCAGACTTCTTTTTCGTTATCTACATTCTTTCCAAAACTTTCTCAACCAAACATATTGCAATTTTGATTTAAAAAAATAAAAATTTTTCTAAATTCTCAGCGTCTGCTGTATTTTATTAAACACCTTCAAACGTTCGTAGAATGCTTGCTAGTTCTCGTTTTAACGTTTTTAATTTCTATCTGACTTCCTAATCCCATTTCAATTACCTTCCTAACATTTACAATTACATCTCAGATATCTGATAATTTTTTAAAAATGGTAAACTTTTGCTAAATAATTTTCTGCATTGTTATAACACATTCAACCCTATTAAATACTACTCAAAACTTTTTAAAGCTTTTGAACCCTTATAGCTGTATTCACACCTTTCTGAAACACTCATTAAAGAACAACAATATATATTTCAATACTCGTATACACCAAAATATTCATTCTTACTTCGTAGACTATTCAGTTCACATTGTCTTTCGACAATTTTTTTCCGAAGGCTTATCCTCATCTTGTGTTATTTTAATACAAACCTGAATAAAAACTGGAAACAGCATGAATGTTTCAATAAATCATGCACAAATTGTTGGAAAAAATTCGGATATTTCTTATTGAATGTTAGTGAAATGAATGTTGACTCTGCACCTTCAGATAAAAATGCAAAAACTACGCTAAAATGTTCTCTTAAACATTTAGCCCCACTCACAATTTGTACGTGAAGCTAATTGCTCGTTGATCTTGTGAATTTTTGGGTGAAAAATGTGAGATTCAAAGAATCATTTTAAGTTATTGCCTGAAATCATAATAAGGCTTGAACAATTTCAGATAATTAGGCTTCAAGAAGGAAATGAATATAATCAACTTTATTTACTTTCAAAATATTGGTTTTAAAATTTAAAAGAACTACACTATCTCACTAAACAATTATTGGGAATATTCAGGTATAACATAGTTGAATATTTTTTCCTCAAATCTACTCGAGCCATCGAACGCTGAATACCAGAGTGGCGTACAAACACCAACTTTAGATGATGACAATTGGGACTGGTCCTAGATCGAACGCAAATACGTTTAGTTCTTCTACGTGGTGCAGCTCCTGGCAAATGCTGGACCTCCAATGAATTACAAAGTAATTCCTTGAGTTAAGCAAACTATCTTCGAGTAAAAATGAAGAAAAAACACAGCTAAGGTTTTAACAAGGGTTATAACTCGTGCTCTGAACACAAAAATGCACTTGCTCACCGCTGCTATGTAGCGCACAGCCACTCTCGTTGAAGTGATTTCACAGACTGGCGGTTGACCGCTGAGCACCGCGCTTCGTAGGCCTAGAGAGCTCGTGGAGCGTCTCCAGTGTTGCCAAAAACCACCATACAAGTCTATAGAAGTTCCTGAGTGATTCTTATTTTGGATATCAAAAATCTCTACTCGATTTTTCTTGTAGAGATGCTCATGGTAACTTACCTATTAACGGAAAAAACCTTTACAAGCGTTTTCCGAAGCTCTTAGTAGGTTTTTACTTTTTTGCGGCACTGCAGCTTAGTTCAGACATTGTTTGAAATACATTTTTTCAAACGATATGTTAAATTTTACGGTAAAAGAATGAAGGTTAAATTTTAACACATTTGAGTTCATCATTCATCAGGTAGGACTTTTCAGTATCGAATTTTATATTCTTTTGAACACAAACTGTGTGCCAGAGTATGTTTTTTGAGCGAGTACATGTTAGTTAGCCAACGATTTCCTACCCTTTCGTGTTGAGACAAATGTACACAAATACTCTCAACACGCAGTAAAGTGTTGTATTGCAGCGAGCAGACACGATTGCCTCGAGCATTCTACGATTCTCATACGATTTCAATTTATGAAATCGCTTGTTAATTTGGTAAGGAATTGAATTGTACCACACTTCAGAACATTAGCTCTTACTGCACGAGGATAAATAGTGTCTTAATCACCATTTAGGTTTCATTCGTATTCCTTAATAATTATCCATGTACCTTGTTATATTGCTCTGTTGCTAATAATTGTTTCTGCTCCTTGGCTATATTGCTCGACGTGGCAGAGTGGTTAATGGCCTCGCTTTTCCGTGAAGGTGTTGAAAGATTCGAATCCCTGCTCTGCGCGGCGATTTCCCCGTTGGGTATAAGAAAAAACTGAAGCACAATTACCACTCCACCCAAGTGTTGGAAATGGGTACCGGCTTTACGAAGGAAATCGTCATGGTGTGCTGGTGTTAGTTTTAAGGCATTTGAAAAACTAATATCCATGATGAAATGTATCAGGCTTGAGTGAAAATAAAGCATCCTTAGACGCCTATGTTTGTTTTCCGAATTCGAGGAAACGTCTGGGCTGCTGGAGTGTGAGGATTTGATTGATCACCCATAGCAATACTTAGACATTTTTAAAGCAGTATTATGCATAAAAAATACTAAACATTTTTGGTGCAGCAAAGTTTGACCGAATAAGAAAATAAAACACTTTTCCCCAGCCCGATTTCGGTCAATAACAAATAGTGATCGATATTGGAGAAGCAATTCTAAATCTTCCCCAATGCACCACATACTAAGCCAACATGAGAGAAAAATCTCAACTCGAATGTGAGTTTCCTCATGATCCATTTTAATAGTATATATAAAGAATCTATTATAAAAAAATTGGCGATTAAGCAGTGAACAAATTTTAGGAGGTTCGGGAGATCATAAGAGCTTTTATTCAATGAATTAAAAGATTTGTTGGGAAAACATTCTTATAAATATTTTAGAGCATTTTCTCGTAGCCAAATATATTCAATACCGGGATTGGTGCCCAAATCGCACTTGATATTTCTCAGATCCACTAAGCACTTTTTATAAGCGAGTATATAGTTTCAGCTTGCTGGACTGTATTTATTGCATGCATTAACTACACACGGTCAACAATACGCTCTGACTCTCTCTCATGATCTCAGAGTCTAACAATTAAAAATTTGTGAAGGAATCAAATATATACGTAATAGCAATAGTTTCATTGAGTTTGTATGTATAGCAGATTTGAAGCTAAATGCAAAGTTTTGTTTACCAGTCGCAACTTTCACGGAAGTCGAGATGGCCCGATTTCTTTAAGAGTCTCGTTTTTAATATGAAACATTTTCTTCTATATTTTACGGTGCGTTTGCAATCAAAGAGCTAATTTTATAGCCGTCTTATATAACGTAAATATATAAACTTATACAATGATATAAATTTGTGCTTGCTCAAAATACAATGTTTGGGAATAAAAGTAAATAGTTCCTAAAGCCCAAGGCTTGGTTTACATTTACTTTAATTTAGAGAATAAATGATATTTTCTAATATAGAAACTGATGACACCCAAATAGATAAGAAGTCTATTTTTAGGCACAGCCAATGTACGAACTTAATTTTCTGAACCCGTCTGTAGTTCATGATTTATTATTTGATACTGGTGGTGGTAGAGATGTAGAGAGTGCTACGAGTGTGGTCGTTAAAATTTCGAGCAATTTTAAATTAAATTATAACTCCATTCAACTTCATAGAGTTGTCGACTATATTGCTCGTGGGCTTGAAAATTAAAAGTCTCAAATAGAAAATACAAAAATCAAACAGTTTTCAACCAGCTACAGAAGGAAAAAGGAAAAGAAAGGGAGGAGGTTTTAGAAGTATGGGGTGTAGATAAGCGGGGGAGGTGGAGGATTGGGTGTTTTTATGTAAGTTAGGGGCTGGGGGTGTTGTCAGTGTCGATGTTCAGGGGGAGCAAGATATGGAGAATATGGGGGCTTGGGGGAATAAAGAATGGAGTGTGTGCGATGTTAGGAAGGCTGTACAATAAGGGGAGCTGTTGGTGTGTAGGCGTATGGAAGGTGTGGGCGTAGTGGAATGTGAGCGCCAGTAGGGTGTAGGTGCCATGGAGGATGAGCCCATGCACACGTACTTCAAGGAAAAGAAAGAAAAAACAGTTTATTTCCAATACAGATGATACAATAGCCATCACTTGGCTTTAGAATGTCTTAACATTAAGATCCTTCGTTGATATACACATTAGCATATGTATCGCAATACCCTTATCAATAGTCTGGACAAATGATTTAGACTGATGCATAGTAAAATGTTTTCCTTTCGTTGAGTAAATCTAGGTTTAATAATGCATGTAAATACATGTTAAAGAAAATATGATACCAATGAAGATGCATTGTTAGGAACACTCTTATTATTACGCACCTACAGTACATTGAAATGCGATATCAGGGAACTCGCGATATCAGAGATTACTGTTCAAAGTAAAATGGGTGGAAATAAATATTTCTGCGTCTGAGACTTTGAGGTCGACATTCGGACCTATCTTTTCACTCCTACGTATCAAGTAGTAAGCCAACCAACGAGCTCGGAGAAAATGTATCATTTTAATGCATCCCAATTTTTTTACATTTCCTACGTTAATAACGCTGTCACAAAAGGGTTCACCGGACCTAGAAGTAAGAAAAGGATTATTGTATAACGCTATGCAAAACATTTACAGCATAATAGGAACAATGCGTGGAATTCACGACCTAAATAATGCTGTCATAATACACTCAAGAACATAAGAAACCATAAATTCTGGCACGAGGCCAACAAAAACATTTTAGGACCAGAATAAGAAACAAAACCTTCTCCTGTAAAGTTGAAACGTAAGATGAACACCATCACTTCTTAAAATGTTTTACTATAATGGTCCTTAGTTGATAAATATATACGGGGCCATGACAGCCTATGTCTGTCATTCTGGCATCGCAGACAGCCTGATGCTCGTGCCAGTCTATAATGTTAGTGGTTGTGATTACGATTGTATGGATGGAAAAATGATGGCCTTGGAGATTTAAGGGCCCTAAGTTGAAGTTGGATTAGAACAGTTGATCGGGCGTGTACGTTTCTTTATAATTATTGTTCTCCTCTTTTATTTATTGTTTCACGATTCCATGCAGATGGATTTCAACATATTTATGGTTTACAGTATTAACATCAACGCCCCATAATCATTTCAAATTTCATAACAGTTACATTTGGGTAAGTTTTGCTCAGATCACAAGATGCTGAAAATTCTCTCACACAAACATCCTGAATCTTTCCATTCACTAATTTGTCATCTTACTCAGAGTCGTTTCAAAATATTAATCAACAAAAATTCTAATCCTTTTTTTAAATGACCACGATTTTATGAATGAGGGCAAGAGAGTTATTTCTACACTGGGGCCACACTTTGCGTTACATGATTTCTGGTGCTAGATTTTAGTGGACTTGAGGTCACTGATTCTGAAAATGGCAAATGTTTTTGGAGATCAGGGCTAGTTTTCATGCTACGTGACCGTGTGTTGATTCAAATTAAGAATTTGATTAAATTTAAATTAAATTTAATTATGAAATTGAATTATTTTATTAAAATATTAAATCAGGGCTTAAACCTTATTTTCCAAAATTTAATTTTTCAACCGATTTAGCGAAACTTCAAAACAAAGGAACACGCGGCAGAGGCTTTCTACGCACATTATTTTAATATACCGAAGTGCACCACATTCCGATAATAATCATTCACGCTCATTCACAGATTATGAATGATTCTCAATCTCAAACGTGGTGTTAAAGTCAGCATCTCGGTACCTTGATACATCAAAATGTCCATGATGATTTACAGGTTATGAATGATTCTCATTTTAGGCGTGATATGAAAGTTTGCATCTCTGTGCCTTCACACTTTAAAATGCTCACGATTTTCCAGAGTTAATATATTTCCTGTTCTTATATTTTATTTGCCGCAAACAGAAAAGTGGATGCGTTAACGCCCAAAATCTGTTAGTCGTCAGTCAAAACTATTTTACGACAAACGCTTTTCAAGATTGATTCTGTGACTCGTCTTCCCTTGTCTCGTGGCTTCCGATCGAGGCTTGCTTTCATCTCGTGAAATGTGGTGTGTCTGTGTGTTGGTTTTTGTGCATAAGATAAGTTATCACGAAAAAATGAGAGGAAAAGAGGCACTCTGATAGAAGCCAGGTGGGTAAAATGACATGTGATATGTTACTCAACGCAAGAATGAGACTGTGTGACTGTGTGCATGTGTGAGTATGTGTGCGCAAGCAAATGTGAATGTCTATGTATCTGTGTGCACATGTACACGTTTGCTCATATATATGTACACATATGCATACATATGTTTCTATTTCTTTTTTTTTAGTAAAATCAAAACCTCAAGACACATTACATTTTACCAAAAGCTCTGCGATCAGTTAACACTGAACCAAATTTCAGGAATAAACAAATTGATTGCGCTTGCTTAATGATTCATAAATAGATCTATCACGGCCCCGAAGGGCATTTCTGTGAATAGAAAAAATTAAGGATATAAACAGACAAATGAAACAAAGCTCTCGTGAAAAATTATCCCTAAGTCCGTATGCTGAACAAGCCATGCAAGAGTTTCATTTTTGCGTGTAAGTTTGTTTGTTTGTTTGGCACTTTCCCCCGGTCAAGACCGGTACCCGTCAGATAAAATTTCTTAATATAAGACGTCCTGAGACAAACGTTTCATACGAGGAGTGCTTATAGGCCAACTTTTCGAGGTGTTCAAATAGATAAACCATACGAGGCATACTAATAGACAAACTATACGAGGTGTACTATCAGAGGTGTACAAATAGACCATACGAGGCGTACTAATAAACAAACCATACGTGGCGTGCTAATAGTCTAACTCTGTCAAGGGATAGTTGAATAAAAAATGAAAAATATCATTTCTTGGATATTTTATATTCCAAGAGATGGTTGACAACTTATGAATAATTCTAATACTACTAAAGAATTCGTCGAAACTCCTAAGTTATAAGTGAAATCGATGTAAGAAAAGACAAAAAATGCTATACCGGAGTAGATTGAAATACCATCGTAAATGACAATCAAGTATTGAGAAAAGGTTAGTCATGAAGTAATTTATAAAGAACATCGCGCAACACAGCACGAAAATCTAAAAACAAACTTAAACATTTAAATCTTAATACTCTAGACCTAGCGGAAAGTTCGCTAAATTGGCAACACTGCCTAGAAATATCTGCACTCGACAGTGCCGTAGGAGAATAAATTAAAAGTGTACACAAATTTCTTGTTCTATAGTTTAAATGAACTTATTTTGTAAGATTTCCTCGATATGAATATTCAACATGAATGATTTCGTACGAGTTCGTATTTAAGTAATTAGTCTAGTACCTATTCTGTAGGTGATGGATAGGGTAATAATTAAGGTTCGTATAGTTAATTGAATCGAGCGAAACTTTCACCCACATTAGTTTTACCGAAATCTCAGAGTTAGAGCTTGATCTAATCTATTATAAATATCCGGTTACTTTGGTGTCTCGTGTAGTGACTCAGCATAACGCTTCATGTGTCAGTAAATTACCAGCAGGCCGCCGCCGAGACGGTTCAAGAAACGGTTTGTGAAAAGTACAGGAATTTCTTGAGAATTTCTTGAGTCCGACTCGCGCGACTTTAGACTTAAGTTTTCCACTCGTAACTTTTGAAAGAATGCACCTATTGACTTCAAATTGCTCTCAAACGAAAGAGCGAGACATTTTCTATCTAGCTAGTATAAACAACACCCTCAAGGTATTCTGAAAGTTACAAAAATTCTTCGATAAGCCTTGCAAACATGCGCGCACGAAAAACACTTCAGTTTCCCAGTCGTAACTTTAGTAAGAATGCATCTATTAACTTCAAATTGCTCTCAAACGAAAGAGCGAGACATTCTCTATCTAGCTAGTATAAACAACACCCTCAAGGTATTCTGAAAGTTACAAAAATTCTTCGATAAGCCTTGCAAACATGCGCGCACGAAAAAACACTTCAGTTTCCCAGTCGTAAATTTAGAAAGAATGTACCTATTAACTTCAAATTGCTCTCAAACGAAAGAGCGAGACATTCTCTATCTAGCTAGTATAAGCAACACCCTCAAGGTATTCTGAAAGTTACTAAAATTCTTCGACAAACCTTGCAAACATGCGCGCACGAAAAACACTTCAGTTTCCCAGTCGTAACTTTAGAAAGAATGTACCTATTAACTTCAAATTACTCTCAAACGAAAGAGCAAAACATTTTCTACAAATGTGTAATAAACACATCCAAAAAAGTTTTCTGAAAACTACAGAAATTCTTCGATGAACCTGTACGACTCACGCGCCGTCGAAAGACTCAAGTTGACTCATTCGCGCTCGCGCGTCGTCAGAACATCAAACTTTCCTGTGTTCTCAGAAACGAAACAATAATATTCTTAACGTTACTTTCAATCAACAGACTATTTCATTTGCATTTGTTGTCAAATTCAATGCAAAATTAAGGTAACCCTTTCGCGCTCGCGCGCGGTCAGAACATCTAACTTTACTCTGTTCTGAAAAATGAAATGATAATATCCTCAACGTTGTATTCAATCAACAGGCCATTTCATTCGTATTTGTTTAAAAATTCAATGCCAATTGTCAAGGCCGGAAACACATCGAACCAGACCGTGACGTATAAAACGATGACCATGTAAATTTTCTAAACAAAATCATAGCGGAGGAGCATAAGTTTCATTTCTGAGAATACATTCTTGAAGCGAATCAGGATATCACTATAATTTCATCATGTAATTCATCAGTTACCAAAATACAAGAACAACTATTTCTAACCTACAGCTACCAGTTGAAAAAGAATAAATTGAATAAGCCCGTAAATACTCGTATTGACAGTGTTGCTTACAAAGTGAGCGAACAGTAAAAGTTTGTTGACCTGCAATAAAATTTAAAAAAAATATAGAACACTGAAGCATTCTGAAAGAATGTGTTGCGACGTCAAAACAAACACATTCAGAATGATATAACCTCAAAAATAATACATTAGCCTGTACAACAAACTTACCGCGGATATTGTCCCGTGGGAAAATACATTAACGCATAAATGACCTGTTTCGCCGGAGACAAAGTAAAAAAAGACATACCCCACAAATCTGAAAAAATTATAGAATTTACAACGAAATAGTTTAACATAAATATCAGTAAACATACTATTAGGATTTGAACAACACCAACATAAGTGGACGAATAGGCATTTCAATGGTTGAACCTATAAATAAAAGTATAAGAAATGCAAGGTAACACACAAGCTTATTTTGAGATAATACCCATGAGCAAAAGACAAATACTCAGATTTAGCAAAAAAATAGAAAGAAAGACTGAAAGCGTATTCTAGCTTTGAAAAAATTCGTAAGCACTGGGTGAAATCAAATATCAACTAAGGCCTACAACGGCGCGGGTCGAGTTCTACATAAACTTAAGTAGTTGAGGTTATGTCATTCTGAATGTGTTTGTTTCGACGTCTCAACACATTCTTTCAGAATGCTTCAGTGTTCTATATTTTTTTTTAAATTTTATTGCAGGTCAACAAACTTTTACTGTTCGCTCACTTTGTAAGCAACACTGTCAATACGAGTATTTACGGGCTTATTCCATTTATTCTTTTTCAACTGGTAGCTGTAGGTTAGAAATAGTTGTTCTTGTATTTTGGTAACTGATGAATTACATGATGAAATTATAGTGATATCCTGATTCGCTTCAAGAATGTATTCTCAGAAATGAAACTTATGCTCCTCCGCTATGATTTTGTTTAGAAAATTTACATGGTCATCGTTTTATACGTCACGGTCTGGTTCGATGTGTTTCCGGCCTTGACAATTGGCATTGAATTTTTAAACAAATACGAATGAAATGGCCTGTTGATTGAATACAACGTTGAGGATATTATCATTTCATTTTTCAGAACAGAGTAAAGTTAGATGTTCTGACCGCGCGCGAGCGCGAAAGGGTTACCTTAATTTTGCATTGAATTTGACAACAAATGCAAATGAAATAGTCTGTTGATTGAAAGTAACGTTAAGAATATTATTGTTTCGTTTCTGAGAACACAGGAAAGTTTGATGTTCTGACGACGCGCGAGCGCGAATGAGTCAACTTGAGTCTTTCGACGGCGCGTGAGTCGTACAGGTTCATCGAAGAATTTCTGTAGTTTTCAGAAAACTTTTTTGGATGTGTTTATTACACATTTGTAGAAAATGTTTTGTTCTTTCGTTTGAGAGTAATTTGAAGTTAATAGGTACATTCTTTCTAAAGTTACGACTGGGAAACTGAAGTGTTTTTCGTGCGCGCATGTTTGCAAGGTTTGTCGAAGAATTTTAGTAACTTTCAGAATACCTTGAGGGTGTTGCTTATACTAGCTAGATAGAGAATGTCTCGCTCTTTCGTTTGAGAGCAATTTGAAGTTAATAGGTACATTCTTTCTAAAGTTACGACTGGGAAACTGAAGTGTTTTTTCGTGCGCGCATGTTTGCAAGGCTTATCGAAGAATTTTTGTAACTTTCAGAATACCTTGAGGGTGTTGTTTATACTAGCTAGATAGAGAATGTCTCGCTCTTTCGTTTGAGAGCAATTTGAAGTCAATAGGTGCATTCTTTCAAAAGTTACGAGTGGAAAACTTAAGTCTAAAGTCGCGCGAGTCGGACTCAAGAAATTCTCAAAAAATTCCTGTACTTTTCACAAACCGTTTCTTGAACCGTCTCGGCGGCGGCCTGCTGGTCAGTAAAATTGAAGTCCCAAATTATAGCTGCGTTTTAAAATGCAACTTGCACGATAGTCATTTCAGCTCTCGAAATCAGATAAAATTCGTATCACTCCTTTTATTGCATTTCTTTCGTATTCCTGGCGAATGTAATTAAATTTTTTATTAATTAATTTTTCTTGTTCTCTAATATTTTTCATCGTTGTATTGTTATTAACGTTCTTATGTTCTTCGCCAGGTTTCAGTTACCCCTTTGTCCCACGACCGCCTAATAAAGAATATGTTAAACCTGACCACTAACTATTCTAAGCCAACCCTTGGGGCATTCAATACGCTGGTGGGGGCTGTTAATATAATGTAGCTGATCGACTGAAATCATGGAAATAGAATGTTGTATTTAAATATATATATATATATATATATATATATATATATATATATATATATATATATATATATATATATATATATATATATATATATATATATATATACAACATTCACGCAATCGATACATAAATATCCCCAAACAGCACCATTTGCTTCTGAGGTGTTATTTAAGGACAAATGTGTACAGTTAGTTACGTTCAACTTGTACAACATGTTATTACAATGGTAATCTACTGTATGCTGAATATCATAGGTACCATTGAAATGATGTGAATAACCGGTATCCGCTAAGTATTGTTTATAAGCAAAAAATATTTCCTGAAAATTGATGGAACATTATTAATAACACACCTGCCAGACCAGTTAGGTATCGTTCCTTCTTAGATTATGGAGTGCGGCAACGATTACAAGTATGAGATGCGGGGTAAAACAAAACAACAGCCCAAACTAGGAGCTATAATATTCTACGTCCATCGGGCTTGGCGACCGACAAGAAGAAGAAGGAACTCAGCGAGTCCTCACAGGAAGTTTACACACGAACATAGAAAATGTAACGGAAAAAATTTAATGGATGACTGCGACAACTCATACATATGGATAAATATGCAAAACAAACAAAACAAAACAAACATTGGCATCTTTGGGATGCTTTATTTCCAATCAAGCCTGATACATATGATCTTAAGCATTGGTTTTTCAAATGTCTTATAACTAACACTATATATATAGGACACCATGACGGTTCCCCCGTAAAGCCGGTACCCATTTCCGACACCTGGGTTGAGTGGGGTATTGTGCTTGAGCTTTCCCTTATACCCAACGGGGAAAATCTCCGCGCCAGCGCCGGGATACGAACCCTCGTCTCCTGCATACAAGGCTGACCCCTCAACCAGTGTGCCACGGAGAGCAGACTGAAGTTGGATCTCAACAACGCCAGGTGTCCATTTAATTATTTAATGAATAAATTTATATTTTTGTGATGAACTTTTGCTATGTTCTTACCACGGAAATCTCATAGGACAACTTCGATTTTTTGGTCCGTCTCATTTCCACGTTTTTAAGATGCTCAATAACCGCATCTGTGATACGAGTTTCACCGGGTTGCAGGTATATGTATAATTTAATCGCTGGTACCATTAGTATTGACACATTTGCATTTTGTCCACCTCTGGAGGATTTGTCTGAAAAAAGTTTCGGATCACATCATTTTTGGCAGGCCGTGTACAGTAGTCATCTAATATTGAGTCACGTCTCAACAATCCTTAAGTTATTCTCGGAACGTTTACTTCAAATCACACTCATTTGTATTTTACTTTAGTTATCCTTGAAAATTTGCTTAATATGTTTGTGGGTCATCAGTGTTTGTAATACCCTCTTCTCATCTGATATTGTCGGAAGAAACTATGTACATCATTGTGAAATTTTGGAAGGACATGTATCCTTAAGTTAGCGTCAGAAATATATATAGAAGATGTGTCTCGGTGCATGGGCCCGAGGTACGATAGATTGTAATCGATACGCCTAAATGAAGCACTTCATGTAGCCACCGAGTATGGGAACGCACGCCGGCTAAGGTTGTGTGTCAGCTATATAGTTGGTGTGGTAAAGGTGTAAGTAGGAAAAATAGTAAACTGTCTTCACTTTTTATACAACACACCATATTTCAAGCGAACTGTGAAAAATAATTGCACGAGCCCATACCACATAAAACCGCTAATATCAATTTTAAAAAGTTGTACGGTACACATGTGTCCCAATACGTAGTTATCGTGTTGGTACTTGCGATATGAGCTAGAGCTTGAAATTTGCTTACCTTCATATGCTGCAAAAAATTGTATGTGTTTTACAACGAACCATCGTTACCCCATTCACTACCGTATTAATTTAGCACCTATTACGTTTTTCATTTTTTAACGAAAAAAGCGAGCAAGGGAAATTGAAATATAGAACAATAGAATAAAGTTTACTGAAATTATCCAAGTTATTGATACGGTCGGTAGAGAAATAAATAAAAGTCTGATGAAAAATAAATTGTGTCGGTCGTGAACGATGATGCCCAATACCCCACTCTACCCAGGTGTCTGAAATGGGTGCCGGTCTTGACCGGGGGAAAGCGTCATGGCTTCCTGGTGTTAGATATAAGGCATTTGAATATCCAATGTGCAAGGTGATATGTATCAGGCTTGAATTGGAAATAAAGCATCCGTAAATGCCTTCATTATTATTATTATTATTATTATTATTATTTTTATTATTGCTCGTCCAGACGAGACGTGTGTTGGAGACGGTCCGAAGAATTAGAGCCGCCGTCGTATCTCCAGGCGCAAACCCCTCGCCTTCCGTTAGTGCACCTAGGTAACACGATAAGCAAAGTTAAAGATAAAGAGTAAATAAGAAGTATAATGAGCTGACTTGCTTAGTGAACAAATTACTTAAACACACCCAAAATTAACCCCGATCTGATATACCTACAAACACCTAAACTAACTTAACACCCACCGATCTGATATACACTTTAAACCCGAAATTAACACACCCGATCTACTCCAGACTACATAAATTGATATTCCTAGGCGCTATTATTTAACAGGAAGGAACGGAACACTTCATTGAGCTTCAGCCGAACAATCTAATGCTTACGCACGACCCACGACAGCACTGCGATTTACTGCTCTAATGGCGAAGCGAAGCGTCTTCTAGCGGTGGTGGGGTGATGACTGAAAATGACGGGTGGGCTCTCGCGCTCACAGGGTCTGATCAAATAGAGCTAGGAAAATTTAGAGCATATCACAGATTTGGATTGAATTTGGCAATATTTACAAATTTGATTAACTGAAATTTTGAGTTATTTCTGATTAGGAGTTCAGGGCTAGCTGGTCGCAGAGCGTCGAGCGAATGTGGTCGACTCGGCTTTGTTTTTATTGAGAAAAAATGAAAAGCTTCATCCTGCTACATCTGAAATGATGACTCTATTGCTCAGTGTACATAAAAAGAAATAAATAAGAAGAAAGAAAAAAATAAAAGCATGGGTTGATTAAATGTTAGTTTAGGTCTCCCTATCCACAACAAAGGCGATCCAAAGAGAGGAAGGATAGAAGCAACATTTAGTGTTGAGTTGAACGGAACGCGGAAACTATGCACATGGTGTGACACCGGTCAGGATCACCTGTATGTGGAAGCAATTACATGAGAAAGGTTAAAAACCTAGATGTAATAAAAATAAAAAACGCAGTAGGAGCTAAAAACAGGACGGTGGGGAATGAGGTAACGATGGTTCGCTACAAAACTCATAATATTTTTTTTCAGCATCAGAAGGTTAGCACATTTCAAGCTCCAGCTCATATCGCAGGTACCAACAAGTTGACTACGTATAGGGACACATGTGCACCACTTTGGTACATTGTTCATTCTTGCACCGGTATAAATGAGCTGCATGCCAGGTTTGTTATCACTTTTTAAAATTGATATTAGCGTTCTAATGAGGTATGGGCTCATGCAATCATTTTTCACAGTTCGTTTGATATATAGTGTGTTGCTGTAGAAGTAAAGACTTCACTATTCTCGCTACTCACATCTTAACAACACCAACCCTGGCTGCCACACAATCCTGGCCGACGTGCGTTTCTACCTTACGCCACTACATGGAGCACATCATTTATGAGAATCAAATTACACTCACTTTCTAATTTCACCGAGGATTTCATCCCTAATCGCTTAACTGAAGTCATAAGGAATATATTTCTTTTAAAATTTAGTTCAAAATTTTTATTTTACACTTACTTGAGGATGATGTAAACGCCGTATTACATAACCTGATGACATGCAAAACGGAATAAGAAAACAAGTTTTTGAAGGTAACTAAAGTAAAATATTAAGTTTTGTCACTCTGACATGAACTTTCCAGGAATTACTTGAGGATTGTTGAGACGTGGCTCTTTATTTGATGACTAGTCATTTTTGATAGGTCGTGTATACACGACCTATCAAAAATGATGGGATCTGATATGTTCTTTAGAAAATTCCCCCAGATGTTGATGAAAATCAAGTATATCCATCTTAATAGTAGCCTCGATTAAATTATTCATGTACATGTGACCCGGTGCAACTCGTACAGTATCTCAGATACGGTCATTTAGCATCTTAAGAGCGTAAAAATGAGATATATCAACGAATTGAAGGTGTTCTAGGAAATTTCCATTATAAATTTCAATTTATTATCAAAAATTAAACTCAAACTTGTAAATTTATTCATTTATTTATTAAATAGACACTGGCGTGTTATTCATAAAGTTGATTCAATTTTCAAGCAATAATTTTTGAATGATAAACAAAAGTGAGCGGATACTGATTATTCATATCATTTCAATGGTATCTATGATACTAAGCATGCAGCAGATTCCCATTGTAATAACATGTAGTACATTTAAAACGCCACTAACTGTACACAATTGTGCTTAAATTACACTTCAGAGAAAAAGATGTCAATTGCATGAATTTGAATATGTATGTATAAAACGTGCTTAGTTTGTGATTTCGAACCCGGGACCCGGGTTCGAAACTCGGCGCTGGCAGTGGCGATTTTCTCTGTTGGGTATAGGAGAAAAATTCCAAGCACAATACCCCACTCTACCCAGGTGTCTGAAATGGGTACCGGTCTCGACCGGGGGAAAGCGTCATGGCGTCCTGGCGTTAGTTATAAGGCATTTGAAAATCCAATGTACAAGGTGATATGTATCAGGCTTGATTGGAAATAAAGCATCCGTAGATGCCTTCATTATTATTATTATTATTATTATTATTTCAGTCGACCAGCTACAGTGTTCATGGCCCCCACACGAGTATTGGCCCTGGGGTGGGTTTAGAATAGTCAGTGATGAGGTTTAACATGTTCTTTTTTAGGCACGAAGGCTGCTAAAGGGGTAACTAAAACCTGGTCTAAGAACAAATATCGTTCATATAAAGTACAGCAGGACTCATTTCAATGGTACGAACTATGAACGTTATTTGTTCTTAGACCAGGTTTTAGTTACCCCTTTAGCAGCTTTCGTGCCTAAAAAAGAACATGTTAAACCTCATCACTGACTATTCTAAACCCACCCTAGGGCCAATACTCGTGTGGGGGCCATGAACACTGTAGCTGGTCGACTGAAATCACAAACTAAGCACGTTTTATATATACACATTTAAATTCACGTAATCGGCACATATGTACTTCCAAACAACATCTTTTTGTTTGAAGTGTTATTTAAGCACAATTGTGTACAGTTAGTGACAGTACAATGGTTTCAATTGAAATACAACAATAAAAAATATTGGAGAACATCAACAAATGATTTATGAAAAATTAATTACATTTTAAAGAACTAAGAAGATAAACAATAAAAGGAATGAGATGAAAGTTATCAGACTTTGAGAGCTGTGACGATCGTGCTAGATGCATTTAAGAACACAGCTCCAATTAACGATCTCAATTTACTGACAAATGAAACATTATGCCGGGTCACTACACGAGACTCTTGGTAATCGGTTATTTATTATAATTTAGATCGAGCTCTAACTCTGATATCTCGGTAAAACTGATGTGGGTCAAAGTTTTACTGGATTCAATTAACAATACGAACGTTAAATTTTAACAAATCCATCAACTACAGAATCGTTACATGACTAATTACTGATTAACAACACGTATGAAATCATTTATCTTGACTATTCATGTCAAGGAAATCTACAAAATAAGTTTACTTAAGCTATGGTGAAACATTTTTTCAACTTTTAATTTATTCTCTTACGGCACTGTCGAGTGTGGAGATTTCTAGGCACGGCAAAGTACGGCTTAGCCTAGACACAGAACCGGCGACTCAGCGCCGCCTCAAAATACATGATTTCTCTAACTATTGAGTTTCTTAGTCAGAGAAGTTGCTTTTCTTAAGGCGAATGATCATTAAAAATTTAAAAACGAAGAATGCACCTCAAATTGAAATCATATTTATATTTAATTAAGATTCTACACTAACTTTATATTCAAAACTAAGTCAGTTCTATAAAACGTTTCGTTTCTATACCCTTGTATTTTGTATAGAAGACTGATTTTCTTTACTCTTTACTTGCAGACTGTTAACTGAAGATGGAGCTGGTCTCCGAAACGTTTTATAGAACTGACTTAGTTTTGAATTTCTTATTAATATTCTGCGCAATCTATTAACTGTATCTTAAACGATATTTATTTTAACTACACAATTGAAGACTTTCAAAGACCAAAAATAGACGCTCACCCAAACGATCATATAGGGACAAGGGGAACGGACGGCCCTGCTCGGAACTTCGGCTTGTGGGTGAATGGGACTATGCTCAGAAAAAAACATCCCCATCTACGGATGCTTTATTTCCCAATTCAAGCCTGATACACATCACCTTGTACATTGGTTTTTCAAATGCCTTATATCTAACACCAGGACGCCATGACGCTTTCCCCCGGTCAAGACCGGTACCCATTTCAGACACCTGGGTAAAGTGGGGTATTGTGCTTGGAATTTTTCCCCTATACCCAACAGAGAAAATCGCAACATCGACATTGATCTCCCCCGTGGTACAGTCGTGTTGTGGGAATGTTTTTTAGTTTCATAGACTAAGGGGACACTAAAGTTTCATGAATGCGCGTATTACAATCACTGCACATGCACACAAAATGATGATACCATTGCTCAATGATATCCGCAGTTTTTACCTTCTAAACATCATCGTAATATATATATGTATATATAGGAAAATATATATAGAGGCGCATTAGTAACGCACCCTTTTAAAACATTAATAATAAATAAACTATGAACGGTATAACGATGGGGATTATTGCAAACGATAGATAAACTCCAAAAGCTTATTTACATGTCGTATAGTGTCTACAGATGCCCAGTGTATATTGCGGTGATAAATCTTCAAAATTTACATTCAAAATGGTGCGCTACAGAGAAGAACAACGAGCAAAAATTGTTGAACTCTACTTTTCATGTAATGCTTCAATTATTGCGGTGCAGAGAAGTTGCACGAACATTTTTAATGATGGAAGAAGTCCTGATAAAAATTACATAAAGCAATGGTCTCTAATTTCAAAGAAATCAGAGATGTTAAGTCCAGTAATGAACAGCTTCAATAAAAAAGTACGTTTATGTCTGACCAACAATGGTAATTATTTAAATGATATTATTTTCCATACTTAGTTGTAAAGTAAACTTTAGGAGTTCCTCTGTCTTTTGCAATTATCCCCATCGTTATACCTTTCATACTTTATTTATTATTAATGTTTTAACAGGGTGCGTTGCTTATGCGCCACCCATGACAGTACGACAATATTTGCATGCATCAACAGTGTTCAATAATATGACTTGCATTTAATTTTTTTGCGTCTCTCCCAGGCAAGATTTCAATTTACAATGAAAATTTCAGAGGAAAATGGACCCAATTTCCGTCATTTCTTCGATAATAAACATGCGTTGTTAAAGAGCCAGCTGTGCCAGGTTTGCTGATCACACTATTCTCTCCTGCCTTCTTGCTGTTTATGCTCATTTGAAGGGTATACCAGACACGTAAGAAAATATTGAATTCTGCCCTGTCTGATGTTCTATGTAACAGTCTCCTGTTTCATATATTTAAAAAAGCTTTGTGATGATAAAAGGTATATATTTCTAGCAAGCACCTTGTATATTCTCGGTACAATTTGGCCTATTTTCAGTGCTGGGAATCATCGGTAAGATGTCATTGCGATATCAACCGAGATCATAGCATTTTAGAACCTAATTTTAGAATCTAAAGGAATTTGGATATTGTGACTGTCAGTATTCAAAACTGGAATGGAAAAGATATATATAATTGTTTGCTTTGTGCATACTCGAATTATAAATAAAAGTGCCTCCGCTCCGAAAAAGGAACTCTTTTTCTAGTTTCCGTTCTTCGGTCACCAATCGGAGAACCTTAAAAAAGACTTTGTCATTCTTCTTCCGAAACATTTTCCCATATTTATTATAAATTAGTTATAGTCACTCCGCATAAAATATGACAATATTTTAAATTATAGAGATAGAACTCCAAAGGATTTCATTTCATCTGTGATTCACAAATATAGTTGCGCACAGTGTGCGTCTGAGTACGTGGGCTCGACCAGTCGAGCCCTCAGTATTCGTGTTGCAGAGCACGCCGGTAGGAGCTTTAAGCTGGGGATACATTGACACTCGCATTGGAAGCTCACAACCATCGGGCGCGGGCAAGCGCGCGCAGCGAAAGGGCAGCGATCGTTCACATTGGCACAGCGCTAGCAGGCAGCAGAAGCGTCAAAGTCGGGGGGCAGAGTGTGTTGCTCACACTGCTCAGTTGCAATCCAGACGCTACGTTTGGAGGTACTGCGCTCCGCGCTCTAGTACATCTCGCCAGGAGCTGCTGATGCTTAGTAGAATAGCGCTAATAATTTATTTCGTATGTCATTGATTGCACGTTCTTCAATGTTCTTGATTTTGCTGATTTTTGTTGCGCATATGCAGCATAAAATATGAGGGCTTCGGCAAGAATTATGCTAGAAAAACCATATGTAGAAACACTCGATGCATATATGCTACACTCTATGCATAATTGTGGAAGCGCATATTACATGCTAAGCAGAAATATGCATCCATATAAATGCTTCACTTGAATAGCTCCAAATTTATATTTTTTGTGAGGAAAATTGTACAGAAACAATGATACAGGATACAGTGTACTTCTTCAAACACGGAAAAAATAATTCCTTTCATAATTTTCTATTAATAATTGAGTGTATACAATTCTCAACTAATTTTTATAACTTATCTAAACATAAATATTTTGAAACAAAAATAATTCTAATCTGAACGAGTCAAGGACGATGATAACGAACGAAAAAAATGTAATCTAATCCAAGGCTGGTTCTGAACTATATATTTTTTCATGAATGCAAGGAACATTTCTTAATCCTTCTTTTATACGAGGAATATATTTTAGCATCAAATTCGAGGGTTGCTCTTGATAATTGCGTGGTAGTTGAGATTTTTAAAAACAAATCTTCTACGATTATCTGCCAGCCAAGTTTTACACTGCGAAAACTTCCACTCGACATCGCAAGAAACAAGTGGAGCAAAAGTGAAGCAAGTTAGTTCGAATATTCCTTTATGGATTCATCCATTGCGTCAGAGATCTCACGAGTCAAAATTGAGTTGATTGTTTTTATCTTTTCAAAACCTTTGTTTATCACCAAAATGCAATTTAACTCTTCATAATACCTTGTATCATATCTGTTCTTCAATGTTTCCTCTACGATATCCATTAATTTTATTGCTCTCGAAGTAAGAAGTCCCTGTATTGTTATGCAAGAGCAATAATAATTATTCATATCCTTCGATAACAATAATTTGATAAAGTGTGCACTAAGCCCAACAAAGTTCTGCGTGATAATATTTAGAAACTAAAACCTTGTACCACGCAAAACTTCTCTAACGTGTTCTGAGTGAAAAAAAGTTTTATATATCACCTGTTTCTCGCGATAAATGCGATAGAGAAATTCTTCCTGGGCTTGAAAATCTTCAAATTTCTTGAAGTATTCTAAATATGATGCTCCTTGTTCACCTTCGGCATGATTGTAGATCACTTTTAGCCGCACTAATCTCAAATACACTTCACAAGGAACTATATCTAAAAAAAACTTGAGCTAATTCCCGCAAAATTAAAGTAAACTTTTGAAGTAGCTGTAGCAACTTACAATTATTATTGATTTACGAAAAATTTCAATTTACAAAATTGATCCAGTTATTCAAAAAGAATTAAATAAAACTGGATGAAAAAAAGAATATAATTTAAAAGTAATGGGAAGGTTTTACTAGGTTTCAGTTTACTGCCACTTACAGTTAATCATGCATGTTCGCCATATTTTATGCTGTTCCGAGTAAAATATGCGATATGCTCACACTGCATATATACTTGCGGGCATATTTTATGCTACCTAAAATATACTCAAAAGCATATATATGCAATATGTTCAATGTCACATCCCTACTGATGACATGCTGCAGGCTACGGCTCATCTGCAGATGGAGTGATTGACGGGCAGGCGGCGGCAAAGAATGGCTAGGGAGAATGTCCAAGTGAACCTCACTTTGCCCGCCTGCTAGCCCGGCAACAGTGTATGTCCCCGTCGAAGTGACACTCAGAGTGTTGAAAAGAGTGTCAATGTATCCCCAGCTTTAGAACTAATCAGTTACTTTCCACACCTTCCCACTCTTCAGTCCGCTCTCATGCAGAGAAGTGCAGCATTCCTGTTAGATTAGGCGATTTTAGAGTAATTTTTCTCTGCATCAAACCAAATGAACCTCAGTATATTAGAATCTCTCCTCATTTTACATGAAAAACTGGTTTTAAATGATATGCAATCAGCTTTCCCTCTACAACTAACGTAATTTTAATTCTGAACATTATATTTTGTTCCATCAATGTGTTTTTTTTTGCTTTTCTTTTTCCATGATTGACGTAAATTTGACATATGACTAGTTTTTTTCTACTTGTTTTTAGGTTGATAATAACCCTACAGGTCGAAATGTTCCAGAAATTTTATTGATTGACTTTCATAAATAGATAATGATCTCATTCAAGACGTGTATCTTGACACTTGTATTATCAGAGATATAATCATATAATCGATATAACTTCACTCTGATTCATCGATAACGATATAATCAGAGTGAAACAATGTTGACATAGCGCTGATTTGGACATATCCTGCAAAAAGAGATAAATCTACGAGTCCAAAATTCGAAGAAACTAACTTTGACGTCCTTCAAAAACTATACGGCGGGAAACGATGTGTTGTGAAAAATAATTAAAGTGTACAACTACACTGTCGTCTACTCACTGCAGAAACAAACGTTCTAACGCGAAAGTGCACATGCATACTATTATCTAAACCTTTATATTGCAACAAACATCAAATTCCACCGTGAGTCATCGTTTGGAAACAGTGGTCATCTAATGTTTACAAAGCTATAAATGTGTAGAGTGTATGACAGTTAACATGCGTCCTCACAGCCTGAGAGTAAACCAATAAGTCTCATTAACATGACGCAATGAGTAGTGGCGATAACAACTGTTATTTTCTCATACGTAACGACAGCGAACAAACATCCAAATTTGCAAAGGCAACGAAAATTATATCTTAACGCTCCAAATTCACTTTTATACACGGACACTAAATCCCAGATTATCTTGACATTTTTTGACATTTCCACTTGGAAATATTTCTTATAAACCCTGCCGAAAAATATCGTCACCAGTACTACAGAACAAAAAACACAAAACGTAAGAATTCTTTGCGTGTCGTAGTTCTGATCAATCTACAACCAGTTCAACCAGTTATGGAGCCATCATACACTCGGACAGATATTTAAATACAACTGTGGTGTCTGGAAAAAATCTAAATAAGTGGTTCTAAATTCATAGTATTGTTTTTTATTCAGATTATATTTTTATGAGTACAATAAGTTAAATTATTTCAAAGAACCTCACGCATCAAAGTAATGGAGTCTATCTGGCAACATTCTCCCCATGCCGTTCCGTGAGCTCTGCTCGTCATAGCCGTGTTGTTTAAGGACCTGCCTCCGTGCGAGCATGGAGGGTTCGAATCCCAGCGCTGGGTGGCGATTTTTACCGTTGGGTTTAGGGGAAAAATTCTAACACAATAAAACGCTCTTTCCAGGTGTCTGAAATGGGTCTCGGTCCTGACCGGGGGAATGCGTCATGGCGTCCTGGTGTTAGTTATAAGGCATTTGAAAATCCAATGTACAAGGTGATATGTATCAGGCTTGATTGGAAATAAAGCATCCGTAGAAGCCGATATTTTTTTTCTGAGCATTGTCCCATTCACCCGCAAGCCGAAGTTCCGAGCAGGACCGCCCGTTCCCCTTGTCCCTACACGATCGTCTGGGTGAGCGTCTATTTTTGGTCTTTGAAAGTCTTCAATTGTGCAGTTAAAATAAATATCTTTTAAGATACAGTTAATAGGTTGCGCAGAATATTGCTAAGAAATTCAATAGTTAGAGAAATCATGTATTTTGAGGCGACGCTGAGTCGCCGGTTCTGTGTATAGGCTAAGCCGTACTTTGCCGTGCCTAGAAATCTCCACACTCGACAGTGCAGTAAGAGAATACAATAAAAGTTAAAAAAATGTTTCACTATAGTTTAAGTAAACTTATTTTGTAGATTTCCTTGACATGCATAGTCAAGATAAATGATTTCGTACGTGTTGTTAATCAGTAATTAGTCAAGTAAAAATTGTGTAGTTGATGGATTAGTTAAAATTTAACGTTCGTATTGTTAATTGAATCCAGTAAAACTTTAACCCACATTAGATTTACCTAAATATCAGAGTTAGAGCTTTATCTGAATTATAATGAATAACCGATTACCTTGTGTCTCGTGTAGTGACTCGGCATAACGCTTCATTTGTCAGTAAATTGAGATCGTTAATTGGAGCTGTGTTCTTAAATGCATCTAGCACGATCGTCATTTCAGCTCTCAAAGTCTGATAACTTTCATCTCATTCCTTTTATTGTTTATCTTCTTAGTTCTTTAGAATGTAATTAATTTTTCATTAATCATTTGTTCATGTTCTCCTATATTATTTATTGTTGTATTGTTATTCCCATTATATGTTCTTAGGCCAGGTTTTAGTTACCCCTTTACCAACCGTCCTGCCCCATGATGTTAAGCCTCATCACTGACTATTCTAAACCTACCCGAGGGCCAATACTCATGGGAAGGGTTTGAATACTCTGTAGCTGGTCTACTGAAAAAAATTTATACATTTTTAAATTCACGCAATCGACACATATGTACTTCCAAATAACATATTTTGTCTGAAGTGTTATTTAAGCACAATTGTGTACAGTTCGTGGCGGTCTACATGTACCACATGTTATTACAATGGGAATCTGCTGCGTGCTTAGTATCATAGATACCATTGAAATTATATGAATAATCAGTATCCGCTCACTTTTATTTATCATTCAAAACTTATTGCGTGAAAATTGAATCAACTTTATGAATAACACGCCAGTGTCTATTTAATTTATAAATAAATAAATTTACAAGTTTGTGCTTAATTTTTGCTGTGTATTTATAATGGAAATTTGATAGAACATCTTCAATTTGTTGATCCATCTCTTTTTCACGCTCTTATGATGCTAAATGATCGTATCTGTGATACCATACGAGTTTCACCGGATAACAGGTACATGAGTAATTTAATCGCGCTACTATTAGGATGGATATTTCTGTTTTTCATCAACATCTGGGAAATTTTTCTGAAGAACACATCAGATCCCATCATTTTTGTTAGGTCGTGTACACTAGTCATCAAATAATGGGCCACGTCTCATCAATCCTTAAGTTATGATCGGAAAATTCCGTTCGGGGTGACAAAACGTATTATATTACTTTAGTTACCTTCAAATACTTGTTTTCTTATTTTGTTTGTGTGTCATCAGGTTGTGCAATACGGTGTTTACATCATGCCATGGACAACGTATATATACTCTTGACTTGTTAAATTTTGTAAGGAATGAATTCCTCACTTTGAAATAAACGGGGGGGTTGGAAGTTTGGTAGCTGTTGTGGAGAACTTGAGAGGTAATGAAGAAGATGTGTGTAATCAGATGCGTGTGAAAGACTTGCTCCATGTAGTGGTTAGGGTGGCTGCACACCTAAAGACTTGTAAGGCATGGTGTTGATGCTGCTTCAGCCGTTGAGTTCCGATTGAGGCGGGGGGAGGGGGGGGGGGCGGTGACAATAGGAAAGAAGAGAAAAAATTTAGAGTTGGGCACAGGGTGAGCCAGAGAGAAAAGGAAGGGGATAGTGGAAGAATAAAAAGGCGCTTAACGCATAAATATGTTATATTGTGCATCTTGTTCAATTTATACTGCTAATTAGTTAAAATAATAAGGGGAAAATTACCCGTCAGGGCTTTTTATGCTACAAGTGATTCGTCTCTTGAATTTTGCCACGTCTACTTTGCTCTATTGTATTTCTTTTACGGCGGGAAGGCGACAAAAGCCCTCGGCAAACGGAGTGAATTTAAATTTTGGCTGGGGGAAATTTACGCTCGTCTACAAATCCCTATATACATACACTATATACATACCTATACATTTAAAAATTTTTTAACGTATATATGCATTTATATATACACTTTACACCCAAAGACACACACACACACCCTCCCGACGTGCACCCATGCATTTTTTTTCCCTTTAATTACACACATAGCCTACACACGATACACATGCACACACATATGTATATACATTCCTGCCCACCTATACACCCACAAACATATATACACATACGTACACGATACACATGCACATATATATGCAAATATACATTTCATTTTTATTATTTATTTACTCATTTTTTTATTATTATATTTATTTTCTTTCATTTTCTTTTTTTTTCGTTTTGTTTTTTTTATCATTTTTTTCACATTATCCTGTATTACCTACATTACATTCCCGCTATCTAAGCATACACACACATCTTATCTACACAGGGAGCATTACCTAAATTTTCGTTGTTCCATTACCAGACTATGATTTAGGCCTATCTAGTTCTTAATCTATATACAATCTAATATATACACATGTACATCACCTAGCGCCTCTAATTAAAGAATGAATTTTCACCTATACACTATCTTTTTACGTTTGTTATCTCTTCTCGTCCACTCATGACCACGCTATATAACACTAAATTACACTTTCGATGGTACCTGAAAATTTACAGGTCAAGTTATTTATTGTTCCCTACCTATTTACACTATCAATATGATATATAAACAGGGATTTAAGAACTTTTATGATCTTAGTTTGAGTAATGAAAAATTAATTGATAAAAGTTTGTATAAGAGCAGCTAAAATAAGATGAAATGTCTGGGATTTCGGTTTCCCATCCCACCCATGGGGGAAAGACCGTCCTACCGCTCGCCAAAACCCCAGGAAACAAAAAATAAAAAAATATTAATGAAATTAATTTGGTCTTCCCCCGCGTTCTCCTAAAAGGACTAGAAATTGTCTTATTAGGTGTGCCTGACAAGGTTGTTGGTTCATGTATATTTTGGAGGTGGAGGGGGGGCCATTGCAAGTAGTCTAGAGCTTTTAAATCGGGAATGTTGTTTGGGGATGAGCTCCGGAGGAAAACTTAGTTTTGTACACAGGTCAGGATCGAATTGCTGCATGTTGTGCTAGATCCTGTTTGCATGCTCGTGTAGCAGTATGTTAAAGGGAGGGACATTTTGATGATTATGCAGGTTTTTGGATGGGATTGCTTCTATTAAACTTGTGCCGGTGATAAATCTAAGTGCTTTGCTCTGAACTTTTTGTTAATTGGATATTGCTGTTGCCGATCCTGTGTGTAAAGGTATGACTGGGTATGTTAATGCTGATCTTACAAAGGCCATATATAATTTCAGTTTGGTTTCTGTAGGGAGGTGAGTAAAGCGGTAAATTTTTTCTAGATTTTTGTAGGCTATTGTTTGTCTAATCTAGGCATGTGAGGATATACCATGTGTTGTTATATTGAAACCCAGGACTTTTCCTTTATTTGTGTATGGTATTGATTTGTCGTTTATGGTAACTTAAAATGTTTTCCTTCTATTTATGTGGATTATGGCAAATTTACTACTGTTGGTTAATATCTTCTATTTCCTATCAAGCGTGTTTATTTGTTCTATTGCTCTTTTGGTGTTGGCTGTTGCGTATCTTGGTGAATATTTTCCGGCTGTTATCTGCGTGATGTCATCTGCAAAACATATGTAATCTGTTTTAGGCAGCGGTGGTGGTAAATCATGAGTATAAAAGCTGAAAAGTGTAAGGGATAGACATGCTTCTTGGGGTACACCTGTGCACAGTGAGAATCGCGGCCCTATGTAATTGGATATTCCTATTGAGGCTGTCCTGCTATTAAGGTAATTGTTCAGGGTCCGGAGAAATATATAGTGAAGACTTATTTGTGAAAGTTTGAAGATGATACCAGAGTGCCATACCTTGTGGAATACTTTTTTAACATCTCTTATGCAAATGTCTAGTGTGAATTTTTGTGCTAATTTGATGGAAATTGATTCGTGCAGGGTTGCATTCGTGCAGGATGCAAAGCCGTGTGTGTGCCTCTATTACATCTGAATCAGTGTTGTCTGCTATTGAAATGATTATGAATTGTAAGGAAATTTGTCAACCTATTATTTAAGATTTTATACAGTAGTTTGCCGTGTACATCCAGGCGAGAAATTGGTCTGTAATTTTGAACTGATAATGGGGATGTGTTTGGTTTTGGGAGGAAAATCATTATGGCATGTTTTAGATTGTTCGGGAAGTAACTAGGTGATATGGACATATTGAAAATATAAGTTAGAAAATGGATCATCTTTTTTGGTAAGTTTTTAAGGCTTAAGGCGGGAATGAAAATATCGATTATAACTGGAATTTGATGCTGATTCCGAATATGCAATTTGTTTTGACCGCTCTCGATTTTTTTGATTTTTTTTTCGACAAAGGAAGCGAGCGCGCTATCCAGAATTTCATTAAGAACGGAAGTTAACCCCCTAGTACAAACGTAAAGAGGTTGGGTCGTGAGGGGTAGCCACAGTTCTTCTAGTGAAAATCATAAATAAAGGTTGAAAGCAACCCATAAAGGTCACAAACAATTGTGTTTACATCTGCTCCATGATAGCGGCGGCCGTACCAAGTGGCGCCATCTGTGAGCTGACTGTAAAGGTGACGACTAAAAAAAAAAAGTCAAAAGCACCAAATACGAGAAATTGTACGTTAACTTTTTTGTGTTATTAACAGATAACAATATTTCTTATTATTTTATTAACAATTTCTATCATTCTTTTATTTCTACGAAGTTCTGGCGAAAACTTTAACACCTCATGATCCGAACTTTGCCTTTCCTGACCCACCTGTGCATACTTTGTGTTCCACATTTTGCGCGGGAAAGCGCGGGAAAAAAATCACAAAAAATCGAAAAAATCGAGAGCGGTCAAAACAAATTGCAGATTCGGAATCAGCATCAAATTCCAGTTATAATCGATATTTTCATTCTCGCTGAGCGGCTTCGCCGCTCAGCGAGACTTGTTCCGTTTTTAATTTGTAAGGTGGTTATTTCTGTTGTCCCTGGTGCTTTCTGTTTGAACGGTCTCAGCGCTTGTAACAGTTCTTCAAATGTAATAGGGGGAAAATATATAGGGTCCAGTCTGTTGATATTTCCAGTTCGGTATGATTTGATTGTATTTGCTATGTTGTTCATTTGCTATGTTGTTTCATTCTATTGCAATGTGTGCTCTGTTTAAGTGGGGTTCGTCCTGATCTGTAAATATTTCCTTCCAGTGTAATCTGAAAATAGGTTCTTTTTTCTTGAGGAGTACGTAACTGTTCTTTATTATGTTCTATGTATGGTATTTGTTGTTTAGTGTTGCCGCCCATCATCCTCTTGCAGGAGGACCAAAACATTTTCGGATCCTCCTGCAGTTTAAGGCTATGAATTAAATCCTCCCAAGTTTGCTGATATTTACCTTTATATATTTCTTGTAATCTGATTCTTATTGTGTTCAAATGTCGGTTCAAATCTATAGATGGCCCATATCTGGAGCTGTATTGGGTTGTCTGTCGGTATTGTGCGTGTAATGTCAAAGTTTCGTGAGTTGGTTTGATCCCCGGGATTATTCTATGAGTTATGAGCGGGACTGCTGAAATTGTGGCATCCTGTACGTGTTTGGTCCATGTGTCTAGGTACTTGTTTATTTCGTTTATAGTTGGATCCGGTTGTGAAGGGGGTGTGACAGGTGATAGTAACTGCTTGTATAGTTTCCAATTTGCTTTATGAAAGTGTCTTCGCGGTTTAATGGGAATTTGTTTGGATTGGCTGAGATGGTAGCGATTATTGGAATGTGATCTGATGGTGTGATGGGGCCGGGCTTCAAGAAAATATTATGAAATGCATGCTTGTTTTGTAGAACTACATCGGGTGAGGTGGTGCTATTGTGAGTTATTAAGGTGGGAAAAAAGGGTCCAATATGTGTGCATTTTTGTTTTGAAATTAGGTAGTAGAGATGGTTTCCTCTATTGTTCCTATGTGAGTATCCTGTTATGCTATGTGCTGCGTTTATGTCACCTAGAAAATAGGTTGGGTGCGGTCTATTGAAAAGCATGTGGAAGTCTATGAAATTCAGGTAGTCTGTTCTTGGGGGTGTATATGTAGTACCTATGGTGATTGGTCCCTGAAGCGTATCTATTGTTACTGCTATCATATCTGTGTGGAAATCATCGTGAAGTCTGTACGAAATGCTTTTCCTGCGTGCTGTTGCAGTGCCTGCGTGATTTTCGTTTAGCTTATTTAAATAAAATGTTTGTAATTGAAGATCTTAAGGGGTTGATTATCTATGAGGCAGTGACTATTGATAAGTATTATGTCTGGGTCCAGTGAGTTGTATATGTTGGATAGTGTGATTCTATTTGTATTCCAAGATTGCACGTTGTGTTGAATGATTGTTTTTTTCTTCAGGTTCATTTTTAAGCAATTAATTTTTTTGGTTTTTTGGTGGCTGCTATTAGTGATTGGTGTCTTGGAAGATTTATGAAGTCCTCGTGTGGGATGATGTTTATTTTGGTTCTTGTGAATTGGACCCTGTTGCTCCTAATGTAATCCAGTGATGTTTGTGATCTCATGTCCTGAACAGTGAATTTTAATCCTTTATCATTTTCTTTCCTGCTGAGTTCCTGGATGTACCATTCTGTCGGGGGATTTTCTGGGATTGGTGAATTGTCTATGAAGTTTCTGTACAATTTTATATGAAAGTTGTGTTTGTTATCTAATACTATGCTTGAATTACCCATATCATCACTTATCCTGCGTTTAGTTCTAGCCTCCGTGTCCATGGCCTCCTCCATATACTCCTGCTCACATTCCAGAGAGACATCCACCGTTTTTCCCTGTTCCGTTTCCGTCTGCTGTGGTGTTGTTTCTGATTTGTAGTAAAAATTGAAAATTGCGGCTGAGTCACGATCTTGGAAAGTGGTATCGATATTTATATTCAGTTTTAAGGATTGTGAAGGAAGGTCGCCAAATTTCTCTGTTCTATTCAGTGCTGCTATGTGTGCTTCCAAGATGAGTGCTGTCAGTTTAATATGTGTTTGTGATGTTAGTGTGAGGGTGTGTTCTGGGGGGTTTGTTTGTAGCATTGCGTGCTTTGCAATTTCAGCATAGATGTTTCGAGTTTGTTGGTGATGCTCCTGTTTTTCATTTTCGATTTTTCGTTTGATTACATTTTTTCTATACGGGCAACTTGATGCTAATGTTCTGTGTGGTCCATTACAATTGAGGCATTGTTTAAGTGTGCTTGTGCATTGTTGGTAGGTATGTTCTTGTGAGGAGCATTCTGAGCAATATTGTGTTGTTTGGGTGCATTTGGATGTTGGGTGGTCTTCATATTTGTAGCACTTGTAACAGATGAGGATGTGTGTGTATTTTTCTTGTTCACATTGATAGGGTGTAATTTTGTATGATACATGTAAAACCCATCTCGGAGTATCCTCTGTGCAGTGGCGGTGTCAGAAGTAATAAGTTTAATTAGATGAGTATATTGCTTTATTTTAACTATTTCTGTGACTGATAACCATGAATTTTGCTGTTGGATTTCTGCTTTGATTTCATCTGCAGGTCTTGCACCTATTTCATTATCAATTTGTCTGACAAAAATGGATCTTTTTGCTCTTAGGTCGGGGGAATAACTGGAATCATATTCAATTTTTGGAATGCGTCGATTGCTTTACTGGAAGTTAGTTCATCAACTGAAGTGACATCGTCTGTTACTGCATAGACACCTGTACTGGTGGTAGTCAGTCTAATGAGAGGAGCATTTAGGTCTTTGAAGGTTGTTTCGAAAATTTTTGTCTTGTCCAATGGTTTAGCTGTATCGATAAATTTAAGTTGTACTCTACATGTTGATGATTTTATTCTAGGTGCTGTACTGGTTGCAGCAATGTTGGGTTTTGGTGGTATAAGCATCGTAGGCGGAAGGTTTCCAGGGTTAAGGGGGAAGGACCCCGGAGTTGTGTTCCTAGTTTTGGAAGCTGAACGAGGGTTTGAAGGAAGAGGGGTCCTCCCCAGTACCAGCTCCCCTCCCCCGATCAGGGGGGGGGGCATTACGGAAAAAGGCCTAGCCCTGCCCTACTATAATTACAATTGAGCTACTTAATATTATGATGTAATATATACAGCACACAGCTGTATAAATCGCCTACTGAAGGCACACTTAAGCAACGGTGCCCCTAATTCTGGTATTAATTACCGAAATAGACGAGATCTAGAAGATTATATCACTGTGAACTATACAATATCAATACATTGAACCCTACAATACTAGTACATTTGACTATACAATATTATTACGTTACACTATACGATACTAATATTATAGACTATACAGTACTAATACAATAGACTATACAATAATAATACAATGGACAATACAAATATCAATACATTAAACTATACAATGTGAATGAATTCAAAACTATACAGTATTAAGACATTTGAATTCGACAAGAATGCACAAGATCAAATTACTGAAAAAAACACAGAATGGGAAAGCAATACTTGGAAAAAATTCTCACCTCTGGCCCGGAGTGGTTGCTCCGGGGCCGGTGGTCAAAAGCCACACTCTGTCTTCCGACTAAGCTTTCTCTTAAGCTTTCAAAACAGAAAGAGTAGAAAAAATAGGAGGCTGAAGAAAGTATTACTTTTATTTACTTTTATCGCACAAAGAGAGCCACTAACCTTCCACGGCGCATTCACGAGAGTCCGCTACGAGTGCACACGGCTCAAGAACAAAATTAAAGGATTAGATATAGGACCAAATGAGCTTCAACATGGCTTTCCCATGATTTCCCACGCTATTCTGTGGCTTTCCAATACTTTGCCAAGTCTCAACCTCTGATATACTATACAACCTAATCTAACCTACCAATACACGTGATATTCTATACAACCTAATGTAACCTACCAATACACGTGGCATTCCGACTCCCAATCTGCTGGGTTAAGGCACTGAAAATTGTGGAGTTGATGAAGCTTGTATCACAGATACGCTCATCTCACACTGCAGGCTGGTGGGTGTGACACACGGACGGACGGACGGACGCGGCTCCTTTTATAAAAGTGATAAGAAACGGAGTGACAGTCGTCACAGAAAGTGCCTTTCAAGGAACATTCACAAATAATAAAGGCTTGATCGGTTCGTTGTGATTATTTTGCTACGTTCAAAGTTGTATACCATCGCAGACAACACAACGGTGCCTTACCAGCATCCTCCCCCACACAGCCACCTATCTTTGTGACTATAATTATTGTAACATCTGAGGACTCCCAGGAAGAAACTACACCAAGCACCAAGACACTCCCAGCTGATCAAGTTTAGCTGTGAAAATGTAGAGCAAATTACGGATGTGGATTGAATCTGATGATATTTACTAATTTGATTAACTGAAATTTCGAGTTATTTCTCATTAGGAGTTCAGGGCTAGCTGGTCGCAGAGCGTCGAGCGAATGTGGTCGACTCGGCTTTGTTTTTATTGAGAAAAAATGAAAAGCTTCATCCTGCTACATCTGAAATGATGACTCTATTGCTCAGTGTACATAAAAAGAAATAAACAAGAAGAAAGAAAAAAATAAAAGCATGGGTTGATTAAATGTTAGTTTAGGTCTCCCTATCCACAACGAAGGCGATCCAAAGAGAGAAAGGATGAAGGCAACATTTAGTGTTGAGTTGGACGGAACGCGGAAACTATGCACATGGTGTGACACCGGTCAGGATTACCTGTATGTGGAAGCAATTACATGAGAAAGGTTAAAAACCTAGATGTAATAAAAATAAAAAACGCAGTAGGAGCTAAAAACAGGACGGTGGGGAATGGGGTAACGATGGTTCGCTACAAAACTCATAATATTTTTTTTCAGCATCAGAAGGTTAGCATATTTCAAGCTCCAGCTCATATCGCAGGTACCAACAAGTTGACTACGTATAGGGACACATGTGCACCACTTTGGTACATTGTTCATTCTTGCACCGGTATAAATGAGCTGCATGCCAGGTTTGTTATCACTTTTTAAAATTGATATTAGCGTTCTAATGAGGTATGGGCTCATGCAATCATTTTTCACAGTTCGTTTGATATATAGTGTGTTGCTGTAGAAGTAAAGACTTCACTATTCTCGCTACTCACATCTTAACAACATCAACCATAGCTGCCACACAATCCTGGCCGACGTGCGTTTCTACCTTACGCCACTACATGGAGCACATCATTTATGAGAATCAAATTACACTCACTTTCTAACTTCACCGAGGATTTCATCCCTAATCGCTTAACTGAACTCATAAGGAGTATATTCTTTTCAAAATTTAGTAAAATCTTAATATTTTACACTTAACTGAGGATGATGTAAACGCCGTATTACATAACCTGATGACATACAAAACAAAATAAGGAAACAAGTTTTTGAAGGTAACTAAAGTAAAATATTAAGTTTGGTCACTTTGACATGAACTTTCCAAGAATTACTTGAGGATTGTTGAGACGTGGCTCTTTATTTGATGACTAGTGTACACGACCTATCAAAAATGATGGGATCTGATATGTTCTTTAGAAAAATCCCCCAGATGTTGATGAAAATCAAGTATATCCATCTTAATAGTAGCCTCGATTAAATTATTCATGTACATGTGACCCGGTGCAACTCGTACGGTATCTCAGATACGGTCATTTAGCATCTTAAGAGCGTGAAAAAGAGATATATCAACGAATTGAAGGTGTTCTAGGAAATTTCCATTATAAATTTCAATTTATTATCAAAAATTAAGCTCAAACTTGTAAATTTATTCATTTATTTATTAAATAGGCACTGGCGTGTTATTCATAAAGTTGATTCAATTTTCAAGCAATAATTTTTGAATGATAAACAAAAGTGAGCGGATACTGATTATTCATATCATTTCAATGGTATCTATGATACTAAGCATGCAGCAGATTCCCATTGTAATAACATGTAGTACATTTAAAACGCCACTAACTGTACACAATTGTGCTTAAATTACACTTCAGAGAAAAAGATGTCAATTGCATGAATTTAAATATGTATGTATAAAACGTGCTTAGTTTGTGATTTCAGTCGACCAGCTACAGTGTTCATAGCCCCCACACGAGTATTGGCCCTGGGGTGGGTTTAGAATAGTCAGTGATGAGGTTGAACATGTTCTTTTTTAGGCACGAAGGCTGCTGAAGGGGTAACTAAAACCTGGTCTAAGAACAAATAACGTTTATATAAAGTACAGCAGGACTCATTTCAATGGTACGAACTTTGAACGTTATTTGTTCTTAGACCAGGTTTTAGTTACCCCTTTAGCAGACTTCGTGCCTAAAAAAGAACATGTTAAACCTCATCACTGACTATTCTAAACCCACCCTAGGGCCAATACTCGTGTGGTGGCCATGAACACTGTAGCTGGTCGACTGAAATCACAAACTAAGCACGTTTTATATATACATATTTAAATTCACGTAATCGACACACATGTACTTCCAAACAACATCTTTTTGTTTGAAGTGTTATTTAAGCACAATTGTGTACAGTTAGTGACAGTACAATGGTTTCAATTGAAATACAACAATAAAAAATATTGGAGAACATCAACAAATGATTAATGAAAAATTAATTACATTTCAAAGAACTAAGAAAATAATACAATAAAAGGAATGAGATGAAAGTTATCAGAATTTGAGAGCTGTGACGATCGTGCTAGATGCATTTAAGAACCCAGCTCCAATTAACGATCTCAATTTACTGACTAATGAAACATTATGCCGGGTCACTACACGAGACTCTTGGTAATCGGTTATTTATTATAATTTAGATCGAGCTCTAACTCTGATATTTCGGTAAAACTGATGTGGGTCAAAGTTTTACTGGATTCAATTAACAATACGAACGTTAAATTTTAACAAATCCATCAACTACAGAATCGTTACTTGACTAATTACTGATTAACAACACGTACGAAATCATTTATCTTGACTATGCATGTCAAGTAAATCTACAAAATAAGTTTACTTAAGCTATGGTGAAACATTTTTTCAACTTTTAATTTATTCTCTTACGGCACTGTCGAGTGTGGAGATTTCTAGGCACGGCAAAGTACGGCTTAGCCTATACACAGAACCGGCGACTCAGCGCCGCCTCAAAATACATGATTTCTCTAACTATTAAGTTTCTTAGTCAGAAAAGTTGCTTTTCTTAAGGCGAATGATCATTAGAAATTTAAAAACGAAGAATGCACCTCAAATTGAAATCATATTTATATTTAATTAAGATTCTACACTAACTTTATATTCAAAACTAAGTCAGTTCTATAAAACGTTTCGTTTCTATACCTTTGTATTTTGTATAGAAGACTGATTTTCTTTACTCTTTACTTGCAGACTGTTAACTGAAGATGGAGCTGGTCTCCGAAACGTTTTATAGAACTGACTTAGTTTTGAATTTCTTATTAATATTCTGCGCAATCTATTAACTGTATCTTAAACGATATTTATTTTAACTACACAATTGAAGACTTTCAAAGACCAAAAATAGACGCTCACCCAAACGATCATATAGGGACAAGGGGAACGGACGGTCCTGCTCGGAACTTCGGCTTGTGGGTGAATGGGACTATGCTCAGAAAAAAACATCCCCATATACGGATGCTTTATTTCCCAATTCAAGCCTGATACACATCACCTTGTACATTGGTTTTTCAAATGCCTTATATCTAACACCAGGACGCCATGACGCTTTCCCCCGGTCAAGACCGGTACCCATTTCAGACACCTGGGTAAAGTGGGGTATTGTGCTTGGAATTTTTCCCCTATACCCAACAGAGAAATTCGCAACATCGACATTGATCTCCCCCGTGGTACAGTCGTGTTGTGGGAATGTTTTTTAGTTTCATAGACTAAGGGGACACTAAAGTTTCATGAATGCGCGTATTACAATCACTGCACATGCACACAAAATGATGATACCGTTGCTCAATGATATCCACAGTTTTTACCTTCTAAACATCATCGTAATATATATATGTATATATAGGAAAATATATATAGAGGCGCATTAGTAACGCACCCTTTTAAAACATTAATAATAAATAAACTATGAACGGTATAACGATGGGGATTATTGCAAACGATAGATAAACTCCAAAAGCTTATTTACATGTCGTATAGTGTCTACAGATGCCCAGTGTATATTGCGGTGATAAATCTTCAAAATTTACATTCAAAATGGTGCGCTACAGAGAAGAACAACGAGCAAAAATTGTTGAACTCTACTTTTCATGTAATGCTTCAATTATTGCGGTGCAGAGAAGTTGCACGAACATTTTTAATGATGGAAGAAGTCCTGATAAAAATTACATAAAGCAATGGTCTCTAATTTCAAAGAAATCAGAGATGTTAAGTCCAGTAATGAACAGCTTCAATAAAAAAGTACGTTTATGTCTGACCAACAATGGTAATTATTTAAATGATATTATTTTCCATACTTAGTTGTAAAGTAAACTTTAGGAGTTCCTCTGTCTTTTGCAATTATCCCCATCGTTATACCTTTCATACTTTATTTATTATTAATGTTTTAACAGGGTGCGTTGCTTATGCGCCACCCATGACAGTACGACAATATTTGCATGCATCAACAGTGTTCAATAATATGACTTGCATTTAATTTTTTTGCGTCTCTCCCAGGCAAGATTTCAATTTACAATGAAAATTTCAGAGGAAAATGGACCCAATTTCCGTCATTTCTTCGATAATAAACATGCGTTGTTAAAGAGCCAGCTGTGCCAGGTTTGCTGATCACACTATTCTCTCCTGCCTTCTTGCTGTTTATGCTTATTTGAAGGGTATACCAGACACGTAAGAAAATATTGAATTCTGCCCTGTCTGATGTTCTATGTAACAGTCTCCTGTTTCATATATTTAAAAAAGCTTTGTGATGATAAAAGGTATATATTTCTAGCAAGCACCTTGTATATTCTCGGTACAATTTGGCCTATTTTCAGTGCTGGGAATCATCGGTAAGATGTCATTGCGATATCAACCGAGATCATAGCATTTTAGAACCTAATTTTAGAATCTAAAGGAATTTGGATATTGTGACTGTCAGTATTCAAAACTGGAATGGAAAAGATATATATAATTGTTTGCTTTGTGCATACTCGAATTATAAATAAAAGTGCCTCCGCTCCGAAAAAGGAACTCTTTTTCTAGTTTCCGTTCTTCGGTCACCAATCGGAGAACCTTAAAAAAGACTTTGTCATCCTTCTTTCGAAACATTTTCCCATATTTATTATAAATTAGTAATAGTCACTCCGCATAAAATATGACAATATTTTAAATTACAAAGATAGAACTCCAAAGGATTTCGTTTCATCTGTGATTCACAAATATAGTTGCGCACAGTGTGCGTCTGAGTACGTGGGCTCGACAACTCGAGCCCTCAGTATTCGTGTTGCAGAGCACGCCGGCAGGAGCTTTAGAACTAATCAGTTACTTTCCACACCTTCCCACTCTTCAGTCCGCTCTCATGCAGAGAAGTGCAGCATTCCTGTTATATTAGGCGATTTTAGAGTGATTTTTCTCTGCATCAAACCAAATGAACCTCAGTATATTAGAATCTCTCCTCATTTTACATGAAAAAACGGTTTCAAATGATATGCAATCAGCTTTCCCTCTACAACTAACGTAATTTTAATTCTGAACATTTTATTTTGTTCCATCAATGTGTTTTTTTGCTTTTCTTTTTCCATGATTGACGTAAATTTGACATATGACTAGTTTTTTTTCTACTTGTTTTTAGGTTGATAATAACCCTACAGGTCGAAATGTTCCAGAAATTTTATTGATTGGCTTTCCTAAATAGATAATGATCTCATTCAAGACGTGTATCTTGACACTTGTATTATCAGAGATATAATGATATACTCGATATTATTTCACTCTGATTTATCGATAACGATATAATCAAAGTGAAACAATGTTGACATAGCGCTGATTTGGACATATCCTGCAAAAAGAGACAAATCTACGAGTCCAAAATTCGAAGAAACTAACTTTGACGTCCTTCAAAAACTATATGGCGGGAAACGATGTGTTGTGAAAAATAATTAAAATGTACAACTACACTGTCGTCCACTCACTGCAGAAACAAACGGTCTAACGCGAAGGTGCACATCTATTATCTAAGCCTTTATATTGCAACAAACATCAAATTCCACCGTGAGTCATCGTTTGGAAACAGTGGTCATCTAATGTTTACAAAGCTATAAATGTGTAGAGTGTATGACAGTTAACATGCGTCCTCACAGCCTGAGAGTAAACCAATAAGTCTCATTAACATGACGCAATGAGTGGTGGCGATAACAACTGTTATTTTCTCATACGTAACGACAGCGAACAAACATCCAAATTTGCAAAGGTAACGAAAATTATATCTTAACGCTCCAAATTCGCTTATATTCACGGACCCTAAATCCCAGATTATCTTGACATTTTTTGACATTTCCACTTGGAAATATTTCTTATAAACCCTGCCGAAAAATATCGTCACCAGTACTACAGAACAAAAAACACAAAACGTAAGAATTCTTTGCGTGTCGTAGTTCTGATCAATCTACAACCAGTTCAACCAGTTATGGAGCCATCATACACTCGGACAGATATTTAAATACAACTGTGGTGTCTGGAAAAAATCTAAATAGGTGGTTCTAAATTCATAGTATTGTTTTTTATTCAGATTATATTTTTATGAGTACAATAAGTTAAATTATTTCAAAGAACCTCACGCATCAAAGTAATGGAGTCTATCTGGCAACATTCTCCCCATGCCGTTCCGTGAGCTCTGCTCGTCATAGCCGTGTTGTTTAAGGACCTGCCTCCGTGCGAGCATGGAGGGTTCGAATCCCAGCGCTGGGTGGCGATTTTTACCGTTGGGTTTAGGGGAAAAATTCTAACACAATAAAACGCTCTTCCCAGGTGTCTGAAATGGGTCTCGGTCCTGACCGGGGGAATGCGCCATGGCGTCCTGGTGTTAGTTATAAGCCATTTGAAAATCCAATGTACAAGGTGATATGTATCAGGCTTGATTGGAAATAAAGCATCCGTAGAAGCCGATATTTTTTTTCTGAGCATTGTCCCATTCACCCGCAAGCCGAAGTTCCGAGCAGGACCGCCCGTTCCCCTTGTCCCTACACGATCGTCTGGGTGAGCGTCTATTTTTGGTCTTTGAAAGTCTTCAATTGTGTAGTTAAAATAAATATCTTTTAAGATACAGTTAATAGGTTGCGCAGAATATTGCTAAGAAATTCAATAGTTAGAGAAATCATGTATTTTGAGGCGACGCTGAGTCGCCGGTTCTGTGTATAGGCTAAGCCGTACTTTGCCGTGCCTAGAAATCTCCACACTCGACAGTGCCGTAAGAGAATACAATAAAAGTTAAAAAAATGTTTCACTATAGTTTAAGTAAACTTATTTTGTAGATTTCCTTGACATGCATAGTCAAGATAAATGATTTCGTACGTGTTGTTAATCAGTAATTAGTCAAGTAAAAATTGTGTAGTTGATGGATTAGTTAAAATTTAACGTTCGTATTGTTAATTGAATCCAGTAAAACTTTGACCCACATTAGATTTACCTAAATATCAGAGTTAGAGCTTTATCTGAATTATAATGAATAACCGATTACCTTGTGTCTCGTGTAGTGACTCGGCATAACGCTTCATTTGTCAGTAAATTGAGATCGTTAATTGGAGCTGTGTTCTTAAATGCATCTAGCACGATCGTCATTTCAGCTCTCAAAGTCTGATAACTTTCATCTCATTCCTTTTATTGTTTATCTTCTTAGTTCTTTAGAATGTAATTAATTTTTCATTAATCATTTGTTCATGTTCTCCTATATTATTTATTGTTGTATTGTTATTCCCATTATATGTTCTTAGGCCAGGTTTTAGTTACCCCTTTACCAACCGTCCTGCCCCATGATGTTAAGCCTCATCACTGACTATTCTAAACCTACCCGAGGGCCAATACTCATGGGAAGGGTTTGAATACTCTGTAGCTGGTCTACTGAAAAAAATTTATACATTTTTAAATTCACGCAATCGACACATATGTACTTCCAAATAACATATTTTGTCTGAAGTGTTATTTAAGCACAATTGTGTACAGTTCGTGGCGGTCTACATGTACCACATGTTATTACAATGGGAATCTGCTGCGTGCTTAGTATCATAGATACCATTGAAATTATATGAATAATCAGTATCCGCTCACTTTTATTTATCATTCAAAACTTATTGCGTGAAAATTGAATCAACTTTATGAATAACACGCCAGTGTCTATTTAATTTATAAATAAATAAATTTACAAGTTTGTGCTTAATTTTTGCTGTGTATTTATAATGGAAATTTGATAGAACATCTTCAATTTGTTGATCCATCTCTTTTTCACGCTCTTATGATGCTAAATGATCGTATCTGTGATACCATACGAGTTTCACCGGATAACAGGTACATGAGTAATTTAATCGCGCTGCTATTAGGATGGATATATCTGTTTTTCATCAACATTTGGGAAATTTTTCTGAAGAACACATCAGATCCCATCATTTTTGTTAGGTCGTGTACACTAGTCATCAAATAATGGGCCACGTCTCATCAATCCTTAAGTTATGATCGGAAAATTCCGTTCGGGGTGACAAAACGTATTATATTACTTTAGTTACCTTCAAATACTTGTTTTCTTATTTTGTTTGTGTGTCATCAGGTTGTGCAATACGGTGTTTACATCATGCCATGGACAACGTAAATATTCTCTTGACTTGTTAGATTTTGTAAGGAATTAATTCCTCACTTTGAAATAAACGGGGGGGTTGGAAGTGTGGTAGCTGTTGTTGAGAACTTGAGAGGTAATGAAGAAGATGTGTGTAATCAGATGCGTGTGAAAGACTTGCTCCATGTAGTGGTTAGGGTGGCTGCACACCTAAAGACTTGTAAGGCATGGTGTTGATGCTGCTTCAGCCGTTGAGTTCCGATTGAGGCGGGGGGAGGGGGGGGGGCGGAAAGAAGAGAAAAAATTTAGAGTTGGGCACAGGGTGAGCCAGAGAGAAAAGGAAGGGGATAGTGGAAGAAGAAAAAGGCGCTTAACGCATAAATAGGTTATATTGTGCATCTTGTTTAATTTATACTGCTAATTAGTTAAAATAATAAGGGGAAAATTACCCGTCAGGGCTTTTTATGCTACAAGTGATTCGTCTCTTGAATTTTGCCACGTCTACTTTGCTCTATTGTATTTCTTTTACGGCGGGAAGGCGACAAAAGCCCTCGGCAAACGGAGTGAATTTAAATTTTGGCTGGGGGAAATTTACGCTCGTCTACAAATCCCTATATACATACACTATATACATACCTATACATTTATAATTTTTTTACCGTATATATGCATTTATATATACACTTTACACCCAAAGACACACACACACACACCCGCCCCACGTGCACCCATACATTTTTTTCCTTTAATTACACACATAGCCTACACACGATACACATGCACACACATATGTATATACATTCCTGCATACCTATACACCCACAAACATATATACACATACGTACACGATACACATGCACACATATATGCATATATACATTTCATCTTTATTATTTATTTACTCATTTCTTTATTATTTATTTATTTTCTTTTATTTTCTTTTTTTCGTTTTTTATCATTTATTCCCATTTTTTTCACATTATCCTCCATTACCTACATTACATTCACGCTATCTAAGCATACACACACATCTTATCTACACAGGGAGCATTACGCTATCGCGAGCATTGCTCGCGATAGCCGTGTGCTATAGGTTCCGCCGCCGTGCGGCCGGGACCCGGGTTCGAAACTCGGCGCTGGCAGTGGCGATTTTCTCTGTTGGGTATAGGAGAAAAATTCCAAGCACAATACCCCACTCTACCCAGGTGTCTGAAATGGGTACCGGTCTTGACCGGGGGGAAGCGTAATGGCGTCCTCGCGTTAGTTAGAAGGCATTTGAAAATCCAATGTACAAGGTGATATGTATCAGGCTTGATTGGAAATAAAGCATCCGTAGATGCCTTCATTATTATTATTACCTAAATTTTCGTTGTTCCATTACCAGACTATGATTTAGGCCTATCTAGTTCTTAATCTATATACAATCTAATATATACACATGTACATCACCTAGCCCCTCTAATTAAAGAATGAATTTTCACCTATACACTATCTTTTTACGTTTGTTATCTCTTCTCGTCCACTCATGAACATGCTATATAACACTAAATTACACTTTCGTTGGTACCTGATAATTTACAGGTCAAGTTATTTATTGTTCCCTACCTATTTACACTATCAATATGATATATTAACAGGGATTTAAGAACTTTTATGATCTTAGTTTGAGTAATGAAAAATTAATTGATAAAAGTTTGTATAAGAGCAGCTAAAATAAGATGAAATGTCTGGGATTTCGGCTTCCCATCCCACCCATGGGGGAAAGACCGTCCTACCGCTCGCCAAAACCCAAGGAAACAAAAAATAAAAAAATATTAATGAAATTAATTTGGTCTTCCCCCACGTTCTCCTAAAAGGACTAGAAATTGTCTTATTAGGTGTGCCTGACAAGGTTGTTGGTTCATGTATATTTTGGAGGTGGAGGGGGGGCCATTGCAAGTAGTCTAGAGCTTTTAAATCGGGAATGTTGTTTGGGGATGAGCTCCGGAGGAAAACTTAGTTCTGTACACAGGTCAGGATCGAATTGCTGCATGTTGTGCTAGATCCTGTTTGCATGCTCGTGTAGCAGTATGTTAATGGGAGGGACATTTTGATGATTATGCAGGTTTTTGGATGGGATTGCTTCTATTAAACTTGTGCCGGTGATAAATCTAAGTGCTTTGCTCTGAACTTTTTGTTAATTGGATATTGCTGTTGCCGATCCTGTGTGTAAAGGTATGACTGGGTATATTAATGCTGATCTTACAAAGGCCATATATAATTTCAGTTTGGTTTCTGTAGGGAGGTGAGTAAAGCGGTAAATTTTTTCTAGATTTTTGTAGGCTATTGTTTGTCTAATCTAGGCATGTGAGGATATACCATGTGTTGTTATATTGAAACCCAGGACTTTTCCTTTATTTGTGTATGGTATTGATTTGTCGTTTATGGTAACTTAAAATGTTTTCCTTCTATTTATGGGGATTATGGCAAATTTACTACTGTTGGTTAATATCTTCTATTTCCTTTCAAGCGTGTTTATTTGTTCTATTGCTCTTTTGGTGTTGGCTGTTGCGTATCTTGGTGAATAATTTCCGGCTGTTATCTGCGTGATGTCATCTGCAAAACATATGTAATCTGTTTTAGGCAGCGGTGGTGGTAAATCATGAGTATAAAAGCTGAAAAGTGTAAGGGATAGACATGCTTCTTGGGGTACACCTGTGCACAGTGAGAATCGCGGCCCTATGTAATTGGATATTCCTATTGAGGCTGTCCTGCTATTAAGGTAATTGTTCAGGGTCCGGAGAAATATATAGTGAAGACTTATTCGTGAAAGTTTGAAGATGATACCAGAGTGCCATACCTTGTGGAATACTTTTTTAACATCTCTTATGCAAATGTCTAGGGTGAATTTTTGTGCTAATTTGATGGAAATTGATTCGTGCAGGGTTGCATTCGTGCAGGATGCAAAGCCGTGTGTGTGCCTCTATTACATCTGAATCCGTGTTGTCTGCTATTGAAATGATTATGAATTGTAAGGAAATTTGTCAACCTATTATTTAATATTTTATACAGTAGTTTGCCGTGTACATCCAGGCGAGAAATTGGTCTGTAATTTTGAACTGATATTGGGGATGTGTTTGGTTTTGGGAGGAAAATCATTATGGCATGTTTTAGATTGTTCGGGAAGTAACCAGCTGATATGGACATATTGAAAATAAAAGATAGAAAATGGATCATGTTTTTTGGTAAGTTTTTAATTTGTAAGGTGGTAATTTCTGTTGTCCCTGGTGCTTTCTGTTTGAACGGTCTCAGCGCTTGTAACAGTTCTTCAAATGTAATAGGGGGAAAATGTATAGGGTCCAGTCTGTTGATATTTCCAGTTCGGTATGGTTTGATTGTATTTGCTAAGTTGTTCATTTGTTCTTGTACTATTGCAATGTGTTCTCTGTTTAAGTGGGGTTCGTCCTGATCTGTAAATATTTCCTTCCAGTGTAATCTGAAAATAGGTTCTTTTTTCTTGAGGAGTACGTAACTGTTCTTTATTATGTTCTATGTATGGTATTTGTTGTTTAGTGTTGCCGCCCATCATCCTCTTGCAGGAGGACCAAAACATTTTCGGATCCTCCTGCAGTTCAAGGATATGAATTAAATCCTCCCAAGTTTGCTGATATTTACCTTTATATATTTCTTGTAATCTGATTCTTATTGTGTTCAAATGTCGGTTCAAATCTATAGATGGCCCATATCTGGAGATGTATTGGGTTGTCTGTCGGTATTGTGCTTGTAATGTCAAAGTTTCGTGAGTTGGTTTGATCCCCGGGATTATTCTATGAGTTATGAGTGGGACTGCTGAAATTGTGGCATCCTATACGTGTTTGGTCCATGTGTCTAGGTACTTGTTTATTTCGTTTATAGTTGGATCCGGTTGTGAAGGGGGTGTGACAGGTGATAGTAACTGCTTGTATAGTTTCCAATTTTCTTTATGAAAGTGTCTTCGCGGTTTAATGGGAATTTGTTCGGATTGGCTGAGATGGTAGCGATTATTGGAATGTGATCTGATGGTGTGATGGGGCCGGGCTTCAAGAAAATATTATGAAATGCATGCTTGTTTTGTAGAACTACATCGGGTGAGGTGGTGCTATTGTGAGTTATTAGGGTTGGAAAAAAGGGTCCAATGTGTGTGCATTTTTGTTTTGAAATTAGGTAGTAGAGATGGTTTCCTCTATTGTTCCTATGTGAGTATCCTTTTATGCTATGTGCTGCGTTTATGTCACCTAGAAAATAGGTTAGGTGCGGTCTATTGAAAAGCATGTGGAAGTCTATGAAATTCAGGTAGTCTGTTCTTGGGGGTGTATATGTAGTACCTATGGTGATTGGTCCCTGAAGCGTATCTATTGTTACTGCTATCATATCTGTGTGGAAATCATCGTGAAGTCTGTACGAAATGCTTTTCCTGAGTGCTATTGCAGTGCCTGCGTGATTTTCGTTTAGTTTATTTGAATAAAATGTATTGTAATTGAAGATCTTAAGGGGTTGGTTATTTATGAGGCAGTGACTATTGATAAGTATTATGTCTGGGTCTAGCGTGTTGTATATGTTGGATAGTGTGATTTTATTGGTATTCCAAGATTGCACGTTGTGTTGAATTATTGTTATTTTCTTCAGGTTCATTTTTGAGCAATTAATTTTTTTGGTTTTTTGGTGGCTGCTATTAGTGATTGGTGTCTTGGAAGATTTATGAAGTCCTCGTGTGGGATGATGTTTATTTTTGTTCTTGTGAATTGGACTCTGTTGCTCCTAATGTAGTCCAGTAAGGTTTGTGATCTCATGTCATGAACAGTGAATTTTAATCCTTTATCATTTTTTTTTCTGCTGAGTTCCTGGATGTACCATTCTGTAAGAGGAATTTCTGGGATTGGTGAATTGTCTATGAAGTTTCTGTACAATTTTATATGAAAGTTGTGTTTGTTATCTAATACTATGCTTGAATTACCCAAATCATCACTTATCCTGCGTTTAGTTCTAGCCTCCGTGTCCATGGCCTCCTCCATATACTCCTGCTCACATTCCAGAGAGACATCCACCGTTTTTTCCTGTTCCGTTTCCGTCTGCTGTGGTGTTGTTTCTGATTTGTAGTAAAAATTGCAAATTGCGGCTGAGTCACGACCTTGGAAAGTGGTAACGATATTGAAGTTCAGTTTTAAGGATTGTGAAGGAAGGTCGCCAAATTTCTGTGTTCTATTCAGTGCTGCTATGTGTGCTTCCAAGATGAGTGCTGTCAGTTTAATATGTGTTTGTGATGTTAGTGTGAGGGTGTGTTATGGGGGGTTTGTTTGTAGTATTGCGTGCTTTGCAATTTCAGCATAGATGTTTTGAGTTTGTTGGTGATGCTCCTGTTTTTCATTTTCGATTTTTTGTTTGATTACATTTTTTCTATACGGGCAACTTGATGCTAATGTTCTGTGTGGTCCATTACAATTGAGGCATTGTTTAAGTGTGTTGTGCATTGTTGGTAAGTATGTTCTTGTGAGGGGCATTCTGAGCAATATTGTGTTGTTTGGGTGCATTTGGATGTTGGGTGGTCTTCATATTTGTAGCACTTGTAACAGATGAGGATGTGTGTGTATTTTTCTTGTTCACATTGATAGGTTGTAATTTTGTATGATACATATAAAACCCATCTCGGAGTATCCTCTGTGCAGTGGCGGTGTCAGAAGTTATAGTTTTGATTAGATGAGTATATTGCTTTGTTTTAACTATTTCTGTGACTGATAACCATGAATTTTGCTGTTGGATTTCTGCTTTGATTTCATCGGCAGGTCTTGCACCGATTTCATTATCAATTTGTCTGACAAAAATGGATCTTTTTGCTCTTAGGTCGGGGGGAATAACTGGAATTATATTCAATTTTTGGAATGCGTCGATTGCTTTACTGGAAGTTACTTTATCAACTGAAGTGACATCGTCTGTTACTGCATAGACACCTGTACTGGTGGAAGTCAGTCTAATGAGAGGAGCATTTAGGTCTTTGAAGGTTGTTTCAAAAATTTTTGTCTTGTCCAATGGTTTAGCTGTATCGATAAATTTAAGTTGTACTCTATATGTTGATGATTTTATTCTAGGTGCTGTACTGGTTGCAGCAATGTTGGGTTTTGGTGGTATAAGCATCGTAGGCGGAAGGTTTCCAGGGTTAAGGGGGAAGGACCCCGGAGTTGTGTTCCTAGTTTTGGAAGCTGAACGAGGGTTTGAAGGAAGAGGGGCCCTCCCCAGTACCAGCTCCCCTCCCCCGATCAGGAGGGGGGGGCATTACGGAAAAAGGCCTAGCCCTGCCCTACTATAATTACAATTGAGCTACTCAATATTATGATGTAATATATACAGCACACAGCTGTATAAATCGCCTACTGAAGGCACACTTAAGCAACGGTGCCCCTAATTCTGGTATTAATTACCGAAATAGACGAGATCTAGAAGATTATATCACTGTGAACTATACAATATCAATACGTTAAACCCTACAATACTAGTACATTTGACTATACAATATTATTACGTTACACTATACGATACTAATATAATAGACTATGCAGTACTAATACAATAGACTATACAATAATAATACAATGGACAATACAAATATCAGTACATTAAACTATACAATGTGAATGAATTTAAAACTATACAGTATTAAGACATTTGAATTCGACACGAATGCACAAGATCACATAACTGGAAAAAACACAGAATGGGAATGCAATACTTGGAAAAAATTCTCACCTCTGGCCCGGAGTGGTTGCTCCGGGGCCGGTGGTCAAAAACCACACTCCGTCTTCCGACTAAGCTTTCTCTTAAGCTTTCAAAACAGAAAGAGTAGAAAAAATAGGAGGCTGAAGAAAGTATTACTTTTATTCACTTTTATCGCACAAAGAGAGCCACTAACCTTCCACGGCGCATTCACGAGAGTCCGCTACGAGTGCACACGGCTCAACAACAAAATTAAAGGATTAGATATAGGACCAAATGAGCTTCAACATGGCTTTCCCATGATTTCCCACGCTATTCTGTGGCTTTCCAATACTTTGCCAAGTCTCAACCTCTGATATACTATACAACCTAATCTAACCTACCAATACACGTGATATTCTATACAACCTAATGTAACCTACCAATACACGTGGCATTCCGACTCCCAATCTGCTGGGTTAAGGCACTGAAAATTGTGGAGTTGATGAAGCTTGTATCACAGATACGCTCATCTCACACTGCAGGCTGGTGGGTGTGACACGGACGGACGGACGCGGCTCCTTTTATAAAAGTGATAAGAAACGGAGTGACAGTCGTCACAGAAAGTGCCTTTCAAGGAACATTCACAAATAATAAAGGCTTGATCGGTTCGTTGTGATTATTTTGCTACGTACAAAGTTGTATACCTTCACAGACAACACAACGGTGCCTTACCAGCATCCTCCCCCACACAGCCACCTATCTTTGTGACTATAATTATTGTAACATCTGAGGACTCCCAGGAAGAAACTACACCAAGACACTCCCAGCTGATCAAGTTCAGCTGTGAAAATGTAGAGCAAATTACGGATGTGGATTGAATTTGATGATATTTACTAATTTGATTAACTGAAATTTTGAGTTATTTCTCATTAGGAGTTCAGGGCTAGCTGGTCGCAGAGCGTCGAGCGAATGTGGTCGACTCGGCTTTGTTTTCATTGAGAAAAAATGAAAAGCTTCATCCTGCTACATCTGAAATGATGACTCTATTGCTCAGTGTACATAAAAAGAAATAAATAAGAAGAAAGAAAAAAATAAAAACATGGGATGATTAAATGTTAGTTTAGGTCTGCCTAACCACAGCAAAGGCGATCCAAAGAGAGGAAGGATGAAGGCAACATTTAGTGTTGAGTTGAACGGAACGCGGAAACTATGCACATGGTGTGACACCGGTCAGGATCACCTGTATGTGGAAGCAATTATATGAGAAAGGTTAAAAACCTAGATGTAATAAAAATAAAAAACGCAGTAGGAGCTAAAAACAGGACGGTGGGGAATGGGGTAACGATGGTTCGCTACAAAACTCATAATATTTTTTTTCAGCATAAGAAGGTTAGCAAGTTTCCAGCTCCAGCTCATATCGCAGGTACCAAACTGACTACGTATAGGGACACATGTGCACCACTTTGGTACATTGCTCATTCTTGCACCGGTATAAATGAGCTGCATGCCAGGTTTGTCATCACTTTTTAAAATTGATATTAGCGTTCTTATGAGGTATGGGCTCATGCAATCATTTTCCACAGTTCGTCTGATATATAGTGTGTTGCTGTAGAAGTGAAGACTTCACTATTTTCGCTACTTACATCTTAACAACATCAACCATAGCTGCCACACAATCCTGGCCGACGTGCGTTTCTACCTTACGCCACTAGATTGAGCACATCATTTATGAGCATCAAATTACACTCATTTTCTACCTTCAGCGAGGCTTTCATCCCTAACCGCTTACCTGGACTCATTAAGGAATATATTTTTTTTTTAAATTTCTTACGTAATTTGTGTCAGACACTTACTTAAGGATGATGTACACGCCGTATTACATAACCTGATGACATGCAAAACAAAATAAGAAAACAAGTTTTTGAAGGTAACTAAAGTAAAATACTAAGTTATGACACTTTGACATGAACTTTCCGAGAATTATTACTTGAGGATTGTTGAGACGTGGCTCATTATTTGATGACTAGTGTACACGACCTATCAAAAATGATGGGATCTGATATGTTCTTTAGAAAAATCCCCCAGATGTTGATGAAAATCAAGTATATCCATCTTAATAGTAGCCTCGATTAAATTATTCATGTACATGTGACCCGGTGCAACTCGTACGGTATCTCAGATACGGTCATTTAGCATCTTAAGAGCGTAATAAAGAGATATATCAACGAATTGAAGGTGTTCTAGGAAATTTCCATTATAAATTTCAATTTATTATCAAAAATTAAGCTCAAACTTGTAAATTTATTCATTTATTTATTAAATAGACACTGGCGTGTTATTCATAAAGTTGATTCAATTTTCAAGCAATAATTTTTGAATGATAAACAAAAGTGAGCGGATACTGATTATTCATATCATTTCAATGGTATCTATGATACTAAGCATGCAGCAGATTCCCATTGTAATAACATGTAGTACATATAAAACGCCACTAACTGTACACAATTGTGCTTAAATTACACTTCAGAGAAAAAGATGTCAATTGCATGAATTTGAATATGTATGTATAAAACGTGCTTAGTTTGTGATTTCAGTCGACCAGCTACAGTGTTCATGGCGCCCACAGGAGTATTGGCCCTAGGGTGGGTTTAGAATAGTCAGTGATGAGGTTTAACATATTCTTTTTTAGGCACGAAGGCTGCTAAAGGGGTAACTAAAACCTGGTCTAAGAACAACTAACGTTTATATAAAGTACAGCAGGACTCATTTCAATGGTACGAACTATGAACGTTATTTGTTCTTAGACCAGGTTTTAGTTACCCCTTTTGCAGCCTTCGTGCCTAAAAAAGAACATGTTAAACCTCATCACTGACTATTCTAAACCCACCCTAGGGCCAATACTCGTGTGGGGGCCATGAACACTGTAGCTGGTCGACTGAAATCACAAACTAAGCACGTTTTATATATACATATTTAAATTCACGTAATCGACACATATGTACTTCCAAACAACATCTTTTTGTTTGAAGTGTTATTTAAGCACAATTGTGTACAGTTAGTGACAGTACAATGGTTTCAATTGAAATACAACAATAAAAAATATTGGAGAACATCAACAAACGATTAATGAAAAATTAATTACATTTTAAAGAACTAAGAAAATAATACAATAAAAGGAATGAGATGAAAGTTATCAGACTTTGAGAGCTGTGACGATCGTGCTAGATGCATTTAAGAACACAGCTCCAATTAACGATCTCAATTTACTGACTAATAAAACATTATGCCGGGTCACTACACGAGACTCTTGGTAATCGGTTATTTATTATAATTTAGATCGAGCTCTAACTCTGATATTTCGGTAAAACTGATGTGGGTCAAAGTTTTACTGGATTCAATTAACAATACGAACGTTAAATTTTAACAAATCCATCAACTACAGAATCGTTACTTGACTAATTACTGATTAACAACACGTACGAAATCATTTATCTTGACTATTCATGTCAAGGAAATCTACAAAATAAGTTTACTTAAACTATAGTGAAACGTTTTTTAACTTTTAATGTATTCTCTTACGGCACTGTCGAGTGTGGAGATTTCTAGGCACGGCAAAGTACGGCTTAGCCTATACACAGAACCGGCGACTCAGCGTCGCCTCAAAATACATGATTTCTCTAACTATTGAGTTTCTTAGTCAGAAAAGTTGCTTTTCTTAAGGCGAATGATCATTAGAAATTTAAAAACGAAGAATGCACCTCAAATTGAAATCATATTTATATTTAATTAAGATTCTACACTAACTTTATATTCAAAACTAAGTCAGTTCTATAAAACGTTTCGTTTCTATACCCTTGTATTTTGTATAGAAGACTGATTTTCTTTACTCTTTACTTGCAGACTGTTAACTGCAGATGGAGCTGGTCTCCGAAACGTTTTATAGAACTGACTTAGTTTTGAATTTCTTATTAATATTCTGCGCAATCTATTAACTGTATCTTAAACGATATTTATTTTAACTACACAATTGAAGACTTTCAAAGACCAAAAATAGACGCTCACCCAAACGATCATATAGGGAAAAGGGGAACGGACGGTCCTGCTCGGAACTTCGGCTTGTGGGTGAATGGGACTATGCTCAGAAAAAAACATCCCCATCTACGGATGCTTTATTTCCCAATTCAAGCCTGATACACATCACCTTGTACATTGGTTTTTCAAATGCCTTATATCTAACACCAGGACGCCATGACGCTTTCCCCCGGTCACGACCGGTACCCATTTCTGACACCTGGGTAGAGTGGGGTATTGTGCTTAGAATTTTTCCCCTATACCCAACGAGGAAAATCGCCACACAGCGCCGGGATTCGAACCCTCCATGCCCGCACAGAGGCAGGTCCTTTAACCACACGGCTATGACGAGCAGAGCTCACGGAACGGCATGGAGAGAATGTTGTCAGATAGACTTCAGTATTTTGATGCGTGAGGTTCTTTGAAATAATTTAATTTATCGTACCCATAAAAATGGAATCTGAATGAAAAACAATACCTTAAATTTAGTACCAACTTCAGAGTAACTATTTTAGATTTTTACCGGGCACCACAGTTGTATCTAAATATCTGTTCGAGTGTATGATGGCTCCATAACTTGTTGATCTGGTTGTAGATTGATCAATTGATCAGAACTACGACAAGAAAAGAATCCTTACGTTTTGTGTAATTTCTTCTGTAGTACTGGTGACGATATTTTTCGGCACAGTTTATCAGAAATATTTTCAAGTGGAAACGTCAGAAAATGTCTAGATAATTTGGAAATTAGTGTCAGTGAATAGAAGTTAGTTTGGATCGTTAAGATATAAGGTTCGTTGCCTTTGCAAATTTGGATGTTTGTTCGCAGTCTTTACGAATGAGAAAAGAACAGTTGCTATCGCCACTACTTATTGCGTCATGTTAATGAGACTTATTGGTTAACTCGGCAATATTTTTCATTCATTCAGAGACAGGTGACAGGCTGTGAGGACGCATGTTAACTGTCATACACTCTACACTTTCATAGCTTTTTAAACATTCGATGAACACTGTTTCTAAACTATGACTCACGGTGGAATATGATGTTTGTTGTAATATAAAGGTTTAGATAATAGTATGCATGTGCACCTTCGCGTCAGAACGTTTGTTTCTGCAGTGAGTAGACGACAGTGTAGTTGTACAATTCAATTATTTTTCACAACACATCGTTTCCCGCCATATAGTTATTTGAAGGACGTCAAAGTTAGTTTCTTCGAATTTTGGACTCGTAGATTTGTCTCTTTTTGCAGGATATGTCCAAATCAGCGCTATGTCGACATTGTTTCTCTGATTATATCGTTATCGATTAATCAGAGTGAAATTATATCGATTATATGATCATATCTTTGATTATAAATAAAAGTGCAAAGATACACGTCTTAATTGAGATCATTATTTATTTAGGAAAGTCAATGAATAAATTTTCCGGAACATTTCGACCTGTAGGGTTATCATCAACCCGAAAACAAGTAGAAAAACCTAAACATATGTCAAATTTACATCAATCATGGAAGAAGAAAAGCAAAAAAACACATGAATGGAACAAAGTAAAAATGTTCTGTATTAAAATTACGTTAGTTGTAGAGGAAAGGCTGATTGCATATCATTTAAAACCGGTTTCTCTAGTAAAATGGGGAGAGATTCTAAAATACTGACGTTTATTTGGTTTGATGCAGAGAAAAATTACTCTAAAATCGCCTAATCTAACAGGAATGTCGCTCACTTCTCTGCATGAGAGCGGACTGAAGAGTGGGAAGGTGGGGAAAGTAACTGATTAGTTCTAAAGCTCCTGCCGTCGTGCTCTGCAACACGAATACTGAGGGCTCGAGTAGTCGAGCCCACGTACTCAGACGCACACTGTGCGCAACTACATTTGTAAATCACAGATGAAATCATACCTTTTGGAGTTCTATCTTTATAATTGAAAAATGGTTATATTTTATAAATTTGACTATTACTAATTTAAAATAAATCTGCGAAAAATGTTTCGAAAGAAGGATTACAAAATCTTTTTTAAGTTTCTCCGATTGGTAACCGAAGAACGGAAACTAGAAAAAGAGTTCCTTTTTAAGAGCGGTGGCACTTTCATTTATTGTTCGAGTAAGCACAAAGCAAACAATTTATATATGTATATCTGTTTCATTCCTGTTTTTTATCCTGACGTAGTCACAATATCCAAATTCATTTAAATTCGAAAAAATTAAGTTCTAAAATGCTATTATCTCGGTTGATATCGCAATGACATCTCACCGATGATTCCCAACACTAAAAATAGGCCAAATTGTACCGAGAATGCACAAGGTGTTTGCTAAAAATATAAACCTTTCATCATCACAAAGCTTTTTTAAATATATGAAACAGGAGACTGTAACATAGAACATCAGACAGGGCAGAATTCAATACTTTCTTACGCGTCTGGTATACCCTTCAAAAAAGCATAAACAGCAAGGAGGCAGCAGAAAATAGTGGGATCAGCAAACCTGGCACAGCTGACTCTTTAACAACGCATATTTATTATCGAAGAAATGACGGAAATTGGATCCACTTTCCTCTGAAATTTACATCGTAAATTGAAATCTTCCCTGAAAGGGAGGTAAAAAAATTAAATGCAAATCAAATTATTGAACACTGTTGATGCATGCAAACATTGTCGTCCCGTCATGTTTTATATATATAATTATATATATATATGTATACGTTCATATATATATATATGAACGTCTCAGGAATAACTACTTACTGTCACGGCCGAAGGGTATTGAAAGTCCAGGAGATCTTCCGAGTATACTTGGGTAGAGAGTAACACAGGTCCAAATGCGACTTTATGAGCCGGGCACGTCCTTATGTACCTTCTAGGTTTTGCTGACTCAGCTTGCGCACTGCGACACCTTACCAGGGCGTTGAACTAGCCTACGTACAAACCTACTACGCCCAACTGCGCAACTGCGCAGACACACACCTTCCCCCCTTACAGGATGGATCACCAACCACAAAATAAATGAATCAAGGGAAGAATCGTAAACCAAAAATCGACATAGTAAGCTAAAGGCATCCGAGCTAGGGAAACCAAAAATAATAAAAACAGCTTAACAGGAAAAACAAACGTCTCCAGTTAAAATTGACAAAAAAAATCGCAAAGAAAAAAAATTACTAATGCTAATTTCATCAAAATAAACCATCGCTTTCTTTTCTCAAACGACCTTCTTTCATTATCGTCGCTGACAAACAAACTTCTACGGGTAATTCAGAGTTTGCACCTACAGTAAGTTCTTGTTCACCTAGTAATTCGAACTTATTCTTACACTGGAACAGCGGATCCACTACTTCGGTCGACTTAATTATAGAATCTGGCTTCAAAACCACCACATCATTGGTAACGAGAGCTGTGGCTTCACCCCCGGGCACTGGTAAATATTCCCTCTCTACACCAACACTCTCCAATTCGTCTGATTTTATTCTAAAAAATCATCGCTCTCAAAAGCTGCACCGTAATACGCTTCTCCCCTTCCGCGGCCTCTACCGCGTGAATGACATTCACGAGCAACGTGCCCTAACTTGCCACACCTATAGCAAGCATTACCACGGAAACTCGGTTTACCCTGACCTCGTCGTTTCATACACATCTTTTGAACGTGACCAGGGGTATCACAGAGTGAGCAGAAGCGTTGTTCTTGTTTTTTCCGTTCACTACTAATCTGTTGTGGATTCTCCACGAGCGCCTCGTTACACTCCATGGAACCGAGGGCTCTATCGCCAATATAGGCATGCTGTCTTCCTCGCGAAAACCTCGCAGGTCTCAAACCTGGTCGTAAAAATGGTCTTCGTCCCTGAAAACGTCGGTTGTTGTGTTGTGAGTTATAGAAAACGTCGGAAAACGATTCCTGCTCGTCACATACGGGCTCGTCACGCACGTCCACTAGATAAGTGTCCCTAGTTGGGTACGAGTACTGGGCACTAGGCTTGTGCGCAATTATCGGTCTACTTTCAGGGTTATTTCGCACAGCGGAGACAATACGAGCCAAAAGCTCTTCAGATGTTAAAAATGGCCGCGAAAATATTTTTTTGGAAAAATTTTCCTCCAACAATGGAGCTAAAATCGCTGTAGCTAGACTGAAAACAACCAAATCTCCTGCAAACTTGTTTAATTCATTTGCATTCGCACTAGCAACGACAAAGGGATGTCTTTGTAACGCAACGTCTGGACTAGTTAAGATATGGTCGCTCAATTTTCGGATCTTAGCCAGGGCGGTCACTAATTGAGCAGCTAATCCTTCATTACGCAAGAGCCGGAGCTAATTTAAATCACAAGCTAGCGCATGCACTGATCGCTCGCCCTTCGAGACATAAATATCTCCCAGAATTTCCACAACCTGGTCGAAAGAATAGTTAATATCAGGATGTACTAGTTTAGTAACTACACCGTTGAAGTCACCAACACTCTTGTGTGCGCTTCGCACGAGCAATTCCTTCCTAGCCTCGTCTGACGTGAGGTCGGGAAGTAAAGACATGTATGCTTTGAGGTTTGCAACGTGAGTTCGAAACGTTTTTATCTCACAAAAGTCCGGATCTTCGCCGCGTTTACGACCTCGGAACAAGGGAAGTTCGGTGCTTGAGAGTATGGTACTGCCCCTTTGCAACGTCGTGGTTACTCCACCACCAGCAGTATGACCACTAGTGGTAGTCATTGTAGTCACACTCGGTGTACTGAACGTTACAGTTTGAGTTTTCATGACGTTAGACACAACTGTCGTAGGCACCGGTCCTGACATAATTGTCGTTGTAGGTATCGTAGTACTAAATCTCGGCACTGATACACGTCCACCACAAGTCGTAGTTGCAGCCGAACGAATAAATTCACCCTCGGAATCCGAGTCAGACATCGTATGTCACAACAAGAAAAAGTGTCACACCGCCAAAATCACCCCTCACAAAAGAAAAATAATGACACGTTAGAAATCCACATTAAAAATTTTGGTAAGAAATTAAATATTAATACCTTCCCATTGACACAGAAATTAACACTAGCCAAATCGATCCACAAATAGAAGAAACTATTATTAACTCTCTACAAGAATACAACTGTACCGATCTTAAACAATTGAAAATGACACAGAGCACTGCGGCAGAAGATCCTACCTGGATACATAAAATAAACAAAACAGGAAACGTTTTGTACTCAACTGGTCTTTGCAGCACGCACAGCCGCTGTGGCTCAGTTGATGACACAGCTGATTCCAAGGTCACACGCTGTAGTGCGCTCTGCCACTGCCGCGACATCTGACGCCAAGGTCACACGCTGTAGCGCTTGAAGGCGGTCGAACAGCAACGCTTGCACTGTACTGAGCGCGCAGAGTCGATGTACGTTCAAAGTCCCACACTGCACGTTAGCAGCACCGCTCACAGTTCCTTTAAACCTTTATACTAACACTGTTCGGTATGTAACCTTTTACCACATACGCCACGCACTACGTCGTCGTAGATGTTGAATCACTAGCGTCGTTCGTAGAATGTCCAATCACACTTGCACGGATGAAGCGAACCACGCAGGCATCCACGGCACTCCTACTGCCGATCTCGGTGGAAGTTTACGCAAAGGTACAAGTCAAAGAATTCGCCTTCACGTTGCAAAGACAGACGTACCTTGTAGGCCTCACCAAGTGGGACGTAGAACTCCAGATCGTACGGATTTCGCAGCCTTTCTTCTGAAACACGTCGCACGACGAAACGAAACACGTTAGGATACGCTTCGCGGACCTCCCTTCCGGTGGACCCGTTGTCCATAGTATTTCGTCGTTATTGCAAAACTGATCCACTTGTCACGGAGAGATGCGCAGACTCCCTTTCGTAGAAGGCACAATAATCCCGTCACCAGACGATCTTCACGGTAATTCTCTTGAAACTTCTGACGTTACCTCCGCCGTCTTGAATCGCCGAAGTCACTGGATCACTTTCACTTCACAAGTATATGCTCTTCACTTCGTGGGTCCGTCACTTAAATGGCCACCAGTGTCACGGCCGAAGGGTATTGAAAGTCCAGGAGATCTTCCGAGTATACTTGGGTAGAGAGTAACACAGGTCCAAATGCGACTTTATGAGCCGGGCACGTCCTTATGTACCTTCTAGGTTTTGCTGACTCAGCTTGCGCACTGCGACACCTTACCAGGGCGTTGATCTAGCCTACGTACGAACCTACGTACGCCCAACTGCGCAACTGCGCAGACACACTTACACTTACTTATGCGCCACCCGGTATGTACTGTATATACCGGGTGGCGCATAAGTAACGCACCCTTTAAAAAATTAATAATAAATAAAGGATCAAAGGTATAACGATGAGGATAATTGCAAAAAATAGAGGAACTCTTAAAGCTCATTTTACAACTAAGGATGGAAAATAACATTCTTTAAATGATTACCATTGTTGGTCAAACATGAACGTACTTTTTCAATGAAGCTGTTCATTACTGCACTAAACAGCTCTGGTTTCTTTGAATTTAGAGACCATTGCTTTTATGCAATTTTTTTCAGGACTTCTTCTATCATTAAAAATGTTTCTGCAACTTCTCTGCACTGCAATAATTGAACCATTACATGAAAAATAGAGTTCAACAATTTTTGCTCGTTGTTCTTTTGTGTAGCGCACCATTTTGAAGGTAAATTTTAAAGATTTACTACCGCAATATACAATGGGTATCTGTAGACACTATACGACAAGTAAATAAACTTTAAGAGTTCCTCTATCGTTTGCAATTAGCCCCATCGTTATACCTTACATACCTTATTTGTTATTAATTTTTTAAGGGTGCGTTACTTATGAGCATGTATATATATTTCCCTGTATATATATATGTATATATATATGTATTTATATATATATACATATATATACATATACGATGAAGTTTAGAAGGTAAAAACTGTGGATATCATTGAGAAATGGTATCATCATTTTGTTTGCATGTACTGTGATTCTAATACGCGCATTCATGAAACTTTAGTGTCCCCTTAGTCTATGAAACTAGAAAACATTCCCACAGCACGACTGTACCACGGGAGAGATCAATGTCGATGTTGCGATTTTCTCCGTTGGGTATAGGGGAAAAATTCCAAGCACAATACCCCACTCTACCCAGGTGTCTGAAATGGGTACCGGTCTTGAAAAGAAAGAAAGAAACAATATATTTCCAATATAGATGGTACAAAAGTACCATCATTGGTTTTAAAATATCTTAAAATTAGTACACTTAGATGATACACACACACGAGTATTGTAAAACTCGTGTCACTGGTCGAAAAAAAAAATGATTGAGGGCAATGTACTCCTAATCTTGCTTAATCTACATTTGATAATACATGTAATGATAATTATAAGAGATAACACAATTCCATGGACGATGCATTTTCATTGTGGGGTGAAAACACTTTTGACAGTTTACATGTACATGACATAAAACTTCGCAATTCTTGACGCCAGGAAATAATACATGAATCGCTTGTTTCGGCCAATGTTCAAAAGTGTCATTTTAAGGAAGCATGAAAAAAAAACATATAAATATACACCCGTATATATATACATATATATATTCATACATATATATGTACATGTATATATACACATACACATATACATGTATACACGTACACATAAGCATGAGGACCAAGAAGATTATAAGTTTTGTATTTCTAATCCAACAATTTTAACCTAGCGGTCATTAGTTAATAAGCATTTTATTTAAACAAAAAATGGATGATCGCACAACAAATGTATAGTTTTTACATGAATGCTTTACAATAATAAAGAGATGACGAGTTAGGTAATGTTACAAATCGAAAGTGAACAGAAAAAAGACCATTATCTTTAGTAAAATGCTAGTTGTCAGTCTAGTATACACATATGTGCACATATACATGTAAACATATACACATACACATGCACGCACATACCCACGCACATACTTACACCAAACTCGGAAGCATACACAAATGCATTTCTATGCATCGAGGCAATACATACGCATTCTATAGAGTGTCATTTGACCGGGAGAAAGCGTCATGGCGTCCTGGTGTTAGATATAAGGCATTTGAAAATCCAATGTACAAGGTGATATGTATCAGGCTTGATTGGAAATAAAGCATCCGTAGATTCCGATGTTTGTTGTTGTTGTTGTTGTTGTCGCTGAGTTTAGACTCGCGCTGTGTTGCCTGAACCCCCGTCACGCAACACCCCCGACCGACGGTCCTCGACACATATGTCTAAGTAACTTGTGTCGTATATATCCCCCACAGCTCCATAGTTCTGCACTGAAATAATTATTTTTTAAATTTCTGAAAATGATAATTTAACATTGAGCCACGCCTCAAAAAATTGAAGTTATTCCTGGTACATTCATTTTAGTGAGGCAATTTTTATGATTTTACATGAGTCACCCTTGAAAACCCGCAATATTACATGGACTTACATCAGCAAAATACTCTAAAAAATATTTGATATTAATTAATGATTTATTAAAATGGAAATTACTCAATTGATTTTTAGGAAAATATTAATTATACACCGTAGAGTTAAATGTAGTAAAGGTTATTATTTTTTGTATTAAAGGATGTTTAGTCAGGGTGTTGACCAGGGAATATTACTCTCTTAAATGTAGAGTAGAAGGTCTCTACGTAATAAAGCATAGATCGCATTTGTTTGAAAGAGAGTTACAAAGCTCGGATTAGGCGTGGTTTCCATGATTAAAACAGAGCGAAATTCAACACCCCAGCTTTCAGTAACAACACAGGGCAGAATTCAACAGGCAGTTTCCATGACTAACACAGGGCAAATTCAACACACGTTTCAGCAACAACACGCTATGTGAAACACGGAGCACACGCAACACACAACCCCACGCCTGCAGTAACACGGAACGAATCCGAAGGCAAAATTTTTTTCTCAGTTATTACTCAGGCCAGAGCTCATATTTTTAAAACAAAATTCGACTCTAGGAAAATAAATTAAAATTTCGTTCAATTTTTGAAACTCCATAGAAACTCCATAGAATTTATTGTCACAAGGTCACGTATAAAATTACAATACAGGTAATCTAAAAAGGTGACAAGGGCCACGTCAAGCTCATTCGCTTATTGGGCCTAATAAAAACAAGGGGAAAATCGTACAACCAACTGCTAAAATAAAAACTACACTATTAAACATCCAAAATAAGAGTTCCAGCAAGTCGAGCTAACAGAGAAAAGATACAGTAACAAGAGCAAAACACATTAGAGGGTAACATAGAAAAGGAAAATAAAATAGGAAAATATCAAGTGACAAGGGAATAAGAAAGAGTAGAATTGTCAAGAATACACAGAGAAAAGTAAAATTTAAAAGTATTAAAAAGGGAAGCGTAACTAATAATGCGCAAACGCAGACTTCTTTATAATTATACAATACAGGTATTCTTAAAAGGTGACAAGGGTCACTTCAAGCTCATTCACATTCTTGAGCCTAATAGAACAAGGGATAATCGCAGAAAATAAGAAAACCGTCAAAAGTACAATCGCAGTGAGAAAAACAAAATAAAAATGTTATAAACATGGTCACGAGCTATCATAATGACTAGAAGAAATGCACGAGTGACTAGAGTACTGGACACAAAGCAAAACTTAACAACAAAGGTCCAGATTAAAATTGCAACAATACAAGAAAAAGAGAAAAACACTATAAAACTGACATGATAAGACATAAGGGGATAATAAAAAGTTCCAGCAACCCTCACACGCTAAAGAACAAGCGCCTAACCATTGCTGGAACTGACACAGATTTATGGCTAATTAAATCACAGTAGGCGCTCGCTAACACATAAAGAAAAGTAAAATTTAAAAGTATTAGAATAGGAAGCGAGACTAATATTGCGCAATCGCTGATTTCTTAAATGCATTTTTAAAGCGGTACCCAGGCAACGGCATCAGCCATTCAGAATCCAACGTATTTAACATTTGAACCATTTGGTAAATTGTTCCACATTTTTCCACGTCAAGTCGTACATAGGGTAGTCTGAATCTATAGTTCCTTAGCTCATAATTATTCGTTGGGACAAGCGGTAACAAATACTTATTAAAAGATATGTCATCGTTAAAAAAGAACCTACGAGCTAGTTTTAATAAAAAATCTGCATATATCGTCAAATTGAAGTAATTCTAATGCTTTGTACATGCTGGATGTGTGAACTTCAGGTACATGGTTATTATATTGTACTTTAAGAATTGCACGCAGAATTTTATTCATCAGGATTGAGACTTTTGACCTAACACTGGGTGGCCCACCGCCCCACAGCTCAACACAGTAAATTACATGTGGGTAGACAAGGCTGTAGTAGATGCTCCTAAGGGAGCACAGTGGCAGTTTCCTAGAGAGGCAATGAAACATGCCAAGAGCACGGCTCAACTTACCACAGACATGCGATATGTGATGGCCAAAAGTTAACTTCGAATCGAGGAATACGCCAAGATATTTAAATTCAGTCACCCACTCTAGTTTAACATTATTGAAAAAAATGTCTGGAAGGATTGGGCTGTCTCTGGTTGTGATTAGCATGAGCTTTGTTTTTTTCTCATGGGACACAAGTCTGTTCAGCTGAAGCCAGTTTGTCAATCGTATCAAAAAATCCTTAACTCTTTGAACTGCATTTGCAAAATTATCGTCACTCACATAAAATACTGCATCGTCAGCAAATAGGGCACACTTAACATCAGGCTGTGAGGCTATATCATTAACGAAGACGTTAAAAAGAAATGGGCCAAGAGTAGATCCTTGCGGGACGCCAAGCAAAACAGGCTGATCAGACGAGGACGAGTTACCACATGCAACATATTGGGTGCGACCAGTAAGATATGACCTAATCAACTCGAGTGAACGCCCAGCAACTCCATAAGCCTCGAGCTTCGTGATCAAGAGAATCGGGTCAATTGTGTCAAACGCCTTACGAAGGTCTAAAAACAGGCAGATAGTGAACATTCTCTTGTTGAGAGCTGCAAGACAATCCGAAACTACTGACAATATTGCGGTCGATGTTGACGAACCTTTTTTAAAAACCAGACTGGAAGTGAGATAAAATACCACACGAACTAAAATAGGAGCTGAGACGTTTGTAAATTACATTTTCGAACACCTTGTTAAAAACAGACAGAGTAGATATTGGCCTATAGTTCCCCGTTATGTTACGGTCACCACACTTAAAAACGGGTACAACTCTCGCTCGTTTTAAAATGCTTGGATATACACCACTCTTAATACATCCGTTAATTATACCAGCAAAGGTGTCCGAAATAAAAGTCAACAATTCAAACAAGACCGAAGGGTCTGAGTCGCCATGGTGGAACTTCTTATGTTTAAAATCAGCCACTATGGATTTTATTTCACTTGATGAGACCATATAAAAGTTACAGCCGACACTCACTCCAGGTATGCCAGTCAAAACATTTTGGGTGCGCGGAGGCATGTTTCCGGTTAATTCAATAACGAATTGGGTGAAATAGTCATTAAACACGCGCGCCACATCACTCGGGCAACCAATTACAACACCCCGATCCCCAACCAAAGTAATGTTAGAGTCTCTGTTTGAACGTCCCATGAGTTCATTCAGTATCCGCCAAGTCTTCCTGGGATCATTGCCATTCAATTTAATTTTCTTAATATAGTAAATTTCTTCAGCTAGTTTTATTACAGTCCTAAGAGTGTTCCTAATTCATTTATAATATGAGTGACTAATAATGCCTCTGCGGTACCTATTAAATAGGTTATTACGTTTACGAATGAGAGATTTTAGGTCCCGCGTGATCCATGGAGAGGGTTTCGACCGTTTATTAATTAATTTACTCACTACCGGGCAACTAGTGTTATATTCATGCATGATTGAGTGGATGAACTGAGACATGGCCACATCAGGGTTATCCCGCACAATCACCCCCAGGTCAAGCTCGCTAACACGGCGTACGAATGCTAGCTTCCTTGCCTGACTGATCAGTCGGTAAGTTACAGGGATCCTGGGCTCTAGAGTCTCAGGTTTAAAAGTTACATAGGGCAACAAATGGTCCGCCAGCTCATAATCACAAACACCAGTCGCAATTGAACCAGTAAGACTAAAATTTACCCAGACGTGGTCAATGAGACTATATCTTGTAAGCCCGCGACATTTACTGATTCTCGTGGGCTTCGAGATGAGAGGGTGGAAGTTTAACGCAGCCATCATTTGAATAAAATTTTCAATAGTACTAAGATTAAATGGGTTGAATAAATTTATGTTAAGGTCACCGCAAACAAGAATGTTAGCCTCTGATGCGAATGTAGATGCAATGAAATCAGCAAAAAACTCATTGAAAACTGAGACGTCTAGACTCGGGGGCCTATACACAGAGCACACGTCCACTGGAACTCCATTGATCTCAACCCTAAAGACAAGAATCTCACCAACTGCATAGAGCCGCGATACATCAGCATTGATTGTAACGGCAATAAAATCACGGTAGAAAACACAGATCCCCCCTCCACTGCGATTACGGTTAAGACAGACCTTACGGTACCCCTCAATCATGAAGCAATCCTGCACATTGTCATCAAGCCTGGACTCAGTAATAACTATGATGGCAAAACGAAAGGAAAGAGTACTAAGGAATGCCTGCAGGTGACAAAAGTTCCGCGGAAGACTCCAAATGTTAACACACAATATAGCAAACGCATTGCATCCCATTAATGCCCAGCGACTTTCAAGATCACCAATGGTTCCAAGAGAACAATGAACACTTACTATTTCATCAAATTGGTCAGAGAACACAAAATCAGGAATATCCTCCTCAGTACTAACAGGACTAGACATCACAATCAGCATGTACTGGATTCACGATTGAAATAGCATTAACCGAGTCAGGAACCGGGGCCGCAACCGGATCATCCGCAAGAACAACAGACGACGCGGGTGCCGCGCCGGCAGCAGATACATTCAACGATACCACGCCGCTGGAGGAAGCAGCAGCACCTGAAGAGGAGGCAGCAGGACCAGGAGCTGAAGTAGACACGGCTTCCTTCAATTTCTCAAGATCCTTCACAGTGTTGACAACGTGGGGTTTCATACGGCCCTCAACACGGCAATAGATCGAGCCAGATCTGGTATACACTCTCGATATAGAGGGTAGAGTCCGCTTGGCCACACGCACTTTGTAAAGTAGTTCTGAGCGTGCTCGTGTCAGATACTCGTTAGCAAAAATACCATCAGGTCTCTTCAGCTTGATTTCCCTCAAGACCCGCAGCATGGCGTATTTGTCACGGTACTCCATTCGCAGATGCTTGGACTCACGACCGACAACCACCGCCGAGATGACATCTAAGTCAGCGTCCAATCGAGGAATAGCCCCGTTGATCATGGCAGACACAAGGTCAACCATCTGAGACCTCTCACCCGCACCAGAGCGACGGGACTGGGCAATGGCTGCATCGACGAGAGATCCCCTCAGCATTAAAACATTAGACAGGCCATCCTGTTGAACTTGGTCGACATCAACCGAGAGCCGGTTGGTCGACACTAGCGCTGAGGACGGCAGAGAAGAGGGAGCCGCAGATGGCAGAGGACCAGAACCGGAAACCACGGCTGCCCTGTACGAGTCAGGAGAGCCAAATCCTTTCACTGTTGCACTAAGTTGATCAAACTGGGACTGAAGTTTTTTGATTGAATCAATAGTTTTTTTAAGCGTTGAAAACAAGGAACTCAACTGATGGGTGAAAATCTCGTCGAACGAGCGCAGGTCATCCACAGTAGCAGATGAGGGGAGTTCATCATTCAACATACTGCACGGGCTAGCCCCACTCGCAGTAGCACCGCCGGTATTTTTGGTGCCTCGTTTTGGACGCCCACGTGATCGCTTCCCAGCAGTTGGTTGTCCAGGGAGAGTCTTCCCCGGCTGAGAATTCCGGAGACGAGAAGTCAGCTGAGACATGAGGCTCTCCACCCGACACACGTCCTCATCGAGACCAAGGTCATTGTCACTCCAGTCAGAATCCAGGGAGTCTCGCTCGAGCCGATGCGCCGCGGAGTGCGCCATTAAACTGGCACCACGGACCACCGAGGTCCCAACGGCAGTAATTACACTCTTATTGGCAAATACGTTAGAGACGTGCGGGCTCGCAAACAAATTCCTGTAAAGCCTGGGTTGATCTGAAACACACTTTACCGGCCACGTCTCCCGCCAGTAAACGTGGTAAAGGGAACACGTAGAATTAATTAGTTAGTGCAAATGCAATTAATTTATAGAGAATTTCTTTCTCGTATTTCCTCATAATTAACAATTGGGTTTGTATATCACTAATTGGACGCTTAAAACACCAATCCAAGCAAGACAGGACTAAATTTTATTAACTGCTTTGTCTATTATTCGAAATTAACAATCAGTAAACTTGTTTATTAAATGCATAATTCGGTGACTGTTTATATTTAATTTGTATTTCTACATTTAGGTGATCAGTAACTAATGCTTAATTATTGCTGGTGGAGAAAATTAAGATAAACAAAGAAATTCTGAATAATTTTTCAATTATCTTCAAACTAATTAGGATTGAGCATATTTTTAACTATGATTCAAAGTTCATCACCTAATTGACGTTGTTTTTCTGAATAATTTCTTTACGTATTTAGTAATTATTTTTTCAATTAAATTATTCATCCCCTAATAGCAGTAAAAATATTTATTCGAGAAAAAAGTGTAACAAAAATGTTTCAATAACGACCGAGTAAGTGTACTTAATTTGAGTTAATAATTTTTAATAATTGAATAGTTAATAAATATTTCGGTTAATTATTTTAAATTGAATATGTGTACTTAATTTTGAATGAACGTTTGAGTTGAATTTAGGTTTTCCTATTTCGATTAAACGGATAATTTATGCATTTATAAATTTAATTTTTTTAATTAATAATTGCAACGAAATGAGCAGAAAAAAATGGAGTTGCTTTGAGTAAAAATTGGACTAGTTTTAATAGAAGTTACAAGATGATAGATCGAATAAAAAAACTGATCAAATATAATTTTATTAAACTATCAAAATCAAATTGAAATCGACACGCCACTTGACAACACTCAAATATAAGATGGTGGCAGGAGACGTTGCTCAAGTCTCTTAAGTGTGTGAACTACCATACGTCAAAATTGACTTTTGGCGTTGATTAGTGTGAGGCATAAATCAAATGTATTATTAAATAAATACAGATAATGGAAATTACATCCTGGTTACTTGCACAAAAGGAAGTGTGTGATGAGCGTATCTGTCATAAAGTGTTCACTACGTTTCCAATTTTCCCTAAAATACTCTTTCACTACACTGAACTAATGGTTTTTGTTTACCACCGGACACTAATCGATTTCCCAAATTCTGTTGCTTGCATAATGGTAATGAAACCGAAATGAACGACTTTTCATCTATGCATTTTCCGTCGTAAATCAATATTTAACGAGGTATAGCGGTATTTTAATGTTCGGTTCCCATGGCTGGAATGAACGTTACGTTGAGTTGGGTAGGTTAGCTTAGATTTGCTTATTTAAACAATTATTCTAACCTGAAAATGCAATTGCGTCATCATTCATCATTTTTCTTGAATAGTTCGATTACTCGAATGATACGTACACATCAGGGCAGCCATGCCGTCACTCAGGCATTTGAATTATTTGTCGTTTTATATTGCTAAAACTTATTAAATACTCATTTGCGTCGGAGAAAGCGTAGAAGAAAAGTTGTTTATTTTGACCGGTAAATCTGAAGGATATGTCAGTTATCGATTTTCCACTTTATGGTCCCTGAACCTAATTAATTGAATCAAAATAAACAAGTTTTCTTCTATGCACTTTCCGTCTCAAATGAGTATTTTACGATTAATAGCGGTAAGTTTAGTTTCGTCTTTGATGACGAATGCGCTCGAATAAACAGCTACTCATCGATTTTCGAATTTTTGTTGCTTGAATCATGGCAATAACATCGAAATAAACAACTTTTCTTCTATACACTTTTTTCGTCAAACGGGTATTTAACGAGGTATAGCGGTAGGTTTGGTTTCGTCTATGATGACGATCGCGCTGGAAGCGAGTGCGCATTGCAGTGATGCTGTCCGACGTGCTCCTTGAATTACTTGCCGCTTCAAACACTGGAGTTGCGGTCATTCATTTACCGCTATAACTAATAAAATACTCATTTGAGACGGAAAGTTTATAGAAGAAAACGTCTTTATTTCGATCTAATTAACTATGATTAGGCATTGAAATTTACAAAATCAATTACTGACATATCCTTCAGATTTACTTTTTGACATAATTACTATCAAACAAGCAAAAAAGGTCAATATTGAATTTAATGTTGTCAACAACTTTCATAATTTCATTACGAAATTTAGGTAATTGGAGACATTTTAAGGTCAATGATAAGTTTAATGCGATCACGGGAAATGATAATTTTATTCCAAAGAATCGCTAAATAACCCATTTAATGACGTTCTACATGAATGACATTCTGCTCGCTGATGCGTTATTTTTGAATTATTCAACTTCGAAGTTATACGAACGTCGTATATAAAAGTGAAGGAACGGACACGAAAACGTGTTGTAATACGGTATTGACGTAACAATAGGTGAGGTTAGGGTAGGTCATGTTAGGTTAGTTGAATAAACTAACCTAAAATAACATAAATCAACCTAAATTAGCTTACCTTAACTTACCCAACCGACGCTGTTCTTTTCGCGCCTAAAAGTGGGCGTGTCCCGCCAGAAAAGTGGACGTGACCCAACAATGCGGCGACTAAGCAGCCGACCATATACTGTTATTCCTATCAGAACGTAATTATTATTATGTCTCGAAAATAACGCATTAGCGAGCAGAATGTCATTCATGAAAAACGTTTTTAAATTGGTTCCTTTAGTGATTCTTTGGAATAAAGTTATTATTTTCCGTGATCGCATTAAACTTAACATTGACCCATTTAAAGACGTTTCACACGAATGATATAGTGCTCGAGAATGCTGAGTTTTCGAGATGTAGCGTGAATAACGTTCAGGTAAGAATAGCATTAACGGCAGTTTCGATACTGCTCTTCCGGCACTTCGCGGATGCAGACCACGCCAAGCTGGTGGCGATTTTCTCTGTTGGGTATAGGGGAAAAATTCCAAGCACAATACCCCCACTCTACCGAGGGGTCTGAAATGGGTACCGGTCTTGACCGGGGGAAAGGGTTACGGCGTCCTGGTGTTAGTTATAAGGCATTTGAAAAGCCAATGTACAAGGCGATATGTATCAGGCTTGTATTGGGAATAAAGCATCCGTAGATGCCTTCATTATTATAATAATAATTATTATCATTATAAGTTTTTTGGCGGTAGTCATCGGCCTCGGTATAGTTTAGTTAAATTAAGTTATTTTAGGTTTGTTTAGGTTATTTTGGGTTAGTTTATTCAACTAACCTAACTTTACCTAACCTTACCTCACCTAGTGTTGATTTGATCGCCCATACGCTGAGATTTGCAAGCATACTTACTTGTATATGTGTGTACGTATATCGGTGTGCATGTGTGCACAATACACCTGTGTGCACTGGACTAGCAACTGGTATATAAACCACAAATTCCAGACTATTTTTCTCACTCCCAACTTCTAACACTACCCAACACATCATTTCATTTTATCATTGTAAGGCATTCCAAAGCTTAAATGTCTTGTACATGTAAAATGTGGTAGCTATGTATATGTATCAATTGCAGGCATTTTGCGCCGTATTTCAAAGATAACGTGATTTTTTTCCTAATATGACACCCTTATAGGACATTCATGTTTCTCTCTTCGTCACGTCCAAAAATGCTCTTGGTAGGCTAGTGTAGTGCAAATTATCATATAATCTCTTACGCTCTAGAATATATTACAACAACTGCACTTATAAGCCTTGTGTGCTTCTGGAAACATTCTGTACTTGGGAACCGTTGAAGAAAGATCGCTTTCATGTTTCTGACTAAGGTAGACTGTTTTGTGCCACTATTTTTTAGTACGGTAATTTTATAAAATTCATGCCATAATAAAAGATATTTTTTCCGATTCCCTCAATTGGAATGCTAGTTTATATTGATTAGTTTACGCTGATATTTGCGCACATGCTGACTTGTGTATATGTGATACTTGTGCACGCTATGCGTACGTAGATAGGTGAATGTGTCACTACGTAATACTTCATTTTACTTGATTATTGTACAGAATCTATAAAGTAAATATATGCAAGTATATTTGTTGCGCAATAACCCACATATGATAGTTAAGACGCTTATCGACCAATGATCTTTTCGATACAATATTTAATAAAACATCTTTACAATATTTCATAGAAATTGTAAGCAGCAACACATACTGAACGAGTTGTCGCGAATCTTCCTTTGCTCATTATCCCATATTTCAGAACATCGCACAGCATTTTTATAGAACGCGCATATATTGTGATTGCCTCGATGCATAGAAATGTATTTGTGTATGTTTACGTGTTAGGTGTGTGTGTATGTGCGTAGGTATGTATGTGCATGTATATGTGTTTATATTTACAAGTATATATGCACATATGTGTGTACTAAACCGAGAACTGGCATTTTAACTGAAGATACTTGTTATTTTTCTGTGCACTCTCAACTTGTAACATTACCTAACTCGTCATCTCTTTATTATTGTAAAGCTTTCTCGTAAAAAACTATGCATTTGTTGTGTGATCATCCATTTATATTTAAATAAAATGCTTATCAACTAACGACCGTTATGTTAAACTTGCTCAATTAGAAATACAACTCTTGTAATTTTCGTGGTTCCCATGCTGATATATATGTATATTTATCTTTTTCGTTCTTCCTTAAAATGACATTTTTGAACATCTTCCGAAACAAACAATTCTAATACTATTTCCTGGCGTCACGAATTGCGATGTTTCATATCATGTATACTTGAATTGTCAAAGGTGTTCTCAACCCACAATGAAAATGCACCGTCCATGAAATTGTGTTGTCTCTTATAATTATCATTATGTGTATCGTCAAATGTAGATTCAGTAAGATTAATAATAATAATGAAGGCACCTACGGATGCTTTATTTCCAATTTCAAGCCTGATACATATCACCTTGTACATTGGATATTCAAATGCCTTATAACTAACACCAGGACGCCATGACGCTTTCCCCCGGTCAAGACCGGTACCCATTTCAGACACCTGGGTAGAGTGGGGTATTGTGCTTGGAATTTTTCTCCTATACCCAACAGAGAAAATCGCCACCGCCAGCGCCGAGATTCGATCCCGGGTCTCCCGCACGGCGGAAGAACCCTCTAGCCACATGGCTATGAAGTACATAGCTCTCAATCAATTCTTTTCGACTAGTGACATGAGTATCGCAATACTCATGTGTGTGTATCACCTAAGTGTATTAACTTTAAGATATTTTAAAAACCAATGATGGTACTTTTGTACCATCTCTATTGGAAATAAAATGTTCTCCTTTTTTTCTTTCTTTCAAAACCGTATTTCTGCTTATTTACGTGTCCCTTTGGTCAATTTTACAAACGACGTTCCTATAACTTGCAAGTTAAATATCTTGAAAACTAAGCATTTGCGACCACAAGGTCATTTGTGTAAAACGTCTTCAATTGTACCCTATTACCAATATGTGACAACAAAATTTTTGGTCAATATTGAATTTAATGTTGTCAACGAATTTAATAATTTCGTAGGTATAGATAAGTAATATAGTCGATTTTAAGACGTTTTACATGAATGACAATGTGCCCGGAAATGCTTAGTTTTGGAGATATAGGATGAATAACGCCAGGTAAGAATAGCATTAACGGCTATTTCGATATGGCTCTTCCGGCGTTTTGCGGACGCGGACCACGCCAAGTTTTTTGGCGGGAGTCATCGGCCTCGGTATGGTTGAGTTAAATTAAGATATTTTAGGCTTAATTAGGTTAGGATACTTCCCTAAATTAACTTTACCAAACCTAACCTTACCTATCGTTACGTCAGAACCGGATTTCTCCTTATTTACCTCTCCGTTTGTTCAATTTTATAAACGACGTTCCTATAACTTCAAAGTTAAATATCTCCAAAAATAAGCATTTCCGGGCACATTGTCATTCATGTAAAACGTCTTAAAATCGACTATATTACCTATCTATACCTACGAAATTATGAAATTTGTTGACAACATTAAATTCAATATTGACCAAATTATTGAAATCATTGACAACATTAAATTCAATATTGACCCAAAATAATGGGGAAATTGATTTTTTGACCAAATTCGAGCAATGGAAGACGAAAATTAACACACCACCTAAACTCGGTAAATACTGATTTACGACGGAAAGTGTATAGAAGAAAAGTTGCTACCAAACTAATATATAAATCCCGGGTGTTTTTTAAAATATTTTATTCCTCCACTATACCAAACTAATTTATAAATTCCGGATGGTATTATAAATATGTTAATGCTTCACTACACCAAACGAATATATAAATCCTAGAATTAGTAGGTGTTGGCATGTATATTTACCATAAGTTTTGAATAATTCGTTATCATGATCGCGGTTTCCTAATTTGTTGCAGGAGTTGATCGTGAGTGTAAATTTTTGGCAGTAAACCTAATTTTTTAGTATGGATAGACATAATTTTTTGGGGCTGGGTAGTCCTAGTTTAATTTAGGTTTAATTTACCTAATTTTATTTGGATTTAGATTGGCCTTCCATGTGTTGAAATTGAATAGATTTTTTTTGTTTTGTTACGGAGAATTTTTTTTTTTTCAGTTGACTGCTGTCCTGTTTTTCAGCACTTATTGCTTTCTTTTTCAACTTTAATTTTTTTTCATTAACTTTCTTCCTAACTTGCTGTTTGTGCGGGGACACAGCTAGTGCATAGAGTCCTTCCTAACTTGGTGTTTCTTTCGGGACAGGCACCTCGTGGAAAGATTCCTTCTGGTCGATCTTTACTTTGATGCACTCATGGAAATTAAAAATTCGGTTCCCTAGATTTATTAAACGAACACATTATAGTACGTTTTATACGAATGATATTTTGCTCGTCGATGCGGAATTTTCGAGTTATTCAACTTTGAACTTATGCGAACGTCATACATGAAAGTGAAGAAACGGACCCGTAAATATGCTATTATAAGGTATTGACGTAAGAATAGGTGAGGTTAGGTTACGCAAAGTTAGGTTAATTACATAAACTAACCTAAATACCCCTGAAATAACTTAACTTAGTCGTACCGAGGCTGATGTTCTCCTGCCAAGAATCTGCGAATCTTCCAACAATGCGGCAATTACGCAACCTACCATGTAATGTTATTTCTACCTGAGCCTCATTAATGTTATATTTCGAAAATTGCGCATCAGCGAGCAAAATGTCATTCATGTAATTCTTTTTTACTGTGTTTTTTTATCGATTCTTGGGAACAATTATTAAAATCTTTGAGCGCATTAAAGCAAAAATCGACCTCCCATCCTTCCTAGCTTGCTGTATCTCGGGCACACCTTGAGCGTAGATTCCTTCCTTCACAATTATGCTTTTTATTGTGGAGACAGCGTGCATAGTTTTCCTGTACCTCTGACTCGATACTAAAAGGTGCTTTCCTCTTTTTGGACCACCCCTGCAGCCAGTCATGCCTTTATTCAGTCCACCTGACGCACACAACACAACCGCACAACATTCATACGGCAAGGCGCGCTTCTTTTCAAGGTAAAGCCCTGCCACTATTGCAACACACAAGTTCACAGACTTGTAACTTTCGAAATAATGCACCTATCAACTTCAAATTACTCTCAAACGAAAGAATGTTTTAATTTTTCGCCTGAGAGTAATTCGAAGTAGATAGGTGCATTATTTGACTTACCCACCCACCGTACCTGGTACCTTGATCTGACCCACCCACCGTACCTGGTACCATGATTTGACCCACCCACCATACCTGGTACTTTGATTTGACCCACCCACCGTACCTGGTACCTTGATCTGACCCACCCACCTTACCTGGTACCTTGATTTGACCCACCCACCATACCTGGTACTTTGATTTGACCCACCCACCGTACCTGGTACTTTGATTTGACCCACCCATCGTACCTGGTACCTTGATCTGACCCACCCACCGTACCTGGTACCTTGATCTGACCCACCCACCGTACCTGGTACCTTGATCTGACCCACCCACCGTACCTGGTACCTTGATCTGACCCACCCACCGTACCTGGTACCTTGATCTGACCCACCCACCGTACCTGGTACCTTGATCTGACCCACCCACCGTACCTGGTACCTTGATCTGACCCACCCACCGTACCTGGTACCTTGATCTGACCCACCCACCGTACCTGGTACCTTGATCTGACCCACCCACCGTACCTGGTACCTTGATCTGACCCACCCACCGTACCTGGTACCTTGATCTGACCCACCCACCGTACCTGGTACCTTGATCTGACCCACCCACCGTACCTGGTACCTTGATCTGACCCACCCACCGTACCTGGTACCTTGATCTGACCCACCCACCGTACCTGGTACCTTGATCTGACCCACCCACCGTACCTGGTACCTTGATCTGACCCACCCACCGTACCTGGTACCTTGATCTGACCCACCCACCGTACCTGGTACCTTGATCTGACCCACCCACCGTACCTGGTACCTTGATCTGACCCACCCACCGTACCTGGTACCTTGATCTGACCCACCCACCGTACCTGGTACCTTGATCTGACCCACCCACCGTACCTGGTACCTTGATCTGACCCACCCACCGTACCTGGTACCTTGATCTGACCCACCCACCGTACCTGGTACCTTGATCTGACCCACCCACCGTACCTGGTACCTTGATCTGACCCACCCACCGTACCTGGTACCTTGATCTGACCCACCCACCGTACCTGGTACCTTGATCTGACCCACCCACCGTACCTGGTACCTTGATCTGACCCACCCACCGTACCTGGTACCTTGATCTGACCCACCCACCGTACCTGGTACCTTGATCTGACCCACCCACCGTACCTGGTACCTTGATCTGACCCACCCACCGTACCTGGTACCTTGATCTGACCCACCCACCGTACCTGGTACCTTGATCTGACCCACCCACCGTACCTGGTACCTTGATCTGACCCACCCACCGTACCTGGTACCTTGATTTGACCCACCCACCGTACCTGGTACCTTGATTTGACCCACCCACCGTACCTGGTACCTTGATTTGACCCACCCACCGTACCTGGTACCTTGATTTGACCCACCCACCGTACCTGGTACCTTGATTTGACCCACCCACCGTACCTGGTACCTTGATTTGACCCACCCACCGTACCTGGTACCTTGATTTGACCCACCCACCGTACCTGGTACCTTGATTTGACTCACCCACCGTACCTGACACTTTGATTTGACCCACCCACCGTACCTGACACTTTGATTTGACCCACCCACCGTACCTGACACTTTGATTTGACCCACCCACCGTACCTGACACTTTGATTTGACCCACCCACCGTACCTGACACTTTGATTCGACCCACCCACCGTACCTGACACTTTGATTCGACCCACCCACCGTACCTGGTACTTTGATTTGACCCACCCATCGTACCTGGTACCTTGATCTGACCCACCCACCGTACCTGGTACCTTGATCTGACCCACCCACCTTACCTGGTACCTTGATTTGACCCACCCACCATACCTGGTACTTTGATTTGACCCACCCACCGTACCTGGTACTTTGATTTGACCCACCCATCGTACCTGGTACCTTGATTTGACCCACCCATCGTACCTGGTACCTTGATCTGACCCACCCACCGTACCTGGTACCTTGATCTGACCCACCCACCGTACCTGGTACCTTGATCTGACCCACCCACCGTACCTGGTACCTTGATCTGACCCACCCACCGTACCTGGTACCTTGATCTGACCCACCCACCGTACCTGGTACCTTGATCTGACCCACCCACCGTACCTGGTACCTTGATCTGACCCACCCACCGTACCTGGTACCTTGATCTGACCCACCCACCGTACCTGGTACCTTGATCTGACCCACCCACCGTACCTGGTACCTTGATCTGACCCACCCACCGTACCTGGTACCTTGATCTGACCCACCCACCGTACCTGGTACCTTGATCTGACCCACCCACCGTACCTGGTACCTTGATCTGACCCACCCACCGTACCTGGTACCTTGATCTGACCCACCCACCGTACCTGGTACCTTGATCTGACCCACCCACCGTACCTGGTACCTTGATCTGACCCACCCACCGTACCTGGTACCTTGATCTGACCCACCCACCGTACCTGGTACCTTGATCTGACCCACCCACCGTACCTGGTACCTTGATCTGACCCACCCACCGTACCTGGTACCTTGATCTGACCCACCCACCGTACCTGGTACCTTGATCTGACCCACCCACCGTACCTGGTACCTTGATCTGACCCACCCACCGTACCTGGTACCTTGATCTGACCCACCCACCGTACCTGGTACCTTGATCTGACCCACCCACCGTACCTGGTACCTTGATCTGACCCACCCACCGTACCTGGTACCTTGATCTGACCCACCCACCGTACCTGGTACCTTGATCTGACTCACCCACCGTACCTGGTACCTTGATCTGACCCACCCACCGTACCTGGTACCTTGATCTGACCCACCCACCGTACCTGGTACCTTGATCTGACCCACCCACCGTACCTGGTACCTTGATTTGACCCACCCACCGTACCTGGTACCTTGATTTGACCCACCCACCGTACCTGGTACCTTGATTTGACCCACCCACCGTACCTGGTACCTTGATTTGACCCACCCACCGTACCTGGTACCTTGATTTGACTCACCCACCGTACCTGACACTTTGATTTGACCCACCCACCGTACCTGACACTTTGATTTGACCCACCCACCGTACCTGACACTTTGATTCGACCCACCCACCGTACCTGACACTTTGATTTGACCCACCCACTGCACCTGGTACCTTATTTTATTTTATCTCATTTTACAGATTTTTTAGCCCCAATCCCCCGACGAATATACCCCGTTCCAGCGGAGCTCGGAGGTGCAGGAGAACGGTTAATATATCATAAAAATTTGTTGAGAGAAGGGCGCAGAAACTGAAATTGTCATCCCTGCCGTGCTGCAATGGCGCTGGTGAACCCCGTGAGTGTTCCAAACTATTAACTAAACATTGTCCCTACTTACTAACATGAGGTTACATGTACTTAGTGTGTGAATGAATCCGGGATATGAGCGTGTGAATGAATGGCTTTTGAATAATTGGGTTTGTTTAGGTATCTCATTTTTTGAATTTGTAAATATACTTTATTTTTAGGCTTGCTTATTTTCTGATGAATTTTAGTATTGGGTTAGGTAGTTTAGTTTCTTAATATGTGAATTATCATTTTTATAGGTTGCGGACATTTTATCATGTACTGTATTTTACTTTGTTTCAGCACTGAAGATGGAATTTATGTATTCCGAAACGTTTGCTTTTAATTAAAATGTATATATGCACTTTGGTTCTTCTGTTTATTTTACGCATAAGATTCCCTAAGAACCGTCCAATAAGTACTAAAATATTTCAGTATTGTGTTGTGGGCGGAATTTAATATAACAAATGCATTAAATACGTCACCGTGTGCGTGTAATGAGTATATATGTAAAAATAACGACCTTTTTTCTCTCATTGCTTGTATAATATTCTTATTTAAAATATTTCTTCGTGAAATGTATTTGTAACTGATCGTGTTAGTGAACAAACATGAAATAGTTATTTGTTTTGCCCTATGTTTTTACTGAGAGCAGGGTGTTGAATTTTGCCCTATGTCATTACTGGGAGCAGGGCGTTGAATTTTGCCCTATGTCATTACTGGGAGCAGGGCATTGAATTTTGCCCTATGTCATTACTGGGAGCAGGGCGTTGAATTTTGCCCTATGTCATTACTGGGAGCAGGGCGTTGAATTTTGCCCTATGTCATTACTGGGAGCAGGGCGTTGAATTTTGCCCTATGTCATTACTGGGAGCAGGGCGTTGAATTTTGCCCTATGTCATTACTGGGAGCAGGGCGTTGAATTTTGCCCTATGTCATTACTGGGAGCAGGGCGTTGAATTTTGCCCTATGTCATTACTGGGAGCAGGGCGTTGAATTTTGCCCTATGTCATTACTGGGAGCAGGGCGTTGAATTTTGCCCTATGTTTTTACTGAGAGCAGGGTGTTGAATTTTGCCCTATGTCATTACTGGGAGCAGGGCGTTGAATTTTGCCCTATGTCATTACTGGGAGCAGGGCGTTGAATTTTGCCCTATGTTTTTACTGGGAGCAGGGCGTTGAATTTTGCCCTATGTCATTACTGGGAGCAGGGCGTTGAATTTTGCCCTATGTCATTACTGGGAGCAGGGCGTTGAATTTTGCCCTATGTCATTACTGGGAGCAGGGCGTTGAATTTTGCCCTATGTCATTACTGGGAGCAGGGCGTTGAATTTTGCCCTATGTCATTACTGGGAGCAGGGCGTTGAATTTTGCCCTATGTCATTACTGGGAGCAGGGTGTTGAATTTTGCCCTATGTCATTACTGGGAGCAGGGCGTTGAATTTTGCCCTATGTTTTTACTGAGAGCAGGGTGTTGAATTTTGCCCTATGTCATTACTGGGAGCAGGGCGTTGAATTTTGCCCTATGTCATTACTGGGAGCAGGGCGTTGAATTTTGCCCTATGTCATTACTGGGAGCAGGGCGTTGAATTTTGCCCTATGTCATTACTGCGAGCAGGGCGTTGAATTTTGCCCTATGTCATTACTGGGAGCAGGGCGTTGAATTTTGCCCTATGTCATTACTGGGAGCAGGGCGTTGAATTTTGCCCTATGTCATTACTGGGAGCAGGGCGTTGAATTTTGCCCTATGTCATTACTGGGAGCAGGGCGTTGAATTTTGCCCTATGTCATTACTGGGAGCAGGGCGTTGAATTTTGCCCTATGTTTTTACTGAGAGCAGGGCGTTGAATTTTGCCCTATGTTTTTACTGAGAGCAGGGCGTTGAATTTTGCCCTATGTCATTACTGGGAGCAGGGCGTTGAATTTTGCCCTATGTTTTTACTGAGAGCAGGGCGTTGAATTTTGCCCTATGTCATTACTGGGAGCAGGGCGTTGAATTTTGCCCTATGTCATTACTGGGAGCAGGGCGTTGAATTTTGCCCTATGTAATTACTGAGAGCAGGGTGTTGAATTTTGCCCTATGTCATTACTGGGAGCAGGGCGTTGAATTTTGCCCTGTGTAATTACTGAGAGCAGGGTGTTGAATTTTGCCCTATGTTTTTACTGAGAGCAGGGTGTTGAATTTTTCCCTATGTCATTACTTAGAGCAGAGTGTTGAATATTTCCCTATGTCGTTACTGAGAGCAGGGTGTTGAATTTTGCCCTATGTAATTACTGAGAGCAGGGTGTTGAATATTTCCCTATGTCGTTTCTGAGAGCAGGGTGTTGAATTTTGCCCTATGTAATTACTGAGAGCAGGGTGTTGAATATTTCCCTATGTCGTTTCTGAGAGCAGGGTGTTGAATTTTGCCCTATGTAATTACTGAGAGCAGGGTGTTGAATATTTCCCTATGTCGTTTCTGAGAGCAGGGTGTTGAATTTTGCCCTATGTAATTACTGAGAGCAGGGTTTTGAACATTTCCCTATGTCGTTACTGAGAGCAGGGTGTTGAATTTTGCCCTATGTAATTACTGAGAGCAGGGTGTTGAATATTTCCCTATGTCGTTTCTGAGAGCAGGGTGTTGAATTTTGCCCTATGTAATTACTGAGAGCAGGGTGTTGAATTTTGCCCTATGTTTTTACTGAGAGCAGGGTGTTGAATATAACCCTAATGTAACCTAAACAATTAGCTAAGAAAGCAATAAACTAATATCATGCAATTGTATTTTGCATTACAGACGCAGGACGGCCACACACCCGATGGTGAGGGGTCTGATTGGGGGACTGGATGATGGGACTGGATGATGGGACTGGATGATGGGACTGGATGATGGGACTGGATGATGGGACTGGATGATGGGACTGGATGATGGGACTGGATGATGGGACTGGATGATGGGACTGGATGATGGGACTGGATGATGGGACTGGATGATGGGACTGGATGATGGGACTGGATGATGGGACTGGATGGTGGGACTGGATGATGGGACTGGATGATGGGACTGGATGATGGGACTGGATGATGGGACTGGATGATGGGACTGGATGATGGGACTGGATGATGGGACTGGATGATGGGACTGGATGATGGGACTGGATGATGGGACTGGATGATGGGACTGGATGATGGGACTGGATGATGGGACTGGATGATGGGACTGGATGATGGGACTGGATGGTGGGACTGGATGATGGGACTGGATGATGGGACTGGATGATGGGACTGGATGATGGGACTGGATGATGGGACTGGATGATGGGACTGGATGATGGGACTGGATGATGGGACTGGATGATGGGACTGGATGATGGGACTGGATGATGGGACACTGGATGATGGGACTGGATGATGGGACACTGGATGATGGGACTGGATGATGGGACTGGATGATGGGACACTGGATGATGGGACTGGATGATGGGACTGGATGATGGGACTGGATGATGGGACTGGATGATGGGACTGGATGATGGGACTGGATGATGGGACTGGATGATGGGACTGGATGATGGGACTGGATGATGGGACTGGATGATGGGACTGGATGATGGGACTGGATGATGGGACTGGATGATGGGACTGGATGATGGGACTGGATGATGGGACTGGATGGTGGGACTGGATGATGGGACTGGATGATGGGACTGGATGATGGGACTGGATGATGGGACACTGGATGATGGGACTGGATGATGGGACACTGGATGATGGGACTGGATGATGGGACACTGGATGATGGGACTGGATGGTGGGACTGGATGATGGGACTGGATGATGGGACTGGATGATGGGACTGGATGATGGGACTGGATGATGGGACTGGATGATGGGACTGGATGATGGGACTGGATGGTGGGACTGGATGATGGGACTGGATGATGGGACTGGATGATGGGACTGGATGATGGGACACTGGATGATGGGACACTGGATGATGGGACACTGGATGATGGGACTGGATGATGGGACTGGATGATGGGACTGGATGATGGGACTGGATGATGGGACTGGATGATGGGACTGGATGATGGGACTGGATGATGGGACTGGATGATGGGACTGGATGATGGGACTGGATGATGGGACTGGATGGTGGGACTGGATGATGGGACTGGATGATGGGACTGGATGATGGGACTGGATGATGGGGCTGGATGATGGGACACTGGATGATGGGACTGGATGATGGGGCTGGATGATGGGACACTGGATGATGGGACTGGATGATGGGACACTGGATGATGGGACTGGATGATGGGACTGGATGATGGGACTGGATGATGGGACTGGATGATGGGACTGGATGATGGGACTGGATGATGGGACTGGATGATGGGACTGGATGATGGGGCTGGATGATGGGACACTGGATGATGGGACTGGATGGTGGGACTGGATGATGGGACTGGATGATGGGACTGGATGATGGGACTGGATGATGGGACTGGATGATGGGACTGGATGATGGGGCTGGATGATGGGACACTGGATGATGGGACTGGATGGTGGGACTGGATGATGGGACTGGATGATGGGACTGGATGATGGGACTGGATGATGGGACTGGATGATGGGACTGGATGATGGGACTGGATGATGGGACTGGATGATGGGACTGGATGATGGGACTGGATGATGGGACTGGATGATGGGACTGGATGATGGGACTGGATGATGGGACTGGATGATGGGACTGGATGATGGGACTGGATGATGGGACTGGATGATGGGACTGGATGGTGGGACTGGATGATGGGGCACTGGATGATGGGACACTGGATGATGGGACTGGATGATGGGGCTGGATGATGGGACTGGATGATGGGACTGGATGATGGGACTGGATGATGAGACTGGATGATGGGACTGGATGATGGGACTGGATGATGGGACTGGATGATGGGACTGGATGATGGGACTGGATGATGGGGCTGGATGATGGGGCACTGGATGATGGGACACTGGATGGTGGGACTGGATGGTGGGACTGGATGATGGGACTGGATGATGGGACTGGATGATGGGACTGGATGATGGGACTGGATGATGGGACTGGATGATGGGACTGGATGATGGGACACTGGATGATGGGACACTGGATGATGGGACTGGATGGTGGGACTGGATGGTGGGACTGGATGATGGGACTGGATGATGGGGCTGGATGATGGGACTGGATGATGGGACTGGATGATGGGACTGGATGATGGGACTGGATGATGGGACTGGATGATGGGACTGGATGATGGGACTGGATGATGGGACTGGATGATGGGACTGGATGATGGGACACTGGATAATGGGACTGGATGGTGGGACTGGATGATGGGACTGGATGATGGGACTGGATGATGGGGCTGGATGATGGGACTGGATGATGGGACTGGATGATGGGACTGGATGATGGGACTGGATGATGGGACTGGATGATGGGGCTGGATGATGGGACTGGATGATGGGGCTGGATGATGGGACTGGATGATGGGACTGGATGATGGGACTGGATGATGGGACTGGATGATGGGGCTGGATGATGGGACTGGATGATGGGACTGGATGATGGGGCTGGATGATGGGACTGGATGATGGGACTGGATGATGGGACTGGATGATGGGACTGGATGATGGGACTGGATGATGGGACTGGATGATGGGACTGGATGATGGGACACTGGATGATGGGACACTGGATAATGGGACACTGGATGATGGGACTGGATGATGGGACTGGATGATGGGACACTGGATGATGGGACACTGGATGATGGGACACTGGATGATGGGACACTGGATGATGGGACACTGGATGATGGGACACTGGATGATGGGACACTGGATGATGGGACTGGATGATGGGACACTGGATGATGTGACACTGGATGATGGGACACTGGATGATGGGACACTGGATGATGGGACTGGATGATGGGACACTGGATGATGGGACACTGGATGATGGGACACTGGATGATGGGACACTGGATGATGGGACACTGGATGATGGGACACTGGATGATGGGACACTGGATGATGGGACTGGATGATGGGACACTGGATGATGGGACACTGGATGATGGAACACTGGATGATGGGACACTGGATGATGGGACACTGGATGATGGGACACTGGATGATGGGACACTGGATGATGGGACACTGGATGATGTGACACTGGATGATGGGACACTGGATGATGGGACACTGGATGATGGGACACTGGATGATGGGACACTGGATGATGGGACACTGGATGATGGGACACTGGATTGGAGGAATTAATTGCCTAATTAATCCAACTAGCTCATTACATTACAAATTAACCGAACAATGTAAAAGAATATTTAAATGAACATTTATGTAAATAAAATTGTAGTTTTCAGAAACCTTTGGAATTACCGTTTAATAATCATTTAATTACCAACTGCCTCATTTGTGGATAAATAGCCAAAAATCGTCTTTTGAAACAAGGAGTTAGTTGACATATTCCCCTTGGTGGATTAGGCTTTTCTGGAGCCGATGGAACCAAGTCTATGCATGTGCTGAAAATAATATTTTCTATAGATGTATCTTATATCCAAAATATTTTATGTACTTATTACATGAAAAATATTATATGTTGTATAACATATATATTCCTATGTGAGGGCCTGAGCTAAAGGCTAGGTAGGCTTCCTTTTTGTTAAAATGGAATAGGTTTTTGTTTTGTTACGGACCATCTTTTTTCGGTTCACTGCTGTTCTGTTTTTCAGCACCTACTACTTTCTTCTTCAACTTTTTCTTGCTTCATGAACTTCTTTCTTAGCTCTCTGTTTCTGTGCCTTTTCTGCATAGATTCCACGTTTCTTTAACTCCATACTAAATGGTGCCTTCTTCCTTCCTCTCTTTGGTAAGCCTTTGTTGCAGATAGGGAGGCTTAAACTAACTAATAATCTAAAGTAATCTAATATATATATATTCCATGTGTTCTACACGTACATTGTTCTATTCCCAAGTGACTATCTCCAGCCACATTCCTCAGCAGGGGAAGGGACAGCACATCCTCCCCTGACCTCGAAGTCTCCAAACCGGGATCGTGAAGTAGAGGAGGCCACCTCTCCCCACGGAGAAGGAGAGGAGGCCGCCAGTCCCCACGGAGAAGGAGAGGAGGCCGCCGCCAGTCCCGACGGAGAAGGAGAGGAGGAGGAGGCCGCCAGTCCCCACGGAGAAGGAGAGGAGGCCGCCGCCAGTCCCCACGGAGAAGGAGAGGAGGAGGAGGCCGCCGCCAGTCCCCACGGAGAAGGAGAGGAGGATGAGGCCGCCGCCAGTCCCCACGGAGAAGGAGAGGAGGAGGAGGCCGCCGCCAGTCCCCACGGAGAAGGAGAGGATGAGGCCGCCGCCAGTCCCCACGGAGAAGGAGAGGAGGCCGCCGCCAGTCCCGACGGAGAAGGAGAGGAGGAGGCCGCCGCCAGTCCCGACGGAGAAGGAGAGGAGGCCGCCGCCAGTCCCGACGGAGAAGGAGAGGAGGAGGCCGCCGCCAGTCCCGACGGAGAAGGAGAGGAGGCCGCCGCCAGTCCCGACGGAGAAGGAGAGGAGGAGGCCGCCGCCAGTCCCGACGGAGAAGGAGAGGAGGAGGCCGCCGCCAGTCCCGACGGAGAAGGAGAGGAGGAGGCCGCCGCCAGTCCCGACGGAGAAGGAGAGGAGGAGGCCGCCGCCAGTCCCGACGGAGAAGGAGAGGAGGAGGCTGCCGCCAGTCCCGACGGAGAAGGAGAGGAGGAGGCCGCCGCCAGTCCCGACGGAGAAGGAGAGGAGGAGGCTGCCGCCAGTCCCGACGGAGAAGGAGAGGAGGAGGCCGCCGCCAGTCCCGACGGAGAAGGAGAGGAGGAGGCCGCCGCCAGTCCCGACGGAGAAGGAGAGGAGGAGGCCGCCGCCAGTCCCGACGGAGAAGGAGAGGAGGAGGCCGCCGCCAGTCCCGACGGAGAAGGAGAGGAGGAGGCCGCCGCCAGTCCCGACGGAGAAGGAGAGGAGGAGGCCGCCGCCAGTCCCGACGGAGAAGGAGAGGAGGAGGCCGCCGCCAGTCCCGACGGAGAAGGAGAGGAGGAGGCCGCCGCCAGTCCCGACGGAGAAGGAGAGGAGGAGGCCGCCGCCAGTCCCGACGGAGAAGGAGAGGAGGAGGCCGCCGCCAGTCCCGACGGAGAAGGAGAGGAGGAGGCCGCCGCCAGTCCCGACGGAGAAGGAGAGGAGGAGGCCGCCGCCAGTCCCGACGGAGAAGGAGAGGAGGAGGCCGCCGCCAGTCCCGACGGAGAAGGAGAGGAGGAGGCTGCCGCCAGTCCCGACGGAGAAGGAGAGGAGGAGGCTGCCGCCAGTCCCCACGGAGAAGGAGAGGAGGAGGCTGCCGCCAGTCCCCACGGAGAAGGAGAGGAGGAGGCTGCCGCCAGTCCCCACGGAGAAGGAGAGGAGGAGGAGGCCGCCGCCAGTCCCCACGGAGAAGGAGAGGAGGAGGAGGCCGCCGCCAGTCCCCACGGAGAAGGAGAGGAGGAGGAGGCCGCCGCCAGTCCCCACGGAGAAGGAGAGGAGGAGGCCGCCGCCAGTCCCCACGGAGAAGGAGAGGAGGAGGCCGCCAGTCCCCACGGAGAAGGAGAGGAGGATGAGGCCGCCGCCAGTCCCCACGGAGAAGGAGAGGAGGAGGCCGCCGCCAGTCCCCACGGAGAAGGAGAGGAGGAGGCCGCCGCCAGTCCCCACGGAGAAGGAGAGGAGGAGGCCGCCAGTCCCCACGGAGAAGGAGAGGAGGAGGAGGCCGCCAGTCCCCACGGAGAAGGAGAGGAGGCCGCCGCCAGTCCCCACGGAGAAGGAGAGGAGGAGGAGGCCGCCGCCAGTCCCCACGGAGAAGGAGAGGAGGATGAGGCCGCCGCCAGTCCCCACGGAGAAGGAGAGGAGGAGGAGGCCGCCGCCAGTCCCCACGGAGAAGGAGAGGATGAGGCCGCCGCCAGTCCCCACGGAGAAGGAGAGGAGGAGGAGGCCGCCGCCAGTCCCCACGGAGAAGGAGAGGATGAGGCCGCCGCCAGTCCCCACGGAGAAGGAGAGGATGAGGCCGCCGCCAGTCCCCACGGAGAAGGAGAGGAGGATGAGGCCGCCGCCAGTCCCCACGGAGAAGGAGAGGAGGAGGAGGCCGCCGCCAGTCCCCACGGAGAAGGAGAGGAGGAGGCCGCCGCCAGTCCCCACGGAGAAGGAGAGGAGGATGAGGCCGCCGCCAGTCCCCACGGAGAAGGAGAGGAGGAGGCCGCCAGTCCCCACGGAGAAGGAGAGGAGGAGGCCGCCGCCAGTCCCCACGGAGAAGGAGAGGAGGAGGAGGCCGCCAGTCCCCACGGAGAAGGAGAGGAGGATGAGGCCGCCGCCAGTCCCCACGGAGAAGGAGAGGAGGAGGCCGCCGCCAGTCCCCACGGAGAAGGAGAGGAGGAGGCCGCCGCCAGTCCCCACGGAGAAGGAGAGGAGGAGGAGGCCGCCGCCAGTCCCCACGGAGAAGGAGAGGAGGAGGCCGCCGCCAGTCCCCACGGAGAAGGAGAGGAGGAGGAGGCCGCCGCCAGTCCCCACGGAGAAGGAGAGGAGGAGGCCGCCGCCAGTCCCCACGGAGAAGGAGAGGAGGATGAGGCCGCCGCCAGTCCCCACGGAGAAGGAGAGGAGGAGGCCGCCGCCAGTCCCCACGGAGAAGGAGAGGAGGAGGCCGCCAGTCCCCACGGAGAAGGAGAGGAGGAGGCCGCCGCCAGTCCCCACGGAGAAGGAGAGGAGGAGGAGGCCGCCAGTCCCCACGGAGAAGGAGAGGAGGATGAGGCCGCCGCCAGTCCCCACGGAGAAGGAGAGGAGGATGAGGCCGCCGCCAGTCCCCACGGAGAAGGAGAGGAGGAGGCCGCCGCCAGTCCCCACGGAGAAGGAGAGGAGGAGGCCGCCAGTCCCCACGGAGAAGGAGAGGAGGAGGCCGCCGCCAGTCCCCACGGAGAAGGAGAGGAGGAGGAGGCCGCCAGTCCCCACGGAGAAGGAGAGGAGGATGAGGCCGCCGCCAGTCCCCACGGAGAAGGAGAGGAGGATGAGGCCGCCGCCAGTCCCCACGGAGAAGGAGAGGAGGAGGCCGCCGCCAGTCCCCACGGAGAAGGAGAGGAGGCCGCCGCCAGTCCCCACGGAGAAGGAGAGGAGGAGGAGGCCGCCGCCAGTCCCCACGGAGAAGGAGAGGAGGAGGAGGCCGCCGCCAGTCCCCACGGAGAAGGAGAGGAGGATGAGGCCGCCGCCAGTCCCCACGGAGAAGGAGAGGAGGCCCCCGCCAGTCCCCACGGAGAAGGAGAGGAGGCCGCCGCCAGTCCCCACGGAGAAGGAGAGGAGGAGGCCTCCGCCAGTCCCCACGGAGAAGGAGAGGAGGAAGAGGCCGCCGCCAGTCCCCACGTAGAAGGAGAGGAGGAAGAGGCCGCCGCCAGTCCCCACGTAGAAGGAGAGGAGGAAGAGGCCACCGCCAGTCCCCACGTAGAAGGAGAGGAGGAAGAGGCCGCCGCCAGTCCCCACGTAGAAGGAGAGGAGGAAGAGGCCGCCGCCAGTCCCCACGTAGAAGGAGAGGAGGAAGAGGCCGCCGCCAGTCCCCACGGAGAAGGAGAGGAGGAAGAGGCCGCCGCCAGTCCCCCCGGAGAAGGAGAGGAGGAAGAGGCCGCCGCCAGTCCCCACGTAGAAGGAGAGGAGGAAGAGGCCGCCGCCAGTCCCCCCGGAGAAGGAGAGGAGGAAGAGGCCGCCGCCAGTCCCCACGTAGAAGGAGAGGAGGAAGAGGCCGCCGCCAGTCCCCCCGGAGAAGGAGAGGAGGAAGAGGCCGCCGCCAGTCCCCACGGAGAAGGAGAGGAGGAAGAGGCCGCCGCCAGTCCCCACGGAGAAGGAGAGGAGGAAGAGGCCGCCGCCAGTCCCCACGGAGAAGGAGAGGAGGAAGAGGCCGCCGCCAGTCCCCACGGAGAAGGAGAGGAGGAAGAGGCCGCCGCCAGTCCCCACGGAGAAGGAGAGGAGGAAGAGGCCGCCGCCAGTCCCCACGGAGAAGGAGAGGAGGAAGAGGCCGCCGCCAGTCCCCACGGAGAAGGAGAGGAGGAAGAGGCCGCCGCCAGTCCCCACGGAGAAGGAGAGGAGGAAGAGGCCGCCGCCAGTCCCCACGGAGAAGGAGAGGAGGAAGAGGCCGCCGCCAGTCCCCACGTAGAAGGAGAGGAGGAAGAGGCCGCCGCCAGTCCCCACGGAGAAGGAGAGGAGGAAGAGGCCGCCGCCAGTCCCCACGTAGAAGGAGAGGAGGAAGAGGCCGCCGCCAGTCCCCACGGAGAAGGAGAGGAGGAAGAGGCCGCCGCCAGTCCCCACGGAGAAGGAGAGGAGGAAGAGGCCGCCGCCAGTCCCCACGTAGAAGGAGAGGAGGAAGAGGCCGCCGCCAGTCCCCACGGAGAAGGAGAGGAGGAAGAGGCCGCCGCCAGTCCCCCCGGAGAAGGAGAGGAGGAAGAGGCCGCCGCCAGTCCCCACGGAGAAGGAGAGGAGGAAGAGGCCGCCGCCAGTCCCCACGGAGAAGGAGAGGAGGAAGAGGCCGCCGCCAGTCCCCCCGGAGAAGGAGAGGAGGAAGAGGCCGCCGCCAGTCCCCACGTAGAAGGAGAGGAGGAAGAGGCCGCCGCCAGTCCCCACGTAGAAGGAGAGGAGGAAGAGGCCGCCGCCAGTCCCCACGGAGAAGGAGAGGAGGAAGAGGCCGCCGCCAGTCCCCACGTAGAAGGAGAGGAGGAAGAGGCCGCCGCCAGTCCCCACGGAGAAGGAGAGGAGGAAGAGGCCGCCGCCAGTCCCCACGGAGAAGGAGAGGAGGAAGAGGCCGCCGCCAGTCCCCCCGGAGAAGGAGAGGAGGAAGAGGCCGCCGCCAGTCCCCACGGAGAAGGAGAGGAGGAAGAGGCCGCCGCCAGTCCCCACGGAGAAGGAGAGGAGGAAGAGGCCGCCGCCAGTCCCCACGGAGAAGGAGAGGAGGAAGAGGCCGCCGCCAGTCCCCACGGAGAAGGCGAGGAGGCCGCCGCCAGTCCCCACGGAGAAGGAGCCCCCATGAATGGGGCTCCAGAAGCAACAAACCCACCTCCTGTCCCCACACCTTCCCCTCGACAGAACCCCCCTTCGACCCCTGCGTCGAGGGGCACGCGAGGGTCCACCGAGACGTTAGGTCCCGCTTCTCCTCGGGAAGATTCCCAGCGCCCCAGGCTACATCCTCGGACTGCTGAAAGTTCTACGCTGCATGGGGGAGAAGCAGAAGAAGATGAGGAAATCCCGATGGACATTGATTCAGATGACGTAGGTGACGAGTTGGGGCGTGGGTGTGTCGGTGATGGGGGAAGACGTGAGGGGACTGGTGGGTCCAACTCCCGTGCCGAGTCTGAAATGAGTATCAGTGAACTGGAAGGTAGCAGGACCGCGTCAGATGACAGTATGTGCGGACACTACGGGTCGCACGAATCGCTAAGTCCACAACCCCAAACCTCCCCACTTACGGGGGCTGGGGATTCCACAGAGTGGAATCCCCAGGTGGATTCCACAGGGTGGACAGCTGAGTCACTTGAGGAAGCGGGACCCCACCTAACTCCCCCAGACGATGCGCTCAAAGGGTGCGTGTGGCCCGTGGAGGCTGCCCCATTCAGGTTCCGTGAGATCGCCGGCCTTGTGAACCCGAACCAAACCTCGTGCTTCCTGAACGCCGCCCTGCAGCTGCTGGGGCACGACCGCCAGTTCTGCGACGAGGTGCATTTGCGCGCCCGTTACCTCAGCCGCTGGCGCGGCCGCTCCTCCGCAGAGATGCCCGCCACACACGCCCTGTGAGTTAGTTGTGGGTCCAGTTGTGCCTCGAGATGGGCTTGCTAACGTCTCTAAAGTCAGCTGACCTCGCAACTTGGCGCTTGTTGCACGAGTCTGCTGTGGGTCTGTGGGGGGTCACTAACTTCAATCTCTTTTGCTTACCTCACGACTGGTAGTGCTTGTCGCGCGAGTCTGTTGTGGGTTCAGATTTGTTATTGTGTAGGCCTTCTCTCTTGCGTTTTTTGCATCTTTGTCTCAGGAGAGGACCGGTGTCCCAGCAACCGATTTCTTTGAACCTTATTCTGTATGTTCTTAAGGTTGTGGCTCGTGACACCCGAACTCTGTTTAGTGTCTTGCGTAACTAAGCACTGGGTCACATGACATTCAATGAAAATTAGCACTCCAAGGGAAAATATGTTGAGTTCCGAGCCGAGAGCAAGATGAGCCTTCTTTTTGTTGAAATAAAATGTTTTTATTTTGCTAAGATGCATTTTTTTCGATTGACTGTTGTCCCATTTTTCAGCAGATATTGCTTTTTGCTTTAATTTTTATCTTGTAATAGGCACTTCTTTCTGAACTTACCGTTCCTATGCAGATTGTGCAAATATTCCGCGCTCCCGTAGCTCCAAACGGGTGCTGCTTTTCTTCTTCTGCTCATCGGAATGCCTCTGTTGAAGTTAGTGAGGCTTAAACTAAAGTCTCACAAAATTTCGGTCGGGAAAAAGGAGACTTGAACCAACTTTGTTGCTCAAATGTTAGGTATTGTTTTTTTTTAATTCGCTATTCTGTTGCATTATTTTCGATGGTGCACCCCTCAGGGGGATACAACTATTCTGTCTATGGGAATTAGCGCTCCTAGGGGGACTATGTGAGGGCCTGAGCTAAAGGTTAGGTAGGTTTCCTTTTTGTTAAAATAGAATAGGTTTTTGTTTTGTAACGTACCATGGTTTTCGGTTCACTCCTGTCCTGTTTTTCAGCACCTACTACTTTCTTCTTCAACTCATTCTTGTTTCATGATCTTCATTCTTAGCTTACTGTTTCTGTGCACCTTGTGCATAGATTCCGCGTTCCCTCAACTCCATACTAAATGGTGCCTTCCTTTCCTTCCTCTCTTGGAACATCTTTGTCGTGTTTAAACTTACATAATAATGATAATAATTTCGATGGTGCATCACGGTTGAACGATATAAGGAGCCGTGTTCAAACCCACTCATGCGACCTAGTTTTTCTCTTGTGCGGTGCAGCATTTGCGGTGTGGTGGTTGCACAAAATGAAAAAATGGGTATGAAAACATAACTGGAGACACCCTTTTTTCTACTCACCGACTCTTACTTGATTTTGGTCTTCAAAATTAGGAAACTAGTAATGTGATGAGAGAAGGTGATTAAGTTTCTTCCTTACTCATACTTCACTCCTTCACTACAACTGCGAGTAAAAATTTTTGTTTTTTCAGATTCAAACCCTGAATTTAAATTTTGATTGATGAACACGCTAGATGAACTAAATTTCCCCGTAACCTCTACCACTTCGCTGCTAGACAGCTCCAAACGAGCTGTGAAGCACTAAAAAAGCCACAAGCCGGACAGGAATCGAACCCTGGTCTCACAAGTCCCCTGCTCGACCTAAGCCAGCAGGACACACAACATTGCTGTCCCTGGTGTCCCACAGGCTGGACTTGGTGTCCCTGGTGTCCCACAGGCTGGACTTGGTGTCTCTTGTGTCCCACAGGCTGGGCTTGGTGTCTCGTGTGTCCCGCAGGCTGGGCTTGGTGTCTCTTGTGTCCCGCAGGCTGGACTTGGTGTCTCTTGTGTCCCGCAGGCTGGACTTGGTGTCTCTTGTGTCCCGCAGGCTGGACTTGGTGTCTCTTGTGTCCCACAGGCTGGACTTGGTGTCTCTTGTGTCCCACAGGCTGGACTTGGTGTCTCTTGTGTCCCACAGGCTGGACTTGGTGTCTCTTGTGTCCCACAGGCTGGACTTGGTGTCTCTTGTGTCCCACAGGCTGGACTTGGTGTCTCTTGTGTCCCACAGGCTGGACTTGGTGTCTCTTGTGTCCCACAGGCTGGACTTGGTGTCTCTTGTGTCCCACAGGCTGGACTTGGTGTCTCTTGTGTCCCACAGGCTGGACTTGGTGTCTCTTGTGTCCCACAGGCTGGACTTGGTGTCTCTTGTGTCCCACAGGCTGGACTTGGTGTCTCTTGTGTCCCACAGGCTGGACTTGGTGTCTCTTGTGTCCCACAGGCTGGACTTGGTGTCTCTTGTGTCCCACAGGCTGGACTTGGTGTCTCTTGTGTCCCACAGGCTGGACTTGGTGTCTCTTGTGTCCCACAGGCTGGACTTGGTGTCTCTTGTGTCCCACAGGCTGGACTTGGTGTCTCTTGTGTCCCACAGGCTGGACTTGGTGACCCAGCGAGCCGCCATCAACCCTGACGGCACGGCCAGCAGTAGGGCTATAGACCCAGCCGACATCCGGGACTTTGCCTACACCAACATGGCGGACAAGTTCAGGGAGAGGCAGCAGGCGGACTGCGAGGAGTTCCTGAGCGCCTACCTCAACTGCCTCAAGGAGGAGCTGGGGGTACGTGGGGGAGTTTTGGGGAAGCGTGTGTGGGGGGGAGCGTGTGGTGGGGGAGGAGCGTGTGGTGGGGGGAGAGCGTGTGGTGGGGGGAGAGCGTGTGGGGGGGGGGGGGGTTGGTAGCGTGTGTGGGGGGGCTGGGAGCGTGTGTGGAGGTAGGGAGGGTGTGGGGGGAGGTAGGGAGGGTGTGGGGGGAGCTGGGAGTGTGGGGGGAGCTGGGAGTGTGTGGGGGGAGCTGGGAGTGTGTGGGGGGAGCTGGGAGTGTGGGGGGAGCTGGGAGTGTGGGGGGAGCTGGGAGTGTGGGGGGGGGAGCTGGGAGTGTGTTGGGGGATCTGGGAGCGTGTTGGGGGAGCTGGGAGCGTGTGGGGGGAGCTGGGAGCGTGTGGGGGGAGCTGGGAGCGTGTGGATAAGAAGGATGTGTGGGGGGGGACGAGTGGTTGCGTTCAGTCCCCCAATAACCCTCTCCCCCCCACACAGGACCCCGAGGAAGAATCCCCCCAGGACCCTGTCACCAACACCTTCACCCTGCAGCTGTGCAGCACAACCCGTGAGTGTGGAGCTGCTGTTGTCATTTCTTCAACACATGAGGTAGGTTTAGCGTAGCCGCAAACTACAGTTTTAGTAGCTTAAACTACTGAGCCCGGAAAAATGAAACGCTCAGCTTCGTACTTATCTGTATGCTGGCCCATACGGTTACAGCGTCCTCTATATAAAACTCGTCATGCCCGGAAGTCAAGCAAGAGAGCGTAACAAAGGCTTTCCGGAACCCGGAGCACAACAAAGACTTCGCGTAACAAAGACTTCCGGAGCTCCGGCTCACAAAGACCAACGCGATGAACATTTAGATATACATCTGCCAACAGGACGGTGCAGCAAACCTGTCACGTGATCTGCTAGGCTGGGTTCCGTTCAGGGGACTAGGAGCAAGTTTTTTCTCTCGTTGGGTTAAGCGGTGATTCAGAACCTTGTTGGAGGTGCTGAACCCCACAAGTTCCATACATGCATTCATCGAACCCTGCGTAGTTAAAAAAATGTGTTTTTTCCCTTCAAATTCAAACCATATGTATATTACTAAATACTGTATTACAGTGCACAAACTATACCATGCCAAATTCAGAGTTTCAACTCACCGAACCACTGTGGTTCAATAGAACCACAGTGGTTCAATAGAACCCAGGTCGAGAACCACTGGGTTAAAGGAGTAGGTGCTCAAGAAACATTCCCGGCTCTTTCCAGGTGTTTGAAATGGACACCTGCTTGACCGGGGCAAACCGTCGTTGCGTCTTGGTGTTAGTACTAAGGAATTTAAAAACCAATGAGTAAGGTATATTTCAGACTTGATTGATTAAAATAAAGCATTGTTTTTGTGGCGTGTCCCCTCAGGGAGATGCAACTATTGTATCTATGGGAATTAGCGCTCCCAGGTGGACTATGTGAGGGCCCGAGCCAAAGGTTAGGTAGGCTTTCTTTTGTTAGAATAGAATAGGTTTTTGTTATGTTAAGAACCATCTCTTTTCATTTCATTGCTGTCTTGTTTTTCAGCACCTACTGCTTTCTCCTTCAACTTTTTCTTGTTTCTTGAACTTCTTTCTTAGCGCACTGTTTCTGTACACCTCGTGTATGGATTCCGCGTTCCCTCAACTCCATACTAAATGGTGCCTGCATCCTTCATCTCTTGGAACATCTTTGTCGTGGTTAAGGGAGGCTAAAACTTTCTTATATGATAACAATTTTGTGGCGTGTTTGGATCACCTGGACCAAGTGTGTAGTAGGTTTATCTAGTAGGAGTCATTTACGACGTGTCACACGTATGGGGCCAGTTGCGACGTGTGGGGGCCAGTTGGGACGTGTGGGGGCCAGTTGGGACGTGTGGGGGCCAGTTGGACGTGTGGGGGCCAGTTGGGACGTGTGGGGGCCAGTTGGGACGTGTGGGGGCCAGTTGGGACGTGTGGGGGCCAGTTGGGACGTGTGGGGGGCCAGTTGGGACGTGTGGGGGCCAGTTGGGACGTGTGGGGGCCAGTTGGGACGTGTGGGGGGCCAGGTGGGACGTGTGGGGGCCAGTTGGGACGTGTGGGGGCCAGTTGGGACGTGTGGGGGCCAGTTGGGACGTGTGGGGGCCAGTTGGGACGTGTGGGGGCCAGTTGGGGACGTGTGGGGGCCAGTTGGGACGTGTGGGGGCCAGTTGGGACGTGTGGGGGCCAGTTGGGACGTGTGGGGGCCAGTTGGGACGTGTGGGGGCCAGTTGGGACGTGTGGGGGCCAGTTGGGACGTGTGGGGGCCAGTTGGGACGTGTGGGGGCCAGTTGGGTCGTGTGGGGGCCAGTTGGGACGTGTGGGGGCCAGTTGGGACGTGTGGGGGCCAGTTGGGACGTGTGGGGGCCAGTTGGGACGTGTGGGGGGGCAGTTGGGACGTGTTGGGGGGGCCAGTTGGGACGTGTGGGGGGCAGTTGGGACGTGTGGGGGCCAGTTGGGACGTGTGGGGGCCAGTTGGGACGTGTGGGGGCCAGTTGGGACGTGTGGGGGCCAGTTGGGACGTGTCAAGGCCAGTTGGGACGTGTCAAGGCCAGTTGGGACGTGTGGGGGCCAATTGGGTCGTATGGGGGTCAGTTGGGACGTGTCAAAGCAGTTGGGACGTGTGGGGGCCAGTTGGGACGTGTGGGGGCCAGTTGGACGTGTGGGGGCCAGTTGGGACGTTGTGGGGGCCAGTTGGGACGTGTGGGGGCCAGTTGGGACGTGTGGGGGGCCAGTTGGGACGTGTGGGGGGCCAGTTGGGACGTGTGGGGGCCAGTTGGGACGTGTGGGGGCCAGTTGGGACGTGTGGGGGCCAGTTGGGACGTGTGGGGGCCAGTTGGGACGTGTGGGGGGCCAGTTGGGACGTGTGGGGGCCAGTTGGGACGTGTGGGGGCCAGTTGGGACGTTGCTGGGGGCCAGTTGGGACGTTGTGGGGGGCCAGGTTGGGACGTGTGTGGGGGGCAGTTGGGACGTGTTGGGGGCCAGTTGGAACGTGTGGGGACCAGTTGGAACGTGTGGGGCCAGTTGGGACGTGTGGGGGCCAGTTGGGACGTGTGGGGGCCAGTTGGGACGTGTGGGGGCCTAGTTGGGACGTGTGGGGGGCCAGTTGGGACGTGTGGGGGCCAGTTGGGACGTGTGGGGGGCCAGTTGGGACGTGTGGGGGGCCAGTTGGGACGTGTGGGGCCAGTTGGGACGTGTGGGGGCCAGTTGGGACGTGTGGGGGCCAGTTGGGACGTGTGGGGGCCAGTTGGACGTGTGGGGGCCAGTTGGGACGTGTGGGGGCCAGGTGGGACGTGTGGGGGCCAGTTGGGACGTGTGGGGGCCAGTTGGGACGTGTGGGGGCCAGTTGGGACGTGTGGGGGCCAGGTGGGACGTGTGGGGGCCAGGTGGGACGTGTGGGGGCCAGGTGGGACGTGGAGGTGGGTGGGGCCAGTGGGACGTGTGGGGGCCAGGTGGACGTGTGGGGGCCAGTTGGGACGTGTGTGGGGCCAGTTGGGACGTGTGGGGGCCAGTTGGGGACGTGTGTGGGGGCCAGTTGGGACGTGTGTGGGGCCAGTTGGGACGTGTGTGGGGGCCAGTTGGGACGTGTGTGGGGGCCAGTTGGGACGTGTGTGGGGCCAGTTGGGACGTTGTGTGGGGGCCAGTTGGGACGTGTGGGGGCCAGTTGGGACGTGTGTGGGGGCCAGTTGGGACGTGTGTGGGGCCAGTTGGGACGTGTGTGGGGGCCAGTTGGGACGTGTGTGGGGGCCAGTTGGGACGTGTGTGGGGGGCCAGTTGGGAGCTGTGTGGGGGGCCAGTTGGGACGTGTGTGGGGGGCCAGTTGGGACGGTGTGGGGGCCAGTTGGGACGTGCTGTGGGGGGCCAGTTGGGACGTGTGGGGGGCCAGTTGGGACGTGTGGGGGCCAGTTGGACGGTGGGCCAGTGGACGTGTGGGGGCCAGTTGGGACGTGTGGGGGCCAGTTGGGACGTGTGGGGCCAGTGGACGTGTGGGGCCAGTTGGGACGTGTGGGGGCCAGTTGGGGACGTGTGGGGGCCAGTTGGGACGTGTGGGCCAGTGGGACGTTGGGGCCAGTTGGGACGTGTGGGGGCCAGTTGGGACGTGTGGGGGCCAGTCTGGGACGTGTGGGGGCCAGTTGGGACGTGTGGGGGCCAGTTGGGACGTGTGGGGGCCAGTTGGGACGTGTGGGGGCCAGTTGGGACGTGTGGGGGCCAGTTGGGACGTGTGGGGGCCAGTTGGGACGTGTGGGGGCCAGTTGGGACGTGTGGGGGCCAGGTGGGACGTGTGGGGGCCAGTTGGGACGTGTGGGGGCCAGTGGGACGTGTGGGGGCCAGGTGGGACGTGTGGGGGCCAGGTGGGAGCTGTGGGGGCCAGGTGGGACGTGTGGGGGCCAGGTGGGACGTGTGGGGGCAGGTGGGACGTGTGGGGGCCAGGTGGGGACGTGTGGGGGCCAGGTGGGACGTGTGGGGGCCAGGTGGGACGTGTGGGGGCCAGGTGGGACGTGTGGGGGCCGGTGGGACGTGTGGGGGCCAGGTGGGACGTGTGGGGCCAGGTGGGACGTGTGGGGGCCAGGTGGGACGTGTGGGGGCCAGGTGGGACGTGTGGGGCAGGTGGAGTGTGGGGGCCAGGTGGGACGTGTGGGGGCCAGGTGGGACGTGTGGCGGGAGCCAGGTGGGACGTGTGGGGGCCAGGTGGGGACTTGTGGGGGCCAGGTGGGACGTGTGGGGGCCAGGTGGGACTTGTGGGCGGCCAGGTGGGACGTGTGGGGGCCAGGTGGGACGTGTGGGGGCCAGGTGGGACGTGTGGGGGCCAGGTGGGACGTGTGGGGGCAGGTGGGACGTGTGGGGGCAGGTGGGAGCTGTGGGGGCCAGGTGGGACGTGTGGGGGGCCAGGTGGGACGTGTGGGGGGCAGGTGGGACGTGTGGGGG